>JAEVFF010000278.1:188514-341388 GCA_018901945.1 Pugionium dolabratum
TGGTGTGGTTGCCAAGACTGTGTGCAGCATGGGCATGACTGTTTGGTGTGGTTGCCAGGACTGTGTGCAGCATGGGCATGACTTTTTTCACCTTGATTCTTCTCCCAAGTTAGCTATTTAACCATTTCAACCATGTGGTTAATAATAACCCATCCTTTTTCATTTCCCTTGTTATTCAAACTGAATTTTCATGCTCACACTTGCCTTGTAGGTCAAGATAGGTCTTATTTGATTTTCCTATTTCAATAAAGGCATCCCAAGATTGCCAAACCTACAACCAACATTGTCTAAAACCACCCAAAAACCATCCAAAAACCATCCGAAAACAACATTGCATAAACAACCATACCTACTGTCCAAAAACTAGCCTATCTACCGTCCAAAAACCACCTTGCCTAAACATTGCCTAAACTATAGCTTAAGAAGGTCCCCCTTGAGAAGGTTCCCATTGATAAGATCCACCTTGGGAAGATACCACTTGAGAAAGTCCACCTTGAGAAGATACCACTTGAGAAGACTGTCCTTGACTAACCTGTAACATTAACCAAATTAGAGATATATTACAAGTAGTTATTCAAATAAACTATAAATAACACATAACCAAACCTGTAAGGAATCTTTCTTATGAAATATGGAATTGTGATTAGCTTCACCACATATACCACAATGTATAATCCATTTCTTCTGCTTTGGTTGCATCTTCGTTGGTGACTCGTTTTGGCCTTTCTTCCTTTTTTATCCTTCTTACTTACCTTTTTTCTTCTAGGTTGTGGCGGATCATGAGGTATATGCACTTCTGGAGCATGTGTTGAAGGCCAAAATCTATATTCTCTCATCGGAACAATACCCTCTAAGTAGTTTCTCCTCATCTGCTTCGTCTTCACGTACAACTAACGACATCGTTTTCTCTTCTTCGATTTCTTCCTCGATTTCTCTCGATTTCTCTCGATTTCTCTCGATTTCTCTCCATTTGTGTTCTTCGATTTCTAGGATTCGAAATTGAGGATTTTTTGGGGGATTTTCGCGATTTAGGTCGACCTAACTCGGACATTTTTTGGGTCGGATCTGGTTTTTGGGTTAATTCGGGTTATCGAATTTGGTTAAGGTTAAAATCTGGATTATCAACGGTTTATTGTTTAGGTTTCGAAACAGTAAACCAACATTAACCATAATTATGTGTACTAACGTTTACAACTTTGTTATCGGGAGTAAATTATTTTCCAACTTTCGGTTGAGGGGGATTTTCACTTACGACTTTGTACTCGTATGTATTTAGTTCTATTATTTAGTTTGGGGTGTACGTAGTATTATATGATACTTTCGAGGGGGAAATAGCTCGTCAGCCCTTTAATATATAAATTTTTTTTACATATTAATATCCACAATAATTAATTTGCAAAACAAATACTATCCTTCTTATATATGGTAAATAATAATCACGGCCATATTTATGGTAAATTTTATGGGTTTTAACCGAAATCTTATGGGCTTTATCCCAAATTTTATGGGCTTTAACCCAAAGCTTATGGACTTTAACCCGAATTTTATGGGCTTTAAACCGAATTTTATGGGCTTTAAGGCGAATTTTATGGGCTTTAGCCCAAAACCAACTCGTCTTTTGGAAGAAACTATCGACCTAGTCAACTAACTATATCCTATAACTATATTTATATCAAGATTATATTAGACCTACACATTACAACTGAAAAAAATATTCAAAAATTAATATAATACCTAACTTAACATATTCGTAAATGATACGTAAAAATGAATATATTTATAAATCATATATAAAAATAAATATAATTTGTGTAGTTAATTTGTTGGTAAATATAGTTGGTCTAGTTAATTTGTTTGTGAATTATGATAATAGAGTATTCCTAATATATTATTTGAAAAATATTTTAAAAAAATAATTCTATCGTAACGTTATTAACCAAAATATCGAAATGTCATGTTGACGTGTCATCACCATAATAAGTTTCAAATGAATATATAAATAAACTTAAATTATTAAAATAATTACAATATATGTCATTATTATTACTTTAACTATAGAATCAATATATTTTATTAAACTAACAAAAAAATATTATTCAATTCGTAAAAGCAATTATTTTCTATTTCTTTTATATATACAAAAAATATTTAATTTATATTTATTAATAAAAAATATGATATAATTTGTTAAACGTTAATATAAATCTAATATGTGGTTAACATTGAAAAAGAAAAGATAATCACTCGACATGCATTTGATGCTTAAATCATAAGATGGTAGTAAGATATGACATTTTAGTTAGTTATATTCTGCTTGATAACAACTAGTTGTACCTACAATAGTAATTTTAAACTAAAATCTCTATAAAACAAAGATATACAACAGTAATTTTTCATATGTTTTTCTCCGACCTTAATCAGAATATAGTCCAATAGTATTTCTTCTATAATTATCATTAGTCTCTATGGACTAAACAAATTTAATTAAACTTCAAGTGCGCAATAGAAGCTCAAAAAATCCGATACATATTGGATATAGAGATATCGAATCATTCGCGATGATTACAAAAATACTTCAATCAAACTAAATAGTATCTAACAAAACAGAAGACTTTATTGTTTTAGTCTTCTTCCTCTGCTTCGTTTTCGGCAATGTTGAAGTACCTCAACTCATAGAGATTACGGTCCTTATTCGCTGCAATCACTCTCAGCCAATCCCTCACGTTATGTTTCTTCAAGTATTTCTTTGTCAAGTACTTGAGATACCTACAAATACACAAACAAAGAATTGACAACTTCGAGATTGTCTAATCTCATAATCAAACTATGTCCACATTTCTGGACAAGCAAGATGAATCAAAAACCGTTATTGAAGATTACAGCCTAGACACAAATTAAGCAAGATTGGATAATTTGGTTTGAAGATTTACTACTACACCTCTTGGAGAATTGACCATCAGAAGTGACAGTAATCTTGTTCTTGTCGCGAGTGATCGAAACAGAATCACCAAGTGCACCTGCTTTACCACCAACCTTAATCCTCTCCTGAAGAAACTTCTCTAGCGAAGCAATCTCCATGATCTTATCATCTACAGGCTTCGAACAATCAATCGTATAGGAGGCTCCTTTCTTCTTCCCTTTTGGAGCTGCTGCATTGCCACGACTCATTTTTCAGCTCTTTTACCTGCAAATACCGAAACAAATATATGACCATTGGTTATCTCCGCAACAATACGCAATACTAAAAGACTCGAATCAATTCTTCTTATTAGATGATAAGTTCTATCTAATACATTTCCAGCAAGACGAAAACTAAACCAAGTCACTTTCACATCTCATGTGATCTTATTAGCAACAAAAAAATCAATTCTCCAGAAGATACTGAAGATTAACAGAGGGACGATAAAGAGCATACTCACAGAGGAAAATCGTAGAAGATAGAACCGTAGGAAGCTATGAGCGGCGTGTATTGAAGAATCAAAAATGTCTTAGGGCTTTTAGTCGCTTTTAAAATCCTCTCTTTGTAAGTGAGTTTTCTGTGATATTAAATTACACAAATGGCCCTGATTTGTTTGTTAGATTCAAAGGACCCTCAAAAACTTTTCGATTTGATCAAGAAACTCCAATAAGTATTAAGATAAACCCCCAAGGATTGTATTTGAATGGTTTCACCAATTCTATTGGGCCAAAAGCTTAGACAAATCGATTGAATAAACGTTTATTCAATTAACTTATACTCTTACAAATGGGCATACCGTATTATGCAAACAATGTGCTAAAGAGGTATGGATTGTATCAACCCAGAATGAAATCAATGTTAACGTACCAGAACAACGATTTAAGAAACATCAAGTATTCACTAGCTATAATATGCCTAGTATAAGAGAACAGGCATCATCCACAATAGTAGTTTTAGTCCTTGTTTAAGTTTTCAGGCTTCAGAAATTTTGGGTATCGATCAGTAGCTGCCGTTTTGTGATCATAGTACTCCACTGCGGCTGCTCCAGCAAGAGCGGCTAATGTCAGTGCCTGAGCGTGCAACCTGATAACATAATCCGATCCAGAAATGTGTAAGAGATTATCTAATGGTGAAGAAGAATTTCAGATCATCATCATGCATGTTAAAGGTCTAAATGAAACAACAAGAAGAATTTTAAAACTGTAATGGTAACACTCTGTGATGCATCTAACACGCCAAATTTTCTTTTACATTTTTTTAAAGTACATGTTTTTAATTAACTTGGAAAATCACCAGCTCATAAACAAAGATATAGAGTGAAAACCATAACTGAATCACATGCTTCCTCATGCATTAGCTTTCTTAATCGAAATTGTTTGTAGTAATTTCAAAATTTTCATATATGTAATCCCAAGTTTAGTGTCTTTATGAGAATGGATAACTAAATCACTTTGATGCAGTTTATTTGACCATTAAAAGGAGATAAGAATCAGATTCTTCAATGGAATAAACAATGACTTTAGCCATTGATATCAGAGTTTACAACCCAAATTAAAAGAAACATTTAGGGAATTTTCGATTAGAAAATTTACCTAGCGTGGATGATTCTAACACTGGTTTTCATGGCAGGTTTTGACCAGTTATAAGCGATTGAACCAGAGATACCACTAAGCCATAAACAACCTATGAAAATTCGAATTGAGATCAGCACAAACACAAAAGCCTCAAAGAAATCAAAATACACAAAACTCATATATGCATGGTTATGAAACCGCAGAGATAAGTTATATCGTAAGCATGTTAAAGCATCATATCCACAAAAGTGTAAAGCAATGAGAAAATTCGATCCTGGAAAAAGAAAACCCTAAAGTGATCGAATTCGAAAATGAAATAACCTATATCCCAAAATCCAGATCTGAGGAGTTGTTTAGATATATACGACATAAACATATAATAACGTTGAACCAACACGAATATCTCAGAGAACTCGATTCGTTTGTTCTTATTACGCCCAAAACAAACTACGAAAAAAATTGTTCTAGGATGAAGAGACGGAATAAAAGGAGGAGATTACCAACGGTACGAAGCTTGTGTTCTATGATCCATTCCCTGATTTCTGCAAATTTTGTCTTTGATTCCGCCATTGCTGTAAGAGAAAATCTGAAGGAGGGGAGAAAAATAAGACTTGGAGAGAAATGAGCGTTTGGCTGTGGTTTTAAAGCAACCAAGGCGGAAAATTCTGAGGAAGAGAAAGCCAAGTTGCTAACTTGCGCTACATTTCACCAATACGTGTTTTTTTTTAAAAATCAACGAATCTAAGCCAAAAATATATGCAATTAAAACATCACACATGACTTTGAAACTAGCTCATATATTTCAACAACTTATATTTACACTGGTTTGAAGCATAAATATAATATAGAAAAATACTTTAAAATATCAGTCTTTCAAAAATATCATTATTAGTTTTTTGAACTGAAAAATTAAATACCATAAACACTAAAATGATTTTGAGAGTTATTAATTTGAATATTTAGATTTTAGTATAGTATTTTGTATTGATGGTTTAATTTTAGTTTAAAATTTAATTTAATTTTTGTGATATTTTTAGTTAGAAATTAAATTTTAGTGGAATTTAAACTATTTATGATATTTTGTGATACTTTGAGAATTGACTTTAAGTATATGAGAGGAAATTGATGAAGATATTAATAATTTATTTTCTAACTTATTTATTTGACAAAACACAAAAACGTCAAAACTACATCGTTTAGAAATATACTTTAATCATTTTTAAAACTTGAGATATACATGATAAAAGTCTTACTAGAGTTATAATTTCTTTTAATATTTTCTTCCAAACATTGCAGATAAAATAATCATTACGTTCAACAACACCGTTAGCGATGTAATTTTATTTTCAAAGTATTTATTTCAAGAAACTGATGGATATATATTCTTAGCTTCATATCTGAATTATTTTCTTCCAAAATAAATTCATTTAATTCTAAGAGAAAAAAAATTAAATAAATACACAGAGAAATCTTAACTATTGCAACTTGGCATAGAATTAGGTTATTTCACAGTCGTCTACCACTTAGAGTTTCCAATAGATCTTGTATCTGTGAAAAACACAAGTGACCAAAGCCCAGAAGAGAATCTCTGAGAAAATGACATACATAAGGACGCCTACTCTTCTTGAATGCCAAATTCGGATAAAAACATGCTCCCGAATCCAATTTATCTAAAAGAATGATAATAATACTGTTTAATATGTTGGGCCATATTAAGATTAACGCTTGTTTAAGAGTTGAGTGGTGTTTTGATTCATACCAGTGTATTGCGTGGGTCGCGATAGTACCAACCGTTGAAGAAAGCAGCCAAAATGCCTTCAGCTCCCATCACGTAGACCAACATTGCGTTCATGCCTATCCATTTTAGAGGCAAGAACATGAGCTTCCACTCCATTATATCCACCTGCAATTACCCAAAGAAAACGATAAACCTGTTTCTTGCAAAAGTTTTTCACGTGTCTTCGTTGTGGTAGAAAAACAATCACCAGAGAATACAAAGACGAGAAGACGAGCGCAGCTGCACCGGAGGTCACGCATATGTAGCTGAAACTGTAGAGTTGTTTGTTCAAAGGCATCACTGCAAACATTCTTGAGTTTGTAAACTGTAATTTATGTAAGAGAAGAGAATGTTTTGATCAGAGACAAAAGGTGTTACAATGGGTGAAATGTAGAGTGAGTCCGAGTGTGAGGAGTGCGAGCCCGGTGGAGATCCAATGTTTCAGCCGAGCTGAATGCTCCTGGAAATTTTGTAATGTTGAAATGATAATATTGAAACACAAAAATAAAAGACAAAAAGGTTATAGTTTGTGGAGGCATGAGGCTTATGTTTCATCTAGTAAGTTGACCTTCAAGTGTAAAATAATATGTCCAAAATGGACGCCGATGAGTGTTGATAGAATAGCAGAGATGGAGCTGCATGAGACAAATTTCTCAGTGTTATAAACTTCTGCAGAGGATGATGATTGATTGGTTAGGGAGAAGATTAGACCTTAGGACTCCTTCAGGCTCAAACGGAGCATGGCACCATGACGGTGCATCTTGGCGTAAAGTTCCCTCATAGGGAGAATCATCGGTGCAAGCCTAAAACTCAAAGGTACTCAAAGGTACACACTAGGATTGAGTCGATTGCTAACATGCTCAGTTCTAGAAGCTAGACCAAAGGAAAATTAGGTATTGTACCTTAGATCGTCTCCACGCAGGATGGTGATACATATGATTCATCCCTAAAACTTGTCTGTCAACATATCCAACAGCATTGCACGGAGGGTTTAGCTTCCCTCTCACGCCACATGAGACCTAGGCGGAAGAGTTCAAAGAATCTGATTACGACGTTTACACAACACTTAGTCATATCGTGCAACATCGAAAGACTTACAGACTGAATTTTCCCATAGAGAATGCTATCTTTATCGTACACAACAAATTCCCAGTCAGGTACAAACGTTCCATAGATTGTGGCGAGATAAATCACGAGAACTGATGCACCCACAATCCTGCGAATGTACTAGAAACAAGATTAATCCGAATTTCTCAATATAAGTTCCAAGGATTTCTTTCTGACTTACTGAAAATGTCAGGTTTTACCAGTGCCAATAATACGATTTGAATATTGAGAACCTTCGTGTTGAAAGATTCTCCTCCCGTGAGTCCTTTGTGAAGATTTCGATCAATGCTACTACCAAGTAGGATAAAGCTATTCTCTACAAGAAAACAGAAACATACTTATGAACATTTCTAGGCCGCGAGATTAAACAAAAATTGAATCTTGAGCCTGAGAAAAGACCTGGAGAATCCCAAAAAATCGCATCATAGTCACATCGACGCCATAGAATAATTCGTCAGGAGCATGGGAGAAACCACCTTTGCAGTATAAGATATGAAGATACATCACTATTACGAAGAAGAATACATGAATTGTTACAAGAGGCTACAAGGTTACAGGAGTGTGGAAATTACCCTGCAATAGAAGACCCCAGAAGAGGAGCTTGCAGGTCCTAAAACCAACTTTCTTACAAGCCTCAAATTTATTTGAAATCCTCTGAAAATTACAAAAGAGAAAACATATTGTGACTAATGACTGCTTTAGCCATCGAAGAATTGATAAGAGCTTTCACGTTCTAATTGGGTGGCGAGAAAACCTTGAAAGCTAGCGCAATGGAGACGCCGACGATGAACAAAAAAAAAGGCATGACGAAATCGGCCAAATTGCAGCCTTCCCACGGAGCATGCGCAATCGCTGGCCAGTCACCTCCGGCGTCGTCCACGAGAATCATCAACTGTTCCACTCACAACTAGTAATTGTCAGTAGATAACTTAAAAGCCCTTGTTCGACATTCACACAAGTACAGAGTTGGAGAAGAAAAAAGATACAGCGACAGTGAGCCCGCGGAATATGTCGAGAGAAGCAAGTCGTCTTCCGGCGACGCCCTGACAGGAAAGAGTCTCTTCGGGTTGGAGGAGTCGTTGATCGTGACTCATCACCGGTTTGATTTCCGCCATTACTTTCAGGTTTCTGCTTTGGAAGAATATCTCGTACGCACAATTTAGCGGTGGAGCTTTTAAACGTACATCTCACTTGTTTGCAATATTATAAATATACTTCAAAATTAAAAGTCTTCAAACTTAAAAGTCTTCAAAATTAAACATTCGTTCTATATCTATACATAAAAATGTTACAATATCGTTAAAAAAGTTGAAATCCAACTTCTTATAATAAGTAAAAACATAAATAGCATTTTCTATATAAGTTCCTATGAAATTTTAGAAGAAAATCTAATCAGCAAAGGAGTGTTTAACAGAGAACAATTATTAAAAAAATCTAGAAAAATTCATGTCACTGACCGAACAGGTTCAATGGAAGTTAAAATCAAACAGCAACACAGATCAAAAGGAAGGGTCGATCAAATTGCCCAAAAAGGGAAAGACAGCTATTGAGTATTGATTAAACCTGAAGAACCCAAAAGAAAATATCAGGGGGAGTATCGAAAAACACACTCCCTATTCCTTGCATATATATAAACGAACTAAAAAAAAAAGACAAAGCTTTTAGGTTTCTTCTCTGGTCTTCACTCTAAAGGCAAAGAAACATATATATAAACATTGTAAACCGTTTAAATGCTCCACTTCTCATGTAAATTTGATTTTCTCTACAACCAAACTTCTGCAACAATTGGTGCCAGCACAAAACAAAGACAGTCCAAGAGTTATTTGCATCAACCACGTCCACGACCTGGCCCTGAATTCACAAAAATATTAGAGTTTAGCTTAAGGTCATATGGATTTTGGTGTATTCAAGTAAAATCAAGGATTTCTGACAGCTTTGGCTGTTGTATTTTACCTTTGTTGGCACCCATCTTCCCCATCGTACTTCCTCGGCCTCGACCTCTAGCTCCTCCATCATCCATACCACGTCCTCTTCCGCGTCCAACCCCTGGTGGTTTTCTATCTGCACATATATATAGCCAATGTTGATTGTTAACGGGAACATCTTGCTTGCATTTACAAGGTCAAGGCACACTTTGGAAAAAGGCATATGAAGAAGTAAAAATGTACCTGTGCGGGTCTTCTCCTCCTGGACTTTATCAATCACCTGAAGAGAAAAGAAAACAATATCAGTCGACCCAGTCTAGGTTGAAGCAGCAAGAACAAAGTAGAGATATCGCGCACGTTAAGTGAGTGTATTTAACCACAGAGGAATAGAAAAAACGAGACACAGTACATAAATCTTCCAAGATATGAAGATACTGGCTTCACTAACAAAAACACAGCAATTTCAATTAAAAACTGAGTCAATATTCTGGTCAGGCAGAAACCATTCCCTGTTATATCTTCTGAGATACGCTACAACAAGAGGCAAACCATTCGCTGAACAGGGTTCCATAGCAAAATGCCTCTTGGAACATATATCTGATTTGGCTAAGCATCATCACTCCAGAAAAATTGAGACCCAAAGAGAAAGAAAGAAACTAGATCAATCAAGAGACACTTACACAAAAGAATATCTTACCTCGTCTGGAACTCGGAGGTACTTGATTGTGTTACCACGGATATAACATTCCGGCATTCTCCAAAACCTGTCTCCGTCCTACGAACGCAAGTAAACCTTTGATGGAAATTTTGATCACGGAATAAATACAAATGGAAATTTTGAATCAACATAAAGAAGCAGAAGATAACCTTTGATGTACAGATGACTTCACGCAGATGGATGTTCATCCACGTATCACAATTCACTAGATGCCCATTGTACGTCTCTCCATTCTTGAGCTCCACAAGCTATCAAAAAGATTCAGCCATCAAACAGATATAAGCTTGCCAAGAAAAAGGTCATATGCACACGAATTGCGCAAATCCGAACAATATAGAACTTATGCAACATCTCAAAGTGAAACACGTCGCGCTATTAAATCAGGCTCAAAATATTTAACCAAAGGTCAATATTTCTCCTTACCATAGGGTGCCCTTGAGCAGTCTTGAGTAGCGAAAGAGGAAGCTAGAAATCAAAACAAAAGCTAGAGTCAAATTTGGAAATTATACCGGAAAAAGAGACAAAACGAATAACCCTAGGTGAATGTAAGTCCATGAAGCAACTTACCATCTTCTTGAATCAGATGAGTTAGTAATCCCGTAAAGAACCTGATAACAATAAACGCGCCATCAGATGCGGATGAACCAATGGATAAAACAAAATAAACCCTAGTGGATATTTGGCTCTGGAAAAAAAACGGAGAAACCTTGCTATATACTCAGAAAATTGGTTTTTTCTTCTCCCACGAAGGAAACAATTTTGAGGAGACTGCGGAATGAGAGGAAGAAAGAGATCGAAGACGACGAAGTCTGCCAAATTCCGAGAACGGTTCCCCTTTTCTACTTCTTCGTTTTGACTTTCTGAGAGAGAGGGATTTCTGAGTTTAGGTCAATAAAATTTGCACTTGTTCTGGTCTATAATTATAAATACGATTATTTCATCAATAATTCCGTTGTCGTCCAGCGGTTAGGATATCTGGCTTTCACCCAGGAGACCCGGGTTCGATTCCCGGCAACGGAGCTTTTGTTATATATTTTTAAAGATTTTTAATATAACCGTTTAAAATTATTACACGAAAAACACATGCAAGATCTAAATCTAAAGCTTAAACACTCGAAAATTTCACTTGATACAATCACCTGAGAGAATGTTAAAGCTCTTCATGACCCACAATACTTCACACATGTCTAAATTAGTAATCCAACCCCAAAGTTCTTGAACCTTGACCATCTCCGGTAACTAAATTGTTAAAACTTAATCATAACTCTGTAGAATTGGGAGTGTGCAACATTTTTAGCACATGAAAAGCTGATAATCAGGTTCCGAAGCTCCGACATTTAAGTAATTGACATCAACAGCGGTTGTTCCAAATTCATCTGGTGGAAAACAAGAGAAAGATAGACAGAAATTTGAAAAGATCATCAGTTTTAACTCTTATGAGACTGTGAGTGTATGATCATGTGATCCGGAAGGGTTAAGAGTTCTTCAAACCTTCATATATTGTTCTGACAAATTGAACATAGTCAGGGATGAGATCTCGGTATATGATTCCATCTGGGTGCGCATCAAGCACGACTAGTACACCTATAGATTAAATCAAAAGAAATGTTAAACGTAAGTCATGAAAATGCAACATTCTTCTAAGGAAACTATAAAGTATTCAGATAGTTAAGGAAGGTTCATTTTCTTATTTATTACACTCAGGAATGAAAACAGTAGAAATTATACCTGGAGCAAGCCAATCTGGAGTAGAGTTGCTGGGTAATGGTGCAAGCCAGAGGATATTCCTCAAGTTCATTGAATCATCGTACTTCACATCAGATCCTAATGGAAAGGATATACAATCATATTACTGAAGATTTAAGGGATTTCATGTGACCAGTTTTATGTTTCAAAAGATTGCAAGAAAAGTCCAGTCACACGGATTAGAGCACAGATTACCTATCTGGCAATATCCCATGTTGTAAGGAAAAACTTCCTTGTCATAGGCTGGATACTCTTTAGCATGAAACCTACCATTCTCACCAACAAAAGATACTAATCAACAACACTCGCTTAAACCTACAACCTTGGACCCATCAAAAAAGTTCTTCTAACAATCATCAGTCATGTTTAACCTTTCTAGAAATAGCAACAAGGGTCTCAATTCTTTACACAACTACAGTCTGCTCATGAAAAAATTTAATTAATCTTCTCCTAACAGAACATGAAATTTGTTTTACTTCAGTCATAAGACTATTTCAAGAACCCTATGGTATATATTGAGAAGACAAAGGAGCTTACAATATTCCAAGGCGTCCAGATTCTGATGCAAGGAATAGGTGTCCATGGAACAAATCATATCGAGTCAATGAAACATTTAATCCGATACTCGGTCCCCTAGATTCAATTAGATGAAACAGGAACTCGAAATATGAGTTCACTTCCTGTTCATTGGCACCACCAATTAAATGACAGCACCATCAGCGCTGAGATTTAAAAAATGATAATCATGTTCAAAATAGTTTTACCTCTGCTACGAAGTGACGGCCATATGGAGTTCTAGTGAGTTGGCATTTTTCTTTACTTGATCCTTCGACATCAGGAACCTACAAAAAGCCAAGTTTAAGCAATTTCAACACAATCTGACAAAGAAGAATCAAATTAAGTTTCAAACTCAGAGGAACCGGGATCATTTTGGGGTCGAGGATTCGCTGAATTGCGCCGGGATCACCGCCGGAGTCAACAGTGAGACGAGCAAGCTCGAGAACCGGCTCTGGTGGCCACCAAACGAGAGAATTCTCCACTTCAAACTTGCTCTGCTTCTTAACGGCGTCGATTTTCCCTGAACAGAGTCTAGTTCGAAGCGAACATCCTCCCAATTCGTGTCCATATTTATCCGGCATAAAGGGGACGAGGAATTTGAGACACGACCGGATTTCTCGAGACACAATGGGGTTAAGAGTCGACGAAGCGGAGGGTTCCCCTAGAACAGATAGCAAATCAACGGCTGTGGCTTTAGGAAGCGGCGAAGGAGAATGGGAAGCGAAGAGCTTGGAGGAAGAGGCTACTGCGATGGAGAAGGAGATGAGAATGGTGAAACGAAGAGGCATGTACGAATTCATCGTCGCGTCATTCCTTTGATGGGTTTTGGTTTTTGGTAAATCGACATTATCTTGCAGTTATGGAGATTTTTGTTAATGGAGAAGAGTATACGAAGCAGGTGGAACCAAAAATCAAACTAATTTATTTAAGACTCATGAGGCTCCCGAAAATGAACTTAACACACTTCAAACAACCTTAGGCCGTGATGGCCCCATGTTTAAAGAAATCAACATGCCACCAACAACCAAATAAAGAAATCGATTTGATTCTGCCTAACATAAGGAACTTGCTAATGATTATTTGACTCCAAAAACAAAGCACCCTAAGCCAATTGGACCATAGTGGGCTTTCGAAAGAGGGAAATATCGGCCGTAATGGGCCAAATGTATGACGTTTTTTTTTAGGGTTTTCGAGCAAATATAAACGTTGTGGTTTCGACTTTCTCGCTCTCCTCGCTTCTCTTCCTTAGCCGCACTTGCTTTGCTTCTCCTCAGGTATCCAAACACACTTTAATTCATCGTCTTCTGAGTTGTTTTTGTTTCTACGCCACTGTAATTTCGTTTGCTACCTGTGATTGTTTGTAAGGAAACATTGATTTTTATGGTTTACTTCTTCTTTTTTTCATTGAGAAAGCTTTTGGATTTGTTGTTTCAATACCCTTGCTTTATAAATTTTTGTGAGTTTTTGCTTGCTTTATATTACACGCGAATATAGCCGGTGCACTGTTTCGCTGATGAATTATGGTAGAACCATGAGGGTTTAAATAGTGAATCTGTAGTTTTGAGCAAACCATTCAGATAGTCGATTCCGTAGGTTTTGCTCTTAATTTCGTAGGATTGCTTGTAGTTTACTCATAGGTTAGAGTCTCTCTTACGGGCGTTGATTTGTATTTATAGTTGTTGTTTGTTAACTTCTCTATAATCTTGGATCATTGTGGGTTTAAAGGGAATGTTTTGATTATGAGCTCAGATTCTTACATAATGTTGTGATTCTTCATTGTTAGTATAGTCTGACATAAGATGTTTTGTTTTCGTATTTTTGGGTATAGATTCTTCTACTGTTCAAGCTTATCTTCAACATGCAGAACGAAGATGGACAGATTACAGAACTCTACATTCCTAGGAAATGGTAGCAAATCATATTCTCTCTTTCTGTTATATACTTGTAGTCTCTCATAGTCTGCGTAACTAACAAATTGGTTCTTGTTTGTATGATTGATACTGCAGCTCTGCTACTAACCGGTTGATCACATCAAAGGATCATGCCTCTGTGCAGCTTAACATTGGTCATTTAGATGCTGATGGCATCTACACCGGACAATTTACCACTTTTGCTCTTTGCGGGTTTGTTCGTGCCCAGGTTTGTGATACACTTACTTGTAGACAATATTCTTGTGTTTCCAATCTCTCAACGGTTTGTCATAAATCGCTTCTTGTTCCAAAGCAGTTGATTTTTTCTCAATTATTTTTCTTTCTCTGTGCCGAAATACTTGAACAATTATTGTGATATAAGTTTTTCAAAGATGTGAACTTTAGAATATTGTTAGGTGATCTAAAAACTAATGTTGCGCAAACTGTAATTGAACATTTAACGATTGCAGGGAGATGCAGACAGTGGTGTGGACAGGCTGTGGCAGAAGAAGAAGCTCGAAGCCAAACAACACTAAGTGCTTAAACTGTCTTATTTTTGTTTTGTCGGAATTTTGTTATTTTCAAAAAGATTATGACATACTGATATAATGGTGTTTTTTTTCTCGAGTCTTGGACTTGCATGCTCTCATGCACCAGTTTGTTCTAGTATCTCCAATTTCTATGCTATTTCTCATTCTAATGCTTTATATTTCGAGTCCGATCGGAAAACGTTTTTACCCCAAACGCCGTAGGCACATCATTATTAGATTCGACCGTTTGATGATTATGTTTTTGGAGAGTTTTTGTTTACCAATTTTGGCGTTTGGTTCGGTTTTAGGCTTCACACCAACAGCAGGAGAAACTCAAAATGAATGTATTTCTAAACGACGTCGTTACAACGTCTGTCTTTTCTTCTAATTTCATTGTCGTGAATTTGTTTTCAAAAGTGAAATCAGATTCCCAATTTTAGGTTGGTTCTCTTTTAATCATTGAAGATCTAATGGATCGTTGAAATATTTTACATCGGTTACGATTTAATCTCACGCGTTAATTTGTTTGTTTTTATTAGGAAAAATACATTAGTTTGTATTAAACTAAAACATGTAAAAGACCAATGCAACAATACGATTCCTTGAGGACACTATTAAATATTCTTCCTCATCAAATATGCTTTAGTGAAGCATCTTGAAAGCCAAAAGGTCATCATTCTCCTTTAATATTATCTTTCTTTCCCATTTATTCTTATTCATTTTCAGCTAAATAATCTCACTTTTTATTTCTCTCTGAAAAAGATTTATTCTTCTCTAAGTCCAATTATTCTCCTCAATGTTATTCTAAAGTTTTGCACCCAAAAAAAAGATATTCGAAAATAGCACCATTGAATGATAGATTTATTCCGTATGTTTTATTACCAAGTCTAAATTTGTGGACACGTAACTTGCTCTATTTAATTATACTATTGAATTAATCAAAAGGGCATTTATCGCTACAAATAATTTTGTGAATACTAAATTGAATGTTTGCTCTTATAGCAATTTTGCGAAATTGCAGTGTCACCAATTATTAAACTTCTGTAAGTTGAGTTGTATAGATCTTCCGTAAGCATTGCAACATTAAGCTACATTTTCACACAAAATATATACTTTTATTTGGGACTTCTTTGTGCCAAGTCTCTTATTCAAGGCGTGTAAACGTATGTATATATGAAATCCATAAAATTATGTATAGGGTTCAGTGGCTGTTTACGATAATACCCCTCTTATTACACTTCGTACGACATAACAAGATGTCATATTCCAAGCCCAACAATGTCATTTAGTTCTATATTCTTAAATCAATCACATGACGCAACAAGCGTTTGGATTGCCTTCACTGAGTACCTCAAACGAATCGGACGGCTGAGATCTATACGAATAAAATTCGGGCGGCGGAGATTCGTAGCCGTTATCCACGTATTCGTAGGAGTAATACGACGTCGGAGGAGGAGGAGGAGCGGCGTAATATGACGCTGTCTCATTTCCACCGTTACTCGGCCCGTGTGCCGTGTTGTAGCTCACCGTATAAGACGGCGCCGTTTGAGGATACGCGTGATGATAATACGAAGGTGGAGGCGGTCCGTACATTTGATGTTGATGATGACGTGGAGAACCGTGAGCCATCGGATATGGATTTTGCTGATGATGATCTGGTGGAGCAGAGTATATCACAGTCTCTGGTGGTCCATCGTTCTGCTGCGGCGGAGGACCACTACCACCACCGCCTCCGCCGCCGCTTTCTATCACCACTGTTGTGCTTCCTGAGCTTTTCTTCTTCTTCTTCTTTTTTTTCTTCTTCTTCGGAGCTCCATCTCCAGACATCTGCGGTTGAGGTTGACCGTTGACTCCGACCGTCACAACTTGTTTAACCTGATCACAACCTCCTCCTCCTCCTCCGCTACCGACGCCACCACCACCAAGAATGACGCCTCCGTCAGTAACGCCGCCGTTGTTGTTGTGTTCTTCGTCGTCATCGTCTTCACTGCTGTCGTCGTCTTCATTTTTAGGTTTCTTTGGTTTCTTCTCTCTCTGGTAATTACAGTCATTGTTGTTGTTGTTATCAATCGACGTCGGCCATAGCTCGGCGTGTCTACCGGCTTTCATAATCTTCTTTATCAGAATCTCAGGCTCTACGTTTCCCGTCACCGTTACTTTCTGTTGCTTCGCGTCGATATTTGTTTTATATACACCTGTTTTTTTGCATATATATAAATGAATTAATACAAAGAATAAGCACAGCTGCACAGGTGAAGAGCTTATATAAATATGTTACCATCGATTTTGCTCAATATTTTCTTGATTTTCCTCTTGCATCCTTCGCAATGGATAGAAACTCTCAAAACCCATGTCTGCAGCAACAGAAAGAAGAAGAAGTAAATGAAAGATGAGAATTATGTGAAGAAAATATTGATTATATTTACGTAAATGAACTTACGGTGTATCTGAGAGGTTCATGGTATTCTTCAAAAACATGTCTCTCTTCTTGTCTTGTCTCTGTTCTGATATCTGTTCTGATCTCTGTTCCGATCTCTGTTCCTTGTTCCATTGGAGTGAGAAAGAGGGCGAAATAGAGGGAGAGAGAATTGATGCAACTTCATTTGTATCATGGAAACGAAGTCATCGTTTCTATATCTTTTTGGGGGATTCCCTCGCCAGATTATATTCTCTATTGTCCTTTTTCCATAAAATACTCTACTTTTTATGCAAATCATGTTACACTGATTTTTTGGCAAATGTTTTTTTTCACTTAGGATTTAAATGATGAATGATGTATTTTCATTTGATAATATCAAATATATATTTCAGAAAATTTAAATAAGATTAGCTAATTAAGAATACCCTGTTAAACCTTTTCAAAATACCAACTTTTATTTCTCTGAAATATAATTTGTAAAAAAAAAAAGAATATGATGATCAATACGACATTTTTATACCGTAAAATCCCTGTGTTTTAGAACACAAAATAGTTTTTCCATAGAAAATTAAAATATAAATGAGAAAAGATACAGACATATTTCCAAACCGAGTATGATTTCATTGATGATCAATACCACATTTCATATTGCATTGAATATTAGTTTACTGGTAAAGTCGCTCTTGAACTTTTAAGAATTACAAGCTTACAAAAAGACAATTTAAAAAAAAAATATAAAAATTATTTACATTTAAAAAACCAATATTTTATAGTAAAAATTAGTTTTACCTATACTTGTCGTGTTTGAACTTAAAAAACTTTGCTTATTAGACCAATTAGATAAAAAAATTTGGCTAGTTGAACGAGAAATATATATTGCTTATATTCATTTGGTTGTAATTGATTTGCTTACCGATTGCTGCTGCTGATTATGTGATTATGTTTGTGGTTAAAATTATAATTGTGGTTATACCTACGTCATACTTTATTTGTTTGCATGTTATTAATACGTGATATAATTTAATTGTATATTTTTAATCATATTTATATTTTAATTAACGGTAAAAAAATATAATACACAACATAACATTTGATAGATAAGATTTACAGTATAAAACTCCGATATATAAATAAACAACAATATATCACAAACTTCACCACAACATTTATCATATAAAAACGAACATGACAATTGACTAACGAAACGAACATGACAATTGACTAACGATAAGTATCAAAATTGATTAGCTTGTGCGGTGTTAATTCGATTTGTCGCTAAGAATCTGATAAAGAAAATCTCTCACCAAAGTAAATAACTATGGGCACTAACTTCGTAACGAAATCTTGCTTCTGAATGATTTCTCATTTAATAAAAATAAATAGATGTAAGAAGGTTTATCCACTTAGTGTCAAAAAAAGAAGAAGAAGAAGGTTTATCCACTTATGTTTGTGTTAGGACATTTAAGGTGCAAACAAATATGTTGGCATTTATTTACTAAAATCTGTTTTTAATCACAGACAATTTTTATATCGATTAATCCCATATCACCCACAATATGATGTGAATTAGAGTGAAACGGCAAGAAAAAAAACAATGCCAACAATACAAAACGTCAGAAAGATCTTCCACTATCTCAAATACAAAGAAACATTCATTTTCCAATCTAATGATAAATATCCACACTTAAAATTTAAAAGTTAATTAAACAAAATAAAACACAAGAGAGGAAAATCAACTTTCTCAAAATTATAAAGAAAGAGAAAAAGCAAAATGTGTAACTTCAACTCTACGAAAAAAATCTATTAGCAAATAAATTAAAATTTAATCAAAATAATATAGTAATATTTATCATGTTGATTAGTTTTGAATATCTTTAACATTGATTCTTCAATTCTTAAATGTAACAACTTTTGCATTAAATAAGAAATACCCCACTATATTATTTTACATAATACATTAAAAAAAGTTAAATAATTAAAAAAGTAATCTCATTATAATTTGTGAAAAACAAAATAATATGGATATAGAGTTATAGAAGTTTATAGTTTTCGTATGAAAAATGGCAATTGACTAATTTAACACTAAATAATGGTTTAGTGCCTAAACTCCCACCAATAGCATTTTTTAAAAGTGAAAAAGATTAAAATAATCTTTAACATGGGAAAGTTGAACATCTAATATGAGGTGGGGGGGGGGGGGGTCGAACCTTGGTCCCTTTTGTAAGAAAAAGAGTCTGTAACCACTACACTACTATAACTAATCAACATACAAGCTTTTTGTGTAATATATATATATATATATATATATATATATATCTGCCTTTAATTTAAATAATAAAATCTTAATATGAGCTCGATGGGGGGATCGAACCTTGTACCACTTTAAAAAGATGAAAAGTGTAACCAATACACTACTGTAACTAATCAATATATAACCATTTTGTTTAGTATATATATATATTTGTGTTTAGTTTAAATAGCAAAATTTATGAACTGAACGCTATTGCATGAAAAGCCTCAAGACTCAATATTAGATCTAATTGTGTTGAATTCAAGTTTAATAATAAATCTGATGTCTAATTGTGGTGGACATTTTTATGTTTTCGTTTATAACTTGTATTTGTGATTGTTGAATGTTGATAAACACTCCTGCTCATGTTTTTTGGATAAACACTTTTTACTGCTGTTAATTAATCATATGCAATTTCACGTTTTAGGAAGAAATTCATAAAACATAAGATATTATTCCTAAATTTGTATAAAATATTCCTAAATTATGCATAAAATGTGATTACTAACGTAAATTCAGTAAAGAATTTTTAATATTAAGGAAATTTTATCTAAATAAAATAATTAAATTAAAGAAAAAATTTTTAGAAATGTAATGTGGGAGATCGAACCATGCACTATTAATTCTAATAAAAGATGTGTAACCAATACACTACAGTTGTCAATCAGCATAAATCCCCTGGTTTAATATATATTCCTCTGTTCAATTAAAATATAAAAAATTAGATCAGTTTAAAGGAATCGAACCTTGGACATATGTGTAAAACAAAGAATATGCTACTAATATGCTGGAGAGCTAATTGACATATAAACATTTTATTATAACTAAATTAGGTTTTCAGTTCTTTGTTTCAATTAGAAGATAGTAAAGTTTTTTTTATTGGTCAAAATGCTATATTAGTAAATTTTTATATTGAGTGTTATATTTGTCACTAAAATATAATTTAGTGCTAATATAAAATATTTTTCAAAAAAAAAAAAGGAAACGTATAGTTTCCAAACCAATTTTTTCTTCCAAAATATATAATAATTGATGCTAAAAGCAAAAGTATAATAATCAGCCTAAAATGGTTTATCGACAAAACGGCATCATTCTCCAAACTCGTTTATGCACTTTCGTCACTGGTTTATTTTGGCGCCTAGGGTTATTATTTGCGATTTCCAAACTCGTTTGCATCTTCTCGCTTTCGGGTTTCTCAAAAATTGAAAAAATATTTGTCGTCGAAGGTGAGTGCTTCAAATTCGGATTTTGGGTTTATCAATTGTTTATGTATGAGTTCAGTAATCGATGTAGTACAGCTCTTTACGATTTGTCTCCGTTGTCTGGGCTACATCCCGATCAATTGATGGTTTCTGGCAATTCTCCAAGTGCTGTGCAATGCCGCATAATGCTTTACTAGAATCCAACTGTTTTTATCATCCTTTCTGCCTTCTGTCTCAGAAGCCTGTCCATATAAGTAATGTCTTTTCGTCGCCCGGAGGATTTGAATCCGATGGATAAACCGCCAGCCATGTCTTCTGACCAAGTTGTGATGAAGCTTTTTGAAATGGGCTTTGAAAAGTTGGATGCTTTGGAGGCTGTAAAAGCTGTAGGTAAGTCATGTGATGACGCCGTGGAGTATATCTTGAAAGGACATCATAGAACTGGTGGGTTCGCGTCGGCTAGTTCACTATGTTCTACAAGGGCTATGCCATCTTCATTTTCTTCTGGTATAATGCGACAATCGAGTTTGCTTGACCATTTTAAATCTGTGGATCAGAAAAAGAAATCAGGTGACACCTCTAGGACCATGGTAGATTCTCAGTTAGAAACGCTGTCTTATCCTTCAGAAGGGCTGAGGAAGTCTTTTTCTCCAATGTTTGTTGAGTCTAGTTGTTTTCCTGAAACACAATTGTCAAATGGTTGCTCAGAGGCTTCATCACCGTGGGAGAAAAGAGTTAATTCTATTCTACGAACCCACTTTGGTATTTCATCTCTGAAAAGTTTCCAAAGGGAGGCTTTGTCAACGTGGGTGGCTCACAATGACTGTCTTGTTCTAGCTGCAACAGGATCTGGTAGATTATTTTTTGCACCGCTGATGCTTTCTTCATTCTCACATGGAGTCAATACCATTCTTATCTGTGTTTTGGTTTCTTTACTATGCAGGGAAATCTCTTTGCTTCCAGATTCCAGCATTATTGACTGGAAAGATTGTTGTTGTAATTTCACCTTTGATAAGCCTGATGCATGATCAGTGCCTGAAGCTATCAAGGCACAATGTCTCTGCTTGCTTTCTTGGGTCAGGCCAACTTGATAATCGCATAGAACAGAAAGCAATGCAGGGAATGTATCAGATCATATATGTTTGCCCGGAGACAGTGGTTCGGTACATGACGCAAATTTTAAATCCTTTTAAGTGCATTTATTTGTGTCCTTCTGTTCTTACTTAAAGAAAGATTTAAACTTGAATGCAGACTGGTTACGCCACTCCAGAGGCTTGCGAAGACTCATGGAATTGCTCTTTTTGCAATTGATGAAGCACATTGCGTATCAAAATGGGGCCATGATTTCCGCCCGCACTACAGGTATGGTTCAAAACTTGTTCGTATTGCCTACAAATGATTTTTTTTGTGATCTTATTTCTAAACAAATCACCTGCTGATCGATTTTTAGGAGTTTATCTGTGTTGCGGGAAAACTTCTGCACCAGCCATTTGGAATTCTTGGAATATGATATACCAATAATGGCATTGACTGCAACGGCCACAGCTCATGTACAGGAAGATATTCTCGAGTCACTTCACTTGTCAAAGGAAACAAAAACTGTGCTTACTTCATTTTTCAGGCCAAATCTACGTTTCTCGGTGCGTTTCAAGTGCTGATTTAATCGTCATTTCACAAGTATGGAAACTCACTCTGCAGCGGTTATCTTTAGCATAAGACTTTATACACCCACACTAATCTGAAAGCTTATATTTGAAGTTGATATATGCATCATAGGATGTACACCTTAAAGCTGATATTTTTTCTGTCATTTACAGGTTAGACATAGTCGAACCAAATGTGCATCATCATATTCAAAGGACTTCCAAAACATAATTGACTTATACTCTGGAAAGGGAAAAACTACTGGTAAAATGCTAGCTGTTATCTCAAGAGAGTCAGAGGAGCAAATTGATTTTGATAATCACGATGCTGAAAACATCTATGAGACAGATTGCGATGATGTTGAAGAAGACGCAGAAAACTCTTTGGCAAAGATAAACAGTTCAAGAGGGAAGGAAATGTTGGACGAGTATCTGGAAGATGAAGCTGACATCTTCCAGAGTGTTGATGATTGGGATGGTATGCTTCTTTCCATGCTTGTTTGGAAATGGAGAAGTGATCTGAAACTGCTTACCAGAGTACATAACTTTGATTAAAAAATTTAGTGACTGCATGTAACTCGATTGAAAACATTGCTAGTAAATATTAGCAAAACGACATAGTGACTTACCCAAATTCAATATGATACAGCATAATTTTCTTAAATCAAGATTTTAATATTGCATTGATGTTAATGAATGGTAAATTAGTTTGTATTTAACCAGTACAGTTGCTTGTGGCGAGTTCTGTGCAAAGTCTCCTTGTGAAATCCTGGATATGTCTGTCCCCTCTGGAAATCAAATACCTGATGAATCTGGACACAAATACAGTCTTAAGCAAAAGGATTTTCAAGGACCGACAATCATTTATGTTCCTACAAGAAGGGAGAGTGTCAACATTGCAAAATATCTCTCTGGGGTTGGATTAAAGGCTGCAGCTTATAATGCATCGGTATGGACATAAAAAAGCTAACCAATCTTTCCTTATGAAGCCCTGTATACTGTCTCTTACGAATTGAAAACTGTCAACCTTCGTTATTTTGGTATGAAGTCACTATCAAGTTGTTATAACCAAGTGGTTATTGTTGAAATTTGTGTTTCCAATTTCTGATGGAGAAAATCTTGTCGTGTGAGTTAAATGTTCTTTTGAAATGTTGCTGTGGCTGTTTAACAGTTTGTCATGTATCGCAGTTGCCAAAAAAACATCTAAGACAAGTTCATCAGGAATTTCATGAAAATAAGCTGCAGGTAAATGTAGAACCTTTA
Organism: Pugionium dolabratum; assembly: GCA_018901945.1. Lineage (NCBI taxonomy): Eukaryota > Viridiplantae > Streptophyta > Magnoliopsida > Brassicales > Brassicaceae > Pugionium > Pugionium dolabratum. The sequence continues at coordinate 212,136 of JAEVFF010000278.1, forward strand.
TTTATGTTCTTTCGTCTTATGGCTCAAACTTAATGTTCTGTTATTCACTCCTCTGTCCCCACTTCTTTTTGTCTGACTAATCTGTGGAAGATCATTAACGTTATGTTAGTCATCTTTAGGTTGTTGTTGCCACAATTGCGTTTGGAATGGGAATTGACAAGAATAATGTTAGGAAAATCATCCATTATGGTTGGCCGCAGGTCTCTCAAAGTTCTAAATAAGATTTTCATATTTAACATTTCCATCTCTGAATCGTATCCTGTGCAAATTTGTTGTTCTCTGTTCTCCGCATCTCATAAAAAAAAATGAAACTGCAGAGCTTGGAAGCCTACTACCAAGAAGCTGGTCGATCTGGAAGAGATGGTGAATTAGCTGAGTGCGGTGAGTTGATTATGGGTATTTTTGTTGGCAATGTACACTTTCTCTTGTTTTCTATGGCTGATTTAAGTAAATAATCTGGGATTTACAGTGCTCTATGCTGATCTAATGCGAGTACCAACACTTTTGCCAAGCCATAGGAGCAAAGAACAGACAGAGGAAGCATACAAGATGCTATCTGACTGCTTCAGGTCTGTGTACTAGCCAAATGTGCATACTTCACCTTTTTAATAATATTCTCTTGCATTCATCCTCCTTTTCTTATGCAGATATGGAATGAATACTTCACAATGTCGAGCGAAAATACTTGTGGAGTACTTTGGGGAGGATTTCAGTTCCAAGAATTGTAACTTGTATGTGATATCCCTCTTTCTAAAAACACATTCTTCTTTTTAAAACCTGAGTGATACCCATTAAGAATGCGCTTGTAATACCTTTCGAATCTATGAAACAGATGTGATGTTTGCACTGATGGGCCTCCGGAGCAAGTAAATGTACGAGAGGAAGCTAATCTTTTGATTCAAGTAATCACTGCGTTTCATGTAAGTCTAGTAATCGATTTAAGGGGTTCTCATTTTTTGTATGAGGGATATATAATCATACATATTGTCTATTTATTAGCATTTGAGTTTTCTTCTATCATAACCGTTTTTCCTGGCTCTTAAGCTTTGCTAGTATATTAGTTGCAGGTAGAAAATAGCTATGAGCATTCAACATATGAAGATTATGGACTCGGCAACAGCAAACAGAAGAAATATTCCCATAAGCCGACTCTTCTGTTCTTCATTAGTAAAATCAGGGAACATGTAATCTTCTATTTCAGCAGATTACATCGCACATTATGTTCTGGATGATATTCATGTGATGCCTTTGGTTGGTGCAGTCCCAAAAATTCATGGATACACATCGTCTTTGGTGGAAAGGTCTTGCCCGTATCATGGAAGCCGAGGGATACATCAAACAGATCGATAACAAGGTAAATACAATACTAAACAAGAAAAACCCGTCCTTTCTTCTTTACTTGATAAAGCTACAACATTTCACATATTCAGTTAAACCCGTTGAAAATTTGTGTTGCAGGCTCGTCGAGTTGAGATGTCATTTATAGAACCAACAGAAAAAGGGAAAAAGCAACTAGATTTTCAAGATGACAAACCACTCTATGTTTACCCAGAAGCCGACATGTTGGTTTCATTGGAACAACACAGAACATACAGAGGATTCTCTGATTGGGGAAAAGGATGGGCAAATCCAGAGATCCGGCGCCAACGGTTAGAGGCAATGAAACGTCCAAGAGAAAGCAAACCCGGAAGAGTACGATCACGAGGACCTTCTAGGAAGTTGCAAAAGAAAACTCCATGGAGAAGCAAAGAATAGTCTCTGAAGTAATGAATTCACTTTATATATCTTTTCTTCAGATACTCTCTCTCTAGCAAACCCATCCCTTTTCATGGATATTTATGGAAGCATAATAATTCTTTCTACAATTGCTCTTTCGGGTTCCTTCTTCTTTGCTCTCAGTCCCATCTTGAGGAAGAGACGTCGAGCCATCGAGAAGCTGAGGCTCGTGAATGAGGCTTTGGTTGCTGGTGAAGAGAATGTGGCGAGGCTTCAAGAACGTCATGATGTGATTCTCAAAGAGATATGTTCTTATTATCTCGTTAATTCCGAGCTCCAGGAAGCTTTGGTTGCAGCTCGAGCAGCCATTGATGATGCTTCTGGGTTTGTTAGGGAGCTTAGGATATTACAACACAATATTTTAAACTCTCTTTCTTGAGCATGTTTTGATACTTCCCCAAGTCTTTTTCGTTTGCTTAAAGTGAATGAATGTAAGCCAAATTGTTTCATACGATTTTTTGTTATTAAACAATAATAATTAGCTACTTATTAAATCGGTTTATTACCCTCGTCAAAAAGATTTTAAGAGATGATTTTGTTTCATTTTATAAAATTTTCAAAATTTTCATATAAATTTGATTATTAGTTGAAATTAATAACAATTATTGTTTAATTTAAAAATAAATAAAAAGTCAAGTGATTTTTAGTCTGTCTGTAAATATTTTAAACATCAGATAATATTGTTTAATCGTGGGATACATTTAACGGCTGAGATTACTCGAGTGTTGTATTCCCCCATCCTTTGCGGCTCCCACGTGTAGTAACTAAACACGACGAGTTTTGTGATTTGTAAACATCATTGCGTCACAGAGACCGTTAGATTAAAGCCTACAAAATACAATCTGAACGGACGGCATCATTAATACTTGGATTGCCAGCGTGGCATTTACGTAGTATATACATACATATTTTCTGCAAATGGAAAGAAAAAAAACACACACAAATTCTGCTTTAGATCCGTTTGTTAGGAGTTTGAGCTTTATCTGGTTGCAATGGATTCACCAGCGGCGAAGCCAGCGAGAGGTGCAGGAGGAAGAAGAGGAGGAGACAGGAAGAAAGGTGTTTCGAAGTCGGTTAAGGCTGGTCTCCAGTTTCCGGTTGGTCGTATTGCTCGTTACTTGAAGAAAGGACGCTATGCTCTAAGGTATGGCTCAGGTGCTTCCGTTTATCTCGCCGCCGTTCTGGAGTACCTCGCCGCCGAGGTAAAATCTAGATCTCATTCTTCCTTCATTGTCTTTAATTTTGATTTACGTAGGCCCATTTTTGTTGGTTCGCGGTAGAATATAATTAGGGTTCGTGTACATGGTAGCAATCGATTTTACTGAATTTCTAGGTCTAAGTTTACCGCAAATGTGTGTGATCTGATAAACTGGATTCTGATTTTGCTCTATGGATCGTGCTTAAATGATTTGAGTTATAATGTCTCGTTCTTCAGGTTCTTGAGCTGGCTGGAAACGCCGCGAGAGACAACAAGAAGAACAGAATAAACCCTAGGCATCTCTGTTTAGCGATAAGGAACGACGAGGAATTGGGAAAATTGCTTCAAGGAGTCACCATCGCGAGCGGAGGAGTTCTTCCAAACATCAATCCGATTCTTCTTCCCAAAAAATCTGCTGCTTCTTCATCTCAATCTGAGAAAGCGTCACCTGCTACCAAATCTCCCAAGAAGGCTTAGTTTAAAAAAATGCTTTCAAGTTAATCTTCTGTTGTCTTTAAGGATTGTGTAGTTTGTCTTTGAAAACCAATGGGTAGGTTATGCAATTTGTAATGAAAGAAGTAATTTCTGGGCTTTGTTCTCAGTTTCAGTAAGATCCGTCTATCTAATCAAATAAATAATATCTGGATTTCATAAATTTTGATTTTAAGGGAAAAGGATCACACAAACTTAATGTCATAGTATAAAGGCAGTTGCATTAATTAACTGCTGGCTGAATTAGGGAAGCAAATGCGTTTGCTCAATTTGGGCTTATTTAGGCCTAAGTTAAGAGGCCCAATATATCAGCTCTTTAGCGTGTCTTCACTCTTTGCTGGTTTTGATCTTCGATTTGCGATGATGAATTTCTGGTTCATTTCTTCTTCTCTCCAGTTAATCGATGAACGCGATTCTAAACCGCTCGGAAACGATGTTATCTCTTCTTCTTCTTTGAATAATTCATGTGTGAGTGAACTGTGAAATACAATTGAAGATAATCTTAGATATACTAAGATGGATGATAGAGTTGGGGAAACGGTTACCTGAGGTGTTGTAAACAAGTTCATCTTTTGTTTCAGTTTCGAAAATGGAAACTGTATTCAGCCGATGGGTCAGAAAAATGAGTCCGTAAAATCAAACACAAATGAAATTGCTACAGCACTGTGCATCAAATATCAACCCATATGACTTCGAAAATAAATCATGCCAAAGGGAGAGAGAGAGAGAGACAGATAGAGACAGAGATAGAGATATCCATTGTGAATGTACGACATGATTAACATAACGAACCAAACTAATATCTAACATACAATATAACATGACCAAAACCAAACACGACATTGTTTCTCTTTTTTTCTTTTTGCTTTTTCGATTTGGTCACAAGGGATGGTAAGGAACGTAGCCCAACAAGCCCGTCACGTTAGCCACAACGTCGTTGCATTTTGACAAAAGGTTGAGCATTTGGTGAGAGATGTCTCCTGTCCCAACCGCTTGGCTCGGGCCGTGCAATTTTCTGGAAGGCTGCATCGATGGTTCGACATGGTCAACCATTTTAATGGGTTTTGAGTATTGTGGAGGGAGAGGGAGAATTGGAGGCAACGTAGAAGGAGGAAGCTGTTGATGATGAACAACGTTTTGAAACTTCTTACTAACAAATTCCATTGCAACAGATGATGATGAAGGTCCACTATTTCTACTCGAAATTGTCGACAATGTTGGCTCGGTGTTTGCTTTACTTGAGTTTTCTTCACCTCCTAACATAAACTTCACTCTTGCTGTTCCGCGGTTACCATTCCCGTTGTTGCTACTGCTGCTCGGGTCATCGCCTGGTTTCTTCAAGCATGATTTGAGGTTAATGTTTGGCGGTGGTAGGAATGGACGGTGAAGCGGCGGTGCTTGGTTTTGCAACTGGCTCTGTGGTTCATCATCTTCCTTTGGGTTTTCTGGTTCATGAGGCTCGGCTTTAGGAGCGTCCACGTCGCGGAGAAAGTACCTTACGTTCACGTTTCCAAAGAGAGAGTTGTTTCCCGTTGCATATCGAAATGCAGTCTGAGCATCGGCTTTGTACAGAAAGACAACTCGACAGGTCGAGGATTTCCAAAAAACCCTAATGGCGGATTGATCTAAAAGCCCAAAGCGGCCGAACCTTGCCTTTAGCAATGCAGCTGAAGGGAGAGATGTGCCAGGTGGAAACTTCATGACCAGCATTGTCGGCTCAACCACCTTCACTGATGGAGCAGTTTTCTTCCCAGGTTGAGCTTTGGCTGGTTTTGTTTGAACCGAACCGCTTTGCTCTCTTACTGCTTTTAAACTATCCTTTGCTTCTCGGCCAATCTTCTTCTCAGAATCCATTAATCTCAAGTTACTAGTTTTCTTCAGCTTCTTAGCTGATGGGATTTCGTCTTGACGATCAGAAGAGAGACGTTTTTTTCCAACTTTTGATGGGTCTTCGATCCTCTTCAGAGTCTTCACAGGTTTTAAGGGTTTCGTGTCTTTGACATTTTCAGCAGTAGCATCAGATGAAGATACGGCCAAGCTTTTCACGTAATTTAGTGAACGGAAATGGAGAAAAAAATTCCTAGCACCTCCAAAAGAAGCAACTGATGAACCAAAGAAAGGGTCGAGAGACAGATCTTGCAGATGACTCAACAGCTGAGACACATTGCCTTCCATATAGGAATGTAAATGTGCTGAACCAAGCTGTGACAATTTCTTGGCTCCACCTCCCCCCCAAGATATTATCTTTCTCTTTTCTGGATGCTCAGAGTTCGTCTCTATCTTCTTTTTCTTTTTCGGCTCTGAAGAAGGAGGATTCTCAGATCCCTTTTCACTTGAAGATCGTTTAGTAACTTTGACTTTCTTGATTACATACCCCGTGGAACCTTTTCCTTCAGATGCTGAGGTGTGAGAACCTCGAGGAGACTCAAGCAGCGGCTGGAGAGAACTTCTGGCTGATCCAGGATCTGTCCCTGCCTCTTGTTTAAGACTCACCGTAACTTCAGATTTCCCGTGCTCTGGAAATACAACAGTTTTTTCTTCCAAACTCTCCTCCGATACTTCTGAAAAACCCTTTTCTTCATCAAGAGAGAGCTTTGAAACTGAAAAGTCTTTACTAGGAATAGCTGCAGTTGAAGATGTGAAATCCATGCTGACAATCCCAGACTGCTCATCTTTCATTGGTGTTTGAGGCGTTGGAGCTCTTCTCTGCAACACAAAATCCCCGTCTGAAGATCCACAAAAGCCCGTGATTGAACTTGCTTCAACTTGGCCAAATTGAACAGTCTTATCACCAGCTTCATCTCTTCGTTTGAGAAGATACTTGTCATTCTTTTTCAAATCCTTAACCTTTGTGGGGTTTTTAGAGTTCTTTGGGTTACTTAGAGTTTCTGCTATGACCAGTGGGCCACTCAAAGGAGCTGGAAACATGATAAATCGTAAAAGCACATCACCACCAAGACAATAAACAACAAAGCAAACAAGGTAAGCCTACCAAGGGACTATCCATAATAGAAAGAGGTGCAGAATTGTTATGAGGCCACCTTTTGCAATGCACATTTCAACATCTACGATACTTTGTTCTTCTTTCAAGCATGGTAATTTAAATAATAAAACAAAGAAGATAATAAATCCTAAATTCATGAGCAAAGAAAGGTGAAATCAAAGGATCTAAAGGTCACAAAATCATAGTTATAATATCTCACATCTCTGTAATACATATGATATCTGTTTGAGGTGTGCACACAAAAAATCCACATACACAACAAAGATTACAAATAAATGGAAAGAATACCGTGATTTCTGAAAAGTGACGATACCTCGAGGGGGTGCTCTACTAGGAGGTTCATGTATATTCACTGAAGTGCGCACAGATTTCGTCCCAAAGGCCTGTGCATACGTTTCATCAAACTCCTCGAAGACTGCCTTGCGAAAAGCATTAACCACTGCTTTCTTCTTGAAAAACTTTATACCGTCTGAATCACACTCTCGAGGTGCTAAAGCCAATTGCTTCACAAACGAGAGAGTCTCCACAGGTGAAAACTTATCCCTAGATTTCTTAATCTGCTCAGCAGAGTAAACAGCTTGAAGTTCATAATCCGGCACATCAACAGCAAAATAATCTTGAACATCAGTAAGCCGAAAGTTATAAGGATTCCGACATTTACAAGTCAAACCAAGAGCTGACCTCCTACTTGCCTCATCTATGGCTTCCTCGACGGCCCTCACAAAGTGTTTCGAAACAGTCTGCTGTGATTTTTCTGCTAAATGGGGTTCGAAGGGGATAAGCTCAGCGGGATCAAACCATCCATAGCTACTATCTCCAAAAAATGCAACAAGAACATGGTCCATCCTCCTCATGCGACGAACAGAGGGAGACGCAAAAGCTTCATTAAATATATGACCCGGCCACCATGGATGAGACTTTACCTTTCCCCAAACCAAATCGCCCACTTCGAACCCATAACTCAACGCCCTCGAAACTCCAGAACCCATTTTCTCGCTGGCTACATAATCATCAAACTCAGATAAGAGAGATTTGTAATCCGAAACCGCATGTTTCTCGAAAGCTCCTCGATTTTCTTCCTTCGAATCCACCTCGGATCTCTTCTCATCAGGTTCCGAGCCAAGCTCAGTAGATTGATCCTCTTCTTCAAGCTCAGGACTGTCATCAGACCTCTCAATCTGACTATGAGTTACATCCTCGCATTTAATCTCAGGAAACCTAGTTTTCGTTTCACGTATATCATCTTCCTCACTCCCTTGGCACGCCACGAGAGCATCTTTCCCCGATCTCTCTCTATCAGAAACCCTAGCACCGGCATCGTCGGTAGTAGGTGAAGCTGAAGCACCATCCACGCTGGAAACAACAGCAGCATCACACGAAACCGTAGGAGGATCCTCAATCGAATCCGTTTGGTGTTCAATGTCAGCATCCATTACCGAACAAATGAAAAAGCTCAGCGAATTCGAATGGAGGAAAACCCTAGGTAATCTTTTAGCAACCCTGCGAGATTATCCGTATTGGTTTCTGGAAGAGAAGAAAATGAAAGAGAAGGATTTAGAAAAAAGAAAAGAGAGAAAGATTCATACAAAGGCTAAAACGAAAGAGAGATTTGATTTGAGAGGAAATCTACCCATTGCTTTGCCACATTACACGAGAGTTACGTCATTGTGCCACGCTGTCCCCTCAAGAAAAATAAACTTAGGATTGAAAAAAAAAATTCAGAATAACTAATGAGATATTGAAACTTTAATAAGGCCCATTAAGTAATAAGGCCCATTAAGTAATAAGGCCCATTGAGTAATAAGGCCCATTAAGTAATAAGACCTATAATAGATTTTACATTTTGATCCCAAACTCAGTTACCACATGCTTAAAATTTAGTAACAATTTAAGGAAATATTAGAAAGAGAAGGTCTAAGTCTACCTCCAGTTTCTGAAGTTCATCACCTCTAGCTTTGAAGAAATTCCTACAGGATGATAAGATGATATCACTTTAGAGACGACATGAAGTTAACCAATGATGAAGGATGAAAGTATTGAAAAAGATTATGATTCACCAAGCTCTGTTCCCTTGAGTATATAGCATTTAGAATACTGCTTGCAACAAATCAAACGCCTATCAACTAAAAAAGAGTCCTACATCTATATAGGGAAGTTGATAAAGATGATTTGAGTCATATCATATCTGAAGAACAGCCATCTCGTACTTGAGAATTATGTAGTGATCTTGCTTAATCCGTTTCCTCAGCTGATACATGATTCTCACAACCTGAATACACATTGGTTAACCTGTTCAATGTATCAGTTAGTCCAAATTACAACAACCTACCTATAAGGGCAATAAACTCGTAATAAGACTGTCAGAAATACAAAATACGTGACTACAAAAGAATTTCTCGGGAATACAAAAGAAAACAAAAATAAGCGATCAGACTAAGCACAACAGAGATGGAAAAGGAAGCACCATACCAGTTAATGGGGAGTGAAAATCCACTTGGCCTGTTGAGTTGATGTTTGGAAATTCGCCATTAATGAGTGGCTAAGAAGCTCCAATGATTTTCAAACGAAACGAAATCGAAACCCGACTCTCGAAGTACAAGTATCTCTCTCTTTCGCGAGCTGTGTTTTCTCCTTTGAACGGTTAAGACGGAGACTGGCCGATCAAATTCACACGCTGTCGATTAGAAAACAAAAAAGGGATGAACTAAGCGTCTCAAAGATTCTCAATGATCGAATTATCTAAGGATCCGATACCTTGAAATGTTAGGAGTACCGGATCCGGATTCATTGAATTCGAAAAATTATTATTCGAATTGGTCATTTCTCGCGGATTTCATGTAGCCAAAAAAATTAAATGATTAATACAATAATTTAAATAAAAAAAGAAATTATATAGAAACTATCTTACAAAAAGTTGCAATTTTCTTTGATAAAATGTAAATATTTTATATAATTTTTCTAGATAAGATGCCGGTGTGAAAAGAATTAAAAAATATAAACAAAAATAAAACGAGGAATTATTAATTTTAAAAACAGTTATGAATGATCAAACTAAAAGAAAAGAGGTTTATGAAGTTAATAAAATTGTAAAAAAAAAGAGAAAAAAAATCTTGTTATATTTTATTTTATTATAATATTTTCATAATGAAAATTGATTATTTTATAAAAAAATATAAAACATCGTAATATGTTCTGTTTGAATTCAGACTCAGGCTTTACTTTGAAGTCTCTTATGTGCAAACGAGCAAGAATAATGTCCTTAATACTTCTATGGATTTTTTTTGAACATGTATTCACTTGCTTTTTGTTGAGTTGTCGTGAAGTCGGGTATTTCTTTCTCGCCATATAGAATATATTGTTGCTTGTGCAATGATGGTTGCTACCATTCTCTCCTAGAATGTCTTAGGTGAGCCGAAGCAGTTTATTATACTAGTTCAATAGAAAAGTCTGGAATGTATTTGACCAAGTCGAAACAAAGCCTTAGACCAAACCTGGGAGCTATAATTGTAGAGGAAGAACATATGGTCTCGAATATCTTCATTGTCTGAGCAGAGAATGCAGGTAGTAGGTACGTTAAGTTTCCATTCTACCAGTTTGGTCCTTTGGTTGTAGGCACATCTCTCTGCCGTGTGCCTTTGTGCTTAAAGTTTTGTAATTGTTGAAGACTAATCTTTGAAAATAATATAATATAAAAACATATGACAAAATTCTTTTTGAGATTTTCTACTCTATCCAAACATCAACATCCCTTTTTCAGATGAAGATGTCCCCATCATCAGGTTTGGAGAGACCAAACTGTTTCATGTTCTTACAAGAGCCATGATTTTAGCCTTGATCCATCCCATGCAATTCTGAATTTCTCTATACATCGGCATGTTCTGGGGACACCGTGGCTGCAAGCTACTCACTGCTGCGTCCATCAACTGAGCCACGTCAGATGGTGGGTACTGCTTCTCTGTGCATGTCTGTTGGAAGCAAAACAAAAGGTTCAAATCATAACCGCAACTGGTGGTGAAAATTTTGTATTCTTGATTTAGACAAACTTTCGTTAATCCAAGTAAAATTTCCTTTTAATGTACCTGAATCATGAGCCAAGTTGCAACACAAGACGTGATAAGCTCTAAAGGCATTTGAGTTCCGTTTTTCTCTGAAACTTCCTGTGAGATGGAACCGTTACTCATCAGCTCTGCTGTGTTTTTGGGACACCAGCTTTGATGATGATCCAAGCTGCCATTGGTATGCCCTTGATGCTTAACACCAGGCACTATAAAGTTATCCAATGGCTGATGTTCGCCAATTGCCGTTAAACCTTGTTGGACCATATTCCCTTTGTCTTCTTTCTTCATAGAAGATGCAGCCTAAAACCGCACAGTGACAGCAATTTTTAGACAAAAATACAGTTGTGGGAGTTTGACTTCTCTACACTTGGACAGACTAGATTCTCTGGATATATTATAGCTACCTTCATAGCCGCATCCACCATTGCTTGCGCTATTGACGTTGAACCACTGACAATTTTAATTGTTCCTGGCTCCATTTCCTGGAAAGCAGAATTGTCACAGGAGAATTCAAACAGTTTTTCGGTAGCTGTTACTATTAACAATCCAGATAAGGATCTATTTTATTCGGCAAGAACAGTCTATACTTTTAACATGATCAATCTGAAAGCAGAGTTTCCACGGGCGTAAAAGTTTCATTAACTTAAAAAGCTTATTTAGTTACCAAACAAATAAGTATGCAGAGGCATCACCTGCGCATCTGATGTATGCGGCAGCATCAGAGCGAGTTGAATATCAGTTCCTCTTGCTTTGCTGTTGGTTGGGATATATTGATCGTTATTGTTGGTTGCTAAAACTTTACGCAAAATCGGCTCATTGATATCATCCTGTAGAGAATTATGGAATTGTGCATTTACCAAACTTGTACGGAAGGAAAGAAGAAGATCAAAGCTTTGTTTACCTGTTTCAGCATAGAACGCACAGAAAAGCTGTCATTTCCAAGCGCAGAAGGAGGTAACAGAACAAATGCATCAGAGTTTGGGTGTCTGTTAAGCTCTGGTTCTTTGCTTATAGACAAGCACTTATCAGTTTGTCTCCTCAGACCCTCTGGCATGTATTCCAATGGATTTAACGGCATGCAATCAATGTCCTGTCAGAAAAGGGATTTGTTAAATCACCTAAGGTAATGATTAAAGTAGAAAAGATTGGGATCTTATAAAAATTACAGAAAGTGAATTGTGTCAACGGAATTGGTAAGTTTGCGATTTACCATAACTAAGTCAACACCCAATTCATCAAACAGAACGTTGCACTTGTTATGATCTACAGTAAGAATCTTGCCATCCCGAATTTCCCGCGTTTTAGGATGGATGGCAATAACTCTATTCCCGACTGATAAAGGCCGGCCCAAATCTGTAGGAAGCTCTTCCCTAGCACCTGCACGGTGCTCTGTATAATGCTTTCTCACAGATTCACGATACTCATCGAGCTTATCCCGCTCCTCCTGTAGAAATCTCTCAGAGAATCTCCGAGGTCTACCGAGTGAACTGAAAAAAATACAGAATGCGTAACCTTTTTAATCTTTATATATTCTCAGCCCATTTTCGTTGACATACAGTCCGAAACTCTGAACAAACCTTTTAATGATGCTCCATTCAAGACGAGTAAGTCTTGGAACGTGAACGAGCCCCACATGATTTAGAAAATCCGTGAACTCCATTTTCGCAAACCAGGGATAATCAATGGCACTGTAGAACCATTCAAATATGCACCTTCGACGTACCAATGGATATGACAGACAAGTCGATACCTTCTCCTGTAAATGGAGTAAGCAAATAAAAGACCAGATTTTGGATGCAAATAAGAGAAATGAAGTTAGAGACTCCACCTTTGATAATTCATGTTCTGAAAACAGTTTGAAACTACGTGGGTCGTCTTGAGTGGTTTCCGAAGATTTAGCCCTTTCTTGTAAACTTTTCTTCAAACTCATCTTTCGCCTGTGAGGAGGTTTCTGTGGCAAACTCGCTGGACCTGAACCTGGAACTTGTATATCTGACACTACTGCATCCGGTCCAGTACTTTTCTTAGCGCTAGTTGAAGAAGATTCTCCCGAGGTCTTGACAGTTTTCAGCTGTTTTTCTGGATCCTGACCAGCAGGTCTTGCTTTGACCAGGGTCTTCAAATTATCATCTTCAGCTAATTCCTGCAATGCAATAAACAATAATTATGAGAGGACGCACAAAAAAGTACTTAATCATACGCCTCTTTCTAAGAAAGACTGTCAAAGGTCCTACAATTGCATTGTGGACGAGCGCAACCAACAATGTAAGATTAAATCGAAGCCAAAAAAGCAAATAGGAGAGAATTGGGTTTTGCATATATATAGATAGATATGCATATACCTTATTGTAAAGAGATTTTTTTGTGTGAATATAATCTTTTGAATGGCAAGTGTTGCAAAGAGGAGCGACAAAATACATAGGAAATCAAAGGGAAAAATGTCGAGCAGACCTTTGGTTTACGTTTTCTTCTTGAAGTGCTAAGCTTCCCTAGAGAAAATGCATTACCATAAACGGATTCCTGCAAATTTGAGTTTTCTATTATCAACAGCTGATATTGCAGTAGGAGACGATATTTTGTTCCTGTTTGCTTTACCTTCTCTTTGTGATGGCTTGTGGATATGGTTTCCGGAGTGTTAGATTTCTCATATACGCCATTAGCTATTTTTTCTTCATTCAACAATGCAAATGGTTCTGGATCCAACACAATACAATAGAAATAAATATAGAGATGTACCGTGATGGGAAAGGTAAAAGGTGCAAGCTGGAGATACTTATTAGTGGTTCTCTTCTTTTAATAACCATTCGATGCTCACGCGATTCCATCAAATCAGCTGGAGGGAGAGAAGCTAAAAATCCAGTCAATGCTTCCAGCGCTTCTAGTTCATCTACACAGGAAAAGAGAAGCAAAAAGTTTCAGATTCTAATATATTAACAGTCGCACAATATGAAATTCCTTAGGTTATTACGACAATACCGTATAGTTAAAAATCAAAATATCACTATGCTAAAACTATCAAAATAGGGACTACCACTGGACCTCTGAATTTTTTCCAACATTAACGGTAAAGAAGTTTCTTATTTCTTTTTTTTTAGGCTAGTGAATATTTACCCCTTGAGGCTTCGAAATCTACCATTCCTTTCTGCGGTTCCTCGTTGGCACTGCATGCTTCTCTGCTGTCATCAGAATCATTTCCTTCTGCTTCGTCAAGTCTCACATTTTCCCCCTTCTGCGGAACCTCCATGGTACCAACCCCTTCGATATCCATCAACAGGACACCATCTCTATCAGGAGCTCCCTTTTTATGCCTCCTATCGCGGCTTATTTTCACCCCATTCTCAAACATGGAGCTATCATAGCATGGAGCTTCCTTTGCTTGTGACTGGCAAAAGCCAAAAAAAGTTGAAACTGTTTTTCAACGAATCATGACAACATTGAAATGTAATGATGATAACCTTAAAGTTCTAGAGCTCTAAAGATACCAGTTTTCCAAGCCTAATTGTGCTGTCACTGAGTTCTGTTCTTCTATATAGAGACCCTGCTTTCCTTCTCGATGCATCAGTAACTGTTAATGCTACAACATATGCATCATCAGCATCAAGTTGTTTCTTGGCTCTTTTATTTGATGGAGTAGAACCTTCTCTGTCATCCATATCATATGTACTTGGTACTGGAAACCGAGGTGTACGTTTCCCAGTGGCACGTCGCTCAACAGCTACATAGAATAAAGTAATCAATACTTTTGAACAGATTCATATACATGTATTTATTGCGCTACCACAGAATTCCAAAGACAAATGGTTACCCTATAAATACTGTGAACTGTAGAAATAAGATAAAAAGGCAGCTTCTTGTTCATTTTGCTCACCAATTTAAACCAGAGTAAAAATTTGTTTTAGCATTTTCAAATCATAAGTTCGATGAAAATGGTTTGCGGAAAATAATTATTGTACCATAAGGTTGTGTCTGCTTCAAAAATGAGAGGCATCCATCTGCTGATGAAATTGACTTTGGTGGAATAACTTCTCCTCGCAAATCACTGGTGGAAATTTTAGCACGTTTGTACTTCTGATGTTTCCTCTGTACTCCAGAAACATCATTGCCTTCTCCTTCACTTTCGCCCGCCTCCTAAAACATTACCATAAGCATGTAACAACTGGACAGCACAAGTTTCATTAAACAGACTGACCCAACCAATTAGCCACATATCTCCCTTATTTCCCTATAATTCTAAACTTTCACTACTGTGATCGACTTTACTGGGTGTGGACATTAACTAAACTTCAGCTTTCCACCTGAATCTTCAAGCACGAATTCATTTATCACGAATAAGGTGTATCAGCAATAGTAAAATAAATTACTCACTATGACGCTGTAATGATCAGCCATCATTGCAATGAGGCCAGCTACGGATGCAGTTCCCTCGGGCAGGGATAAATATGCCTGGCAAGAAAAGGCAAGGGATGAAAAGGTGTTCATCTTTAACATACGGTTAGAATAAGCCTAGCTAGGGAAAACATTTCCATCTTGATTCCAAACGAAACTGAAGTGAGGTAATCTTGTGCTCATACCCGATTCATATAAAAAAGAGCTTCCACCATGTCAACAGACCGGTTGTTCCGCACTGCAGCAGCAACCTAAGCATTTACAGGGAAGAATTAGGAAAGTCCTCGCCATAAAACCATATCGTGCAATGCAGTTTACCTTTCTCCAGTCTCCCCCATGCTTCCGATAGGCGTCATAGAAACGCTCAAGCTCTCCTCTGGTCCACTGAGCTCCCAGCTTGTCAGACAGTTTCTTTTTCTATGTGAGAAAAAAGCCGTTCGTCAACAAAAAAGTACGAGTACCATCTGGTTCAGCTTTCAAGAAACGAAGACAAGAGAAAGAGCACTAGAAGAGGATTCAATCAAACGAAAACTGAAAATCTCTCAGAACAATAACGTGCATCAAGTTACCAAGGTATTTAATTAAAGTGAACCTTAACAAGATAAACAAAAAGCATCTAAATGATTATCCCAAAAAAAATTGATCAACGACGATTATTAAACTCACTCGTTGCTTGGTTTTGCTCGAGTTCCTAAAATCTATCTCTGGAGAGGCTTCATTGGTGAATCGCTTGTTCACACTCTTCAACTTCCTTTTGGGCGCCATGTGCTAATTTCTCTGCGCAGTGATTCTATATAATAGTTTCAATAGTTAGAAGGCAACCGTGAAACTGATCTGACCAAGATACGACATACCAAGATACGACATTAAAGTGATAAGAAATTTTTTTGATATCTTCAAATCCAAATTTCGCAACGGGAAGATCGGAATGTGGATCGAATTAGAAAGACAACAACTTTGCTTACAAATCTCTAAAAATCTGCAGCATCAACAAAGGAAAAAATCACGGAAATCCCGAATCGTAGAATTTAAAAATACCGGAGAAAGAAGAAGGAAGCCCAGAATAAGATACCAATACGCATTAGAAGAGACCAAAAATCTATACAAAATTCCGACAATTTGGTATTTCTGAAAGCAGAAGAACAAATAATTCTTTGAAATCAAAAATCCGATCGCCGAACCAGAAAATCTCACTGATAAAGCCGACTCCACGAATCCGAAACCAATACATCAAAAGGCTTCCCAAAAAAAGTTAAAAAATCTCAATTAGTTCTGTTAAAAACATAGTAAAACCCTAACTCAGCACAGATTCACTCACCAATAACACAACTCAAAGAGAATCAGAACTAAATCACATAGAGAATGAATCAGAGGAGAGAAAGCTTAAAAAAAAAAGAGAGATCGTGAGAAATTCGAAAGAGGTTTTAAAGAGAAAGAGAGAGAAGCTGAAAGGATTTTACATAAAATAGAGAGAGGAAAGGCGTTGCCGCGAAACTTGAATAAAAAGGACGACTTGAGACTTGAGAGCCAATAAGGAATTCCGTTTTTTGTCAATTTCTTTTTAAATATATATTTTTGTTTACTCTGAGATCAAAAGCGAATGACCCACACGTGGCTTCGTAGCGTCAGATATTTTTGAGTTTCATTTAGGGTTTGTGGTAACGGCAACAATACCCAAATTTTAATAACAAAAATATAAAATTGGAAACTTTTCTTTGTGCCATACTTTTGTCAAGATGAATTCTCGTATTTTTGGTTAAACATAAACGCACCCAAAAAAATCAACTGAACTAAATTTTTAAGTAAACAAAAAAATAGATATCTAAACTACAATTGAAGTGAAATTTGAATGAATAACATAACTACTCGAAATATAATTATAAAAAAATTACAATAAATTATAAAAAATACTTATGTTTACATTTGAAATAACCAAAATATTTGAAATAACTATTGTATAATTTTAGTTATATTAGTAAAAAAGAAAATAATTAAATAAATTTTTTTCAAAAAAACCAAAATTTAAAAAACTATTTAAAGTAGTTGAAATATTTTTGAATAAGATTAAATATTCTGAACATCAATCGTTATAAAAACAATAAAAGTAACCATAAATAAATAATTTAATAAAAAAAAGAAAAAAATGATCAGATATTCTAATAAAATTATAAGGGCTGACGATCTATTTCCCCCCGAAACTATTAATATAGTTGTACATAATGTTTAAGGGTAGTGTTATTTTCCCACAGATCGAAAGTTAAAACCTATTTCCCCACAATCTGAAAGTTCGAAACCTTGTTACCCATAATGTGAAAGTTTCAAACTAATTTCTCCATACGTTATGGTTTAATCTAATTAGTGTTTGTTTAACCGTAAAACTAAAAACCAAACCATAATTAAACCTGATTTTAAGTAAGATCCGACCCACAACCCAGAAACCCGAAATCGAAAACCCAAGTTTTAAAATCACAAAATCTTAACCCTAATTCCTAAATCGATTTTGCAACTTAGAACCCTAACCCATCCCCAAATCGAAGCTGTGAAATCGAATACATATGAAAAATCGTGTACATATGGGGACTTTCGATTTCGCAAATACATATGTAATCGATATTTGAGTATTTTCGATTTGATTTCGGAACAAAAATCGCAAATACATATGCGATTTCGATTTGGATTTCCGAAACAGAAATCAAAAATTCGATTTCACATATGATGTTTCGATATCGATTTCGAAACACAAAGAAAATACCCATATCATATTTTCAATCACAAAAACAAATCATGTTTTCGATTGAACATATCCGATTTCTAGGGTTCTTCATGAACTAATTTGGAGATTTTTCGAAATAGGATTAGTGGGTTGTTTTTGGGTCGGATCTTGGTTGGGTTTAAGTCAATTCGAGTTTCCAATGGTTTTGGTTTTCAGAACTTGGTTTGGTCTACGGTTTGAAGACATAATCCGATAAAACCGTAGTCATGGGTAAAAAGGTTTCAAACTTTCAGATTATGGGGAAATAGGTTTTTAACTTTCGATCTGTGGGAAAATAACACTATCCTTAAACATTGTGTATAACTGATGCTATATTGATAGTTTTGAGGGGAAATAGATCGTCAGCCCATTTTTTTAATCTCAAAATTTTATATTTCAATAGGATTAAATTGTTTTTTCTTTGTTATTGGACAGCAGTTGTTATTACGTAAAAACTGGACAGCAGCTGTTCGGTTTAATAATCCAACATCACGTAAAAATTGTTTAACTACTAGCCCACTTTTTTTTTTGCACGATTAAATTGTTTAGTTTATTCATTATAATTTGGGCCAGTAGTTAAACAATTTTTACGTGATGTTGGATTATTAAACCGAACAACTGCTGTCCAGTTTTTACGTAATAACAACTGCTGTCCAATAACAAAGAAAAAACAATTTAATCGGATTGAAATATAAAATTTTGAGATTAAAGAAAATTGAAATAATCAGATTGAAATATCCAAAAAGTTGTAAAGAAATGAACACAGGAATATTACTTGCGTCGTTTAAACCCAAATTTAGTAGAATACATTTCTCACACATTATTCTCCAATTCAGGATTACAAGAACCATAGCTTTCTCCTTTAAATAGTACAGCGCGATTCTGATTTATTTCTAAAAAATCTACGTCCAATCCAATCTTTTCTTTTACAATTCTAAACCATCTTCGTAATACAACAAACACGTCCACATAATGTAAGATCATCACAGTTTAGAGGACATTGGATCCAAAGCTGCGATTTCCGCATACATATTGGATATTGCCTCTGCAAAGTAAGCTTTTGCTTGAGGTCTCTTTATCTGTTTGTAAGTTAACAACACACATGAATTAGAAATTTGGAGGGAACTGAAGTACTGTTTCCAAAATTCACATGATTGGTTACCTTGAATGTTGGTGTCAAAAGTCCATTCTCTAGGGTGAATGGCTCTGGCACCAACGTCACAGCCCTTGCAAATTCAAATCCTCTCAACTGTAATAAGCAAAAATTGTTTATTGTTGAGTAAAATTGTTTTTTATTTTTCTTTTTGTAATGTCAGGTTGAGATATTAAGGCAGGGTTTGTGTTTCACCTGAGCTTCTCTTCCAAGGTTGTCCATCTCGGCAAGAACAGCCTTTCGAGCTCTTGGATCGTTACAGAGTTGTCCTAGATGCTCATACTGTAACAATCAAGAAAAGATTGCAACAAAATAGATTTTAAAGATATTAACTGTAAAACCAGGGGAAGATAATATCATTGAGTTAGAAATAAATACCTTAATGCCTTCTGATGCAGCCCAATCTTTCATAACAACAGGGTCAACTGAAACTATAGCTACTAGATTGGAATTGAAGCTATCACCTACAATAGACAATCTGGCTCGGTTGACAAATAACACAAGTGGAGAAAAGCCTGTGTGGCGTCTGGGAAGAGAGCAGAGTGTTTTGCTTACCGTATATGAAACACTGGGAAACAAATTTACATTTGGTATAAACATTTTCGATTTTCTCTGGTGCTATGTATTCCCCTTGCGCCAACTTAAATATGTTTTTCTTCCTGGCATCAACATGAAGTTCAAACAATCACTTTTTTTCCAGCAAAGTATCAAATGGTGAGAAAAATCAGGACTGTTCAGATTCATACCTGTCAATGATCTTGAGCCGACCGCCAGGTAACCACAACCCGATATCTCCTGTGTGTAGCCAGCAATCCCCATCAATAATTTCTCTCCTGAACGACTAAATGTGTCAAGACTCATGTCTACTGATACCTACAGATAACCAGAGGCTTAAATAATACTGGAAAATGTTTTACGTTTGTTCTTCGTCTTTGTAGTAGCCTTTGAAGATGATAGGCCCTCTTACACAGATTTCACCACGTGGGTATGGTTGATCTTCCGATGTGTAATTCATTTCGGGAACGTCCACAAGTTTTATCTCTGAATAATATTATTCAAAAACAAATACAAGTCATACATACTGGATCTTCCCAAGAACTACAAACAGAAGTTTGTAAAATCTATATCTTCATTGCTTACCACACGCTGGATTAGGGGATCCGACATGCCCAGATAAATTATCACCTTCATCCAGACAGCTTATGACACAAGCCGTCTCGGTCATACCATACCCTTCACGCACCGCACATCCGAAGCATCTGCGCATCATAATGAGCAAAGAGCATATATTCTTTGTTGATTTACAATGTTGTAGAAGAGTTCCAGATTCTTATAAACCAGTGAGAGTGGAAGCACGGAAGAAAAGTTTAAACACTAAAAAGAACGAAAAGAAAAATTACACTCTTAAGAAATCCATGACATCGGGTGACAATGGAGAAGCACCAGACCCCATGAAGCGCACCCGTCCACCAAGCTTTTCCTTTATTTTGTTGAAGACCAGTTTGTCCCAAAGTGGAGATGGCTCTCGGCCTTAATAAACCACACATGAGAAAACAATATTGCAGAAAACTTGAAACATGGATTCACTTTCAACTGTTTCTATTACAAGACAGTACCATTTATGATCGCTTGCTTCTTTGAGTTATAGGCAACTTGGAAAAGCCTTTTTTTCATAACCCCGGATGATTTTACAGCACTTGTAATTCTGTGGATTAAAATTAGCACACCACAGAATTCCACAATAATAGCAGTAACTGAATTACACGGGAAGATTAGAATTGCTTTACCCATCATATATTCGATTATACAAGCGAGGGACACTACAGAATAATGTTGGCCTCAATACAGAAATATCATCCATCAGTTTCAGGATATCCTGTCAAATAAATATTTAAATTAGTCTGATCCTGTACCACAAGTTCATCTCATATTGCACAAGACATGAGCTTACATACCCCTTGATAGAAACCGATAGCAACACCACCATACACAGTCAAAATCTGGATTGAACGTTCATATATGTGTGCCAAAGGAAGATATGATATGTAACTAAAGATAGAAGCCATCTGAGTTAGATATTTTCTATTAAAAGAAAATATAAAACTATAGAATATCACATGTATTCAACTTCTGAAGGGAATGTTCAACTCACATATCTGGAGGTGAAAATTTCAACATCATGCTGGTACCGGCTACATTTGCGATTAAGTTTTCATGAGTCAACACAACACCCTTCAAAACAAAGAACATATGCAAACAATTATAGAGTGAAGTATTTAGCTTCAATGTCATTCATGCACCATATTTCTGTATCAATTAAGCCACAAGACCACGAAAAATACATCAAGCTTCAGAAACTTCAAACAACTTACCTTTGGTGTTCCTGTGGTTCCACTGGTGTAGCATATCGTTGCAATGTCTTCAGGCTTTGGTGAGGAAAATGGATGTAAGCTACTGCGACCCTAAAAAGATCATCGGTAGCAACATGAAGTCTCTCAAACTACCAAGCAAAAGTCATTACAGTAATAGATACATTTACAGTTAGAATAACATAATAGTTATTCGTAAGATAACCTCACACGTTTAGTTAAAGCAGATAGAAGGCTACCTGACTCAAAAGCTTTTGGTATGATACAATTTTGACTCCAGATCCTGGAGGAAGTGATGGTAAATGCTCGTCTGCCCCACCCACCACCTTATCGCAGTGCAAAAAAAGATTTGCAAGTGAAGACACTACAATATATGCAAGTGAATATTTTTTCGCCACGAAAAAATACTACAGTATAGATATACATTGAACTTACAGTGAAATTACAAAACTGGAGAAGTACATACCACAATAAGACGAATGGATGGGATTTCCGATAAGAAGCTTAGCAACTGTATAACCCAAAAAGATATACACAACTCATGACGAAGAAGACCGAAGGGGTTGCAAATTAGACCACTTGGATTGATTCTAATCAGATAATGTCCTGCACATTAACAGATCAAAACACACTTACAGTATTTAAGGTTTGCGGCACACAAAATATAGCCTGCAGAGTAGCATGATTCACCGTAAACTTAACAGCGTCTGGACCTGGGTAACCAAAAAACAGACAAGGTTTGCAAACCCAAAAATCAAAAGAGAAAAAAAATTCAAACTTTAGATGGGTTACCGAGTGTATCATATAAAGGAACAGAGATTAATGAATATGCTGCACAAGCATGATCCACAACCAACCACTCTGGTCTGTTAACAAAGTAGAGTCCAACACAAGATCCCTGTTCCCATTAAATAAAGATTTGTTTTTACACAGGGATCTATAAAACTAGAACTTGCTTGCGATATTTCATACTGCAAACGTTTTCTGCAGAACACATTCAAAGTCGAGTGGTTGAGGGAAAAATAAAACTTGCTTGGTTAAGTCCATGATACAGAAGTCCTGAACCTATGGCTTGTCGTTCAGTAGCTGTCTCTGCATATGTCATCCATGTGTACCTTCAAAACAAGCATATCACACAGACATAAAAGCTAGTTAAATCTATCATGCAAAACGAAAAGTTCTAACTCACTCTCCAACGGTTCCATCAGGCCGAACTCGTGTCCCCAGATACTTGATATCAGGATATGTTTCAACTGCATGTCTGATTAGAAAAGTAAAAAAAGTAATTCCAGGATTAGGTCACAAATGACACAAACTAGCCAATCATTGAACAAAGCTCAAAGAAATAATCGAACTTACAAAAAATTGTCGTGTAAAGTCCTGATTTCAGGATGATCCGGGAATCTGGTAACGAGCTTCGTGGGCGATTTTGCAGATCTGGTACAGAAAAAAAGGAGAATTACACAACAAATCATTATCACAGACACTTAACAGAAACCAAACGTAACAAAATCGCAAAGTAAAAATGCAAAGGAAGCAGTGTTACTGACCTGTAGACATTCCATTTTCCAGTTTCCAGCTTCTCTGGAAGCACCACACTGTAACTATCCTCTAGAGAAAACAATAGAAGCTTCGATCACAAAAAAAAAAAAACACAGAGAAATCAAGTGCTAATTGCAAACATGGGGACTAAAAGCTAATTCAGGTGACCACCGTTGACGAACGGCGAAGAAGAAGCGGTGGCGTTCAGATATAGAGAAGCTGAATCACCGACCGGAGAAGAATCGAGGTGTGATCGAACGGTTTCGAGACGACGCTGTGCCGGTGAAGAAAATTCCATCGTGGATATTTTTTAGGAATACGAAATCAACCACCGATTGCTCACAACTAAAATTCTTGAGAAAACAGTCACATCACAAATAATTACAGTGAAAGAAGGAGGAGGATGAGAACTTTCAAAAGATTGTGAATATTAAAGAAGACTATGGGGTTAACGAAGTAAGATGAATGTTTTAATTGGAGAGGACTTGCGATGAAAGGCATCAATCATGTTTTCCTTTTTAAATACTTCATTCACGATAATTAATTAAACCATATACTGTTAAAATATGATGTTTTTTTTTTCTCATTGCTTACGTGAGCCATTAAGAAAAACACAGGCACCCTTCTCTATGTGGATAATTTAACAATTTTTTTATATTCAGAATAACATCTTAAATAACAATTTTTAAAATTTTAATTTAAATTTATCGTTCTAAACTAAAATTTTAAAATAACATAAATTATTTTTTAAATATATTTTTATTATAAATAAATTATAAATATAATTATAATTTTATATTTATTTTTTTTTAATTTAAAGTTTAGCTTTTTAGAGTAATATTTTAAAATATCATATTTTAAAATTTTTATTCCAAATTTATCAATCTAAATTTAAAATTTCAAAATAACACAAATTATTTTCTAAAAATGCATATTTACTATAAATAAATTATATATAAACTTAAAACATTATATTTGAGTTTATTTTTTAATTTACGGTTTAATTTTTTTATTACCAATAAATTTTAATGTATTTTAATATTAAATTTGTGATATTTTTAGAAATAGTAATACCATAGAATAGTATTTTTAAAGCTTTTCTTTCAAATTTAGTATTTTAAAATTAAAATCCCAAAAATAGCACAAATAATTATGTAAAAAGATTTATTTACTGTAAATAAATTATACATAAATTTTAAATATTATATTTGAGTACATTTTTTCCAATTTAACATTTAATTTTTTTCTATTAAAATATAGTTTTAATATATTTTAATCTTAAATTTATGTTATTATTGGAAATTTAAAGTAATGATGATATTTTTGGAACAAAAATTTAAAAATGTGCTATACAATTGTCATTTTAAAAATATAAATTAATGGTTCTATATTTAGAACAAAAAATTAAAAAATACTATTTTATCGATTTATTCTTTTTTTTATTAATATTATATTTAGACTTTTTAAAAAAAATTTATGTTTTTATTTTTGTTGAGGAGCTTGTTCCGATTTTGACTTATCATTTTTGATATTGCTTAAAGTAAAGATTTTGGACTCTTCCCCAAACCTTCAACCATCAAACAGATAGATAAAATAATTGCCAAGTAGTTAGGCATAATATGAAACAAAGTCTTCCGCATCAAACATTTTATCCAAAATAATACGCAACATGAGGATACGAATTTCTCTGTCAACGTATGAATTAGCTGATTTACAGTATTTTAAATTGAACAATTTATAAATAAATATATTTCAGGTATAAAACAACACACTTTAATATATCAGAAAACCAATTTAATTCTACAACTCTGATTCATGGTATCTGCGCTTTTAGGTATGATTTGGGTACACGAGGATTAAATTTCTAGGGGCAGAGAAGTTAACTGACGCACAGAAGAAACAGAATTCTTTGTAATAGCATACAAAGACAATTCAATATACCCTTTTGATTACGTTTATAATACACTGCGGAGAAGAAATCATCTTCACATAGCTTTCATGAACCTGTTAATGGATGAGAAAATTCCAGCAGCTTGACTCAATAAAGATGCCCCTTCATCTGGTTTCTCTTCTACAT
This sequence comes from Pugionium dolabratum, assembly GCA_018901945.1. NCBI lineage: Eukaryota > Viridiplantae > Streptophyta > Magnoliopsida > Brassicales > Brassicaceae > Pugionium > Pugionium dolabratum. The sequence continues at coordinate 236,943 of JAEVFF010000278.1, forward strand.
TCCCATAAATTATCTGCGAGAAGAAAATATTGCATTTATGAAATGCATGGAATTAACTACATAACTAGGATTTGCATCCATTTCTTTTCATGATGTAAGAATTTTTTCAATCCGAAACACATAGGAATCATATCCAGTATTGACCTCAAGATCCTCAGCATCAGGACGTCGGATGAGTTCTTTGGCGAGTAGATACCGACCTGGTCTGTCTTTATCATCATAGAAGACCTTCCATATGCTATAAATTAATCAAGATAAAAATGATCACCATGTAATCGTTAAACCGCATCTACAGAGACTTAAATCAGATAAGAAAAATCAAGTCCTGCTCTTACCCAGGATAACATCTGAAAACAGCACCAGCAGCCAGAGGTCTCATGGAGTAAACAGTCGTAAAAGAACTGGAAGGCTCAAAATGAAAGAAGAAAAAAAACAGTTGTTCTTTGACGTTAACTGAATAACTTTGTAAAGTCTCATTAAGGATTTTGCCTTTTACCTTAAGAAGTAGCGCCTTAGTTTTCTCACGTTAAAGCCAACTCCTACTTCCTCGCTTATAAGACGAGGGTTCCACATAATGAGAGGTCTTGGCTTGAAAAAATACAAAGAAATATCTTACTGATGTTAGGGCAAAAGGTTCTTAGTGAAGTCAAAATTTAACAGATTTAGTTACCGGGTCATCAGCAAGTCCTTTTGCAATTTTCTCAACGTACTCCAGCATTTGGTAATCAGGAACAACCATGACAATGATCTCATCTTCTTTCTCCACTGGTTTCCGGTCACTTAAGCTGCATCACAAGAAGTAACATGACTGCATACTCACTTTCACAAACTCTGTTGAGCTAAAAACTATCAAGCTCTCAAGATGATGCAAATTTACCTAGCAAATCCAAAAGCTGCATCCTTCCACTGATATTTTAGCAATGCAGCAGCTCCAGCATCTGGAAACACTGCTTTAACTCTCTGAGGACAGCATTTCAAAAGCACTAGGAGTTATTGAACATCTATCAAACTGTCCCAATCAAATGTTTCATGTGAAGAGGTTTCACAAACTGTTAACTCACCTCACAACCTGTTTCTTCGATTAGAGTCTCCAAGAAAACCCGCGAAAGCTCCCAAAGTTCAGCTTGCGCACCTTCATCGTCTAAGAACTGCAACTGAGGAATCAAGAGCTCAACCTGCGAGACTCCAGAAATTAGGAGAAAACTGAGCTATTGAAATGAAGCTGATGCCAAATCTCTTTCTTTTCTTCCAACAAAAGTTACAGATTTTTTCAGTAGCCCTTACGATAGCTCTTGTTCCTCCCGAGTTCACAAACGAGGCACCTGCTACACCTGACTGCCTAACAGCTCCCACCAAATCAGAAGGCAAACAGCTGAAAAAATAAAAATAAAATCTGTGACTAACATTCTCTCTGAAGCTACACAGTTAAAGATCATACACTTGCAAATGACATCATTTTTCTAGTCATATATTCCCTTATTATTCCTGTACACACAAAAATAAAGCTCAACAACCGAGAAAATTGATGAACATTGAATCGAATTCAACGATTTTTCCTTACACTATGATCAGAAAAACAGAAGAAGACACAACTTCCAGAACAGAAACTGTTATCGAACAAAGAAAACAAATGAACAAATTACTTTACACTATGATCAGAAAAACAGAAGAAGACACAATTTCCAGAACAGAAACTGTTATCGAACAAAGAAAACAAATGAACAAATTACTTAACCTGTCGTCTTCTTCTTCTTCTTGAGCTTCTAATGGTATTTCCAGTGAAGCAGAGGAATTAGAAGCTGATGTGGTCTGTTCAAGAGGAGACTCACCCTGAAACTTGTCGAATTTGACATATGTTCTTAGTTTCGAAGCTGGAGAAGCAGACAAGCCACAGGAGAGAGAACGCGGGCAAAATTCTGTGGTGGAGAACAAACAGCCGTGAAGATAGCCATGGAAACAGCTTGGTACTGAAGAAAAAGCCATGGATCAGCCTCTGGCAATCCTTAAGAAATCCGACGAATTTGACGTATATATTTGTTCAAATCAGTTGGGACGTATAATTAAAATCACATATTCGGGACTTTTTATGACGTGACTGGAAGTTTAGGGGCTTTTCTTAATTTGTGAAAACTTTTATCCCTTTTTTGTTTGACTCCTACAAGATGAACGAGAGGTTTGAAACTTCAAGTGAAAAGGGCAAAAGCCTTAGGAGGACCCGTTTTGAGAACCCGTAGACCCGGATTCGGATCCGTATTTTGACGCTCCTCCTGATGAATGGATGAATGAAGGCGTTATAAAGTTCTTTCCATCCAACGGCTCTAATTCATCTAAATTCAAATTCCCTCATTTTTTCCTACATCCGTCGCAACTCCTCCTCCTCTCTCGCTCAGTCGCTCTCTCTATCTCTCTCGCTCTCCGTCGCTCTCTTGCTTCAGAATTTCGTTCTAGCTCTTTGGCTTCTTCAACATATCCGCCATGGAAAGAGGTACGATATGCTCGTTTCTGCCATCGCACTTCCAGTTTATGCTAACAGATTCATATTTTCTTGATCGATCTGTGTTTTTGATTCGTTATTCTTGGTGAGAAATAAATGTTCTCTGATCATCTGCGGTTTCTGCCAGATCAACATCCAGAAATTTGCAATGATGGTGGTTTTTCATGTGAATTGGAGGAAGTTTCTGCCAACAATCATGATTCCGACGGTGGTAAGGGTTCTCTCGTCGTGATTGCTTTATTTTTTTTTCTGTGTGTTGGGAATCCGATTAGGCCTTATAACATTTTGTTCTGAAATTTAGAAGATTGGTTCCTTCATTTTTCGACGAGTTAGGTTTGGGTCCCTAACTCATCTCATGAATCTGAAACTTAAGTCCGAAAGTAAAACGAAAAGTGATTCTTGTGTCTCTTTGCTTTGTCTAGTAGACCAGATTATGTACCTTACCAGAAAACGTAGTGAGTTCAAACCATTTTTCTTTGATTGATATGATGCATTACTGATTTGGTTGACATAGTGGAACAAAGTGAGGGTTCTGCTACAAGTGGAAACCAAGAAGTTTCTCCCGCCAGTGGACCGACACTTCCAATTTTGCAGAAAGTTATTCATTTGAGTAACAAAATTAAGGTACTACTTCCTTTGCACTCCTCTGGAATAACACAATTACGGCAAGTCCTTCTGAATGGAGTAGTAAGGAATATAATAAGTTGGTGGTTGCTTCAAAATGAAGTGATTTATGAATTTTCCACAGATTTGCTTTCTGTCTTTTCCTTCTGCCGGTGTTTTATGCTCACCCTTTCCACTTCATTTCATAGGTTTTGAAGGATGAACATGCTTTGATATCTAACCAAGTAAAAGAGATCAAGAATTGTTCCTTCGTAGAACCGGAAATGTTAAGGGCTCTCCAGCTTCTGAGTCAGTACCTTATTGTCTTTATGCAGAACTTGTTTGCATTGATTGTAAATTTGTAATTGATGTGTGTGTAACGTGTTGAATGACAGCTACTGAGCTCAGAACTCTGAACAAGCAGTACTTAGAAGAATCATCAGAGAGGAAGCGATTATACAATGAAGTCATCGAACTCAAGGGAAATATCAGGGTCTTTTGCAGATGCAGGCCTCTAAACCAAGCTGAAATAGCAAGTGGCTGTGCTTCTGTAGTTGAGTTTGATCCATCCCAGGAAAACGATCTCCAAATACTTTCAACCGATTCCTCCAAGAAGCATTTTAAGTTTGACAGTGTATTTCAGCCCAAGGATAGCCAAGGTAAATTGAGGCGTTACCTGTGTACTTTATTTGGTATACATTTGCACTTCTAACTCTATACCAACGGATCTTCTTATCTGAATTGTAACCTTATGTGCAGAGACTGTCTTTGCACAGACGAAACCTATAGTTACTTCTGTGCTGGATGGTTATAATGTTTGCATATTTGCCTATGGCCAAACTGGAACTGGAAAAACGTTTACCATGGAGGGAACACCAGAGAATAGAGGAGTGAACTACAGGACATTAGAAGAACTGTTTCACTGTTCTGCAAGCAGGAGTCGTCTCATGAAGTTTGAGCTATCTGTTAGCATGTTGGAGGTTTACAATGAAAAGATAAGGGACCTCTTGGTCGATAACTCTAACCAGCCCCCTAAAAAGTAGGTATTACATTTTGAGCTACATGTTAGCACTGTTTCTTATTAAAACACCAAAAATAACAGTTTGCTGAATTGATGAAGGTTGGAAGTTAAGCAATCAGCAGAGGGAACACAAGAAGTCCCTGGGTTAGTCGAAGCTCAAGTTTTCAATACAGATGAAGTGTGGGATCTGCTCAAGAAAGGATATTGTGTTAGATCTGTGGGATCAACAACTGCAAATGAGCAAAGCAGCCGCTCTCATTGGTAAGCAAAAGAGGGGTTTGAAAAGCTAAAATCATGTGAAACAAAACCTTGTTACCAACAAAGATTTCTCTTTGCAGCTTGTTGCGAGTGACAGTGAAGGGAGAGAATTTGATTAATGGTCAGAAAACCAGAAGCCATCTCTGGTTGGTGGACCTGGCTGGAAGTGAGCGAGTAGGAAAGGTAGAAGTTGAAGGAGAAAGGCTGAAAGAATCTCAGTTTATCAATAAGTCGCTGTCAGCGCTCGGAGATGTTATATCTGCCCTTGCAACCAAAACTGCCCACATTCCTTACAGGTTTTCCCTTCTTCCCCTCTGTAAAGACATTTGCATACGAGATTTTCTACTTAATGTTACATGACATTTCTGTTTATGACATTTCTGTTTCTTCTTATTTGTGCAACTGCAGAAACTCAAAACTTACCCATATGCTGCAAAACTCGTTGGGTTAGTAATGCTTGACCTCTTTCTTAGTTGCAGAAAGAAAAAAAGGATCTTTTTTAGATAAACTCTTCAATAACAGTTAATAAGAATGGTTTAATGGAGTCTCTTTCCTCCCCTTCAAGACTCTTTCTAAAATATTCAATACCTTCACTTACTCTCCCCCACTACTACTACTCCCCTCTCCCACTGATCTCATAATATCATGTGAAGTAGGTGATTTACAATTTAACTGTGGTTATTAATTAACTATGAGTGGAAGTCATTCATTGATCGGCCCACTAACCCTTCACGAATGTGATAATAACTTGGTCATTTTGGGCTAGGTGTTGCCTTTGCCTTCCTCTTGTACGTGTAGAGAATGGTAGGATGACGGGATTCATATGTATCAATTTGGTCACATGATCCGGAACTCATCTAGCTTTTCATCTCCGTGGTCTCTATTTTCACTGTGGCTTATACAGGTGGAGATTGCAAGACACTGATGTTTGTTCAGATAAGTCCGAGTTCCACCGATCTAGGAGAGACACTTTGTTCCTTAAACTTTGCAAGTCGAGTCCGTGGAATCGAAAGTGGACCTGCACGGAAACAGGCGGATGTGTCTGAACTCCTCAAGTTAAAACAAATGGTAACGTGATTTTTCAAACTCCAGCTCATCTAAGCTAAACTTTAACGTGTATCTTAAGCTGAATTTTCCTTTTGTTGTTTCCTTTATGAAATAAATTTACAGGCGGAGAAGCTGAAACAAGAGGACAAAGAAACGAAGAAGCTGCAGGACACTGTGCAGTCACTACAGCTACGCCTCGTTGCTAGAGAACACATATGCAAAGGATTACAAGATAAGGTAGTCTGCGCTTTAACTAACGGATTGATATGTTGCGTGTTCTCTTCTTCTAAGTTCTAAACTTTGAAAACCACCAAAATCATGTTTCAGGTTCGTGATATGGAATTTCAACTAACAGAAGAAAGAAAAACCAGAATCAAGCAGGAGACGCGAGCTCTAGCGACTGCGTCGTCATCATCAACAGCGGCTAGACAAGCGAGAGAGACACTACCGACAATCACAGAAAAAAAGCCTCCTTTGGCTCCCACAAGAATGCGAATCCCACTCAGAAGAATCACAAACTTTATGCCCCAACAACCATCTCAGGATCCTTCAAAGAGATTATTAGAAGCAACATCAAGGAAAAGCAAAGAGAATAATAATTACAGCCTCAGAGGATCATCATCCATGGACATAAACACACTGATGAAACCAAGAAGAAGCTCAATCGCATTCCGACCAGCTCCTCCTACATTAGGGGTTGCATCAGGTAACAAAACCTTCATGCCTAGAAGGAGGGTCTCAATTGCAACGTTAAGACAAGAACCATCATCCTCTTACATGAACATGACCACTCCTTCACGCCCTTCTTCTTCTTCTTCATTCCGTGGTGGTAACCCGAGAAAAGCGAGATACTCTAAGCTCTTCTCTCCAGACCACAATCTGGTGACTCCAAATGCAATGAAAAGCAACAGATTCATGAAGAGCCCTACTGGTGGAGGCAGCTCGTGGAAGCCGAGCCATCCCACAGTGGTTGCATTGCAGAAGAAGACAGTGGTGTGGAGTCCTCTTAGGTTCAAGAACAGAAGAGCATCATCCTTCTTACCCATCTCATATTCTTCTTCCGCCATCGATATGCACCGGAGAGAACAATAGTGTTCATTCTTTATTCACTGCCTTTGTGAAAATGGTTGTTTGCATTCATGTCGTCTATTAAAACTTTAAATATAGGATTTCTGTTGCTTTTTTTAATATTCATGTTGTTTTCGGTTTGGTAACTCCATTAAGAACTTGTGCTATTGTTTTAATATATGTGATGAATTTTTAAATCTCGGCTCAAATGCATTCCAAGAGACCAGTGCCCTGATAAAGCTTCCCCAAAACCCCAAATACTCAACGCAGGGTCTCAAATTCCGAACCTGAAACCATCAGCAGAGATATTGTAGGAAGGAGGATGAAAGAGAAGCAAAACAGACTGAAACACATGGGAACATACTCAAATTCGCAGTCTAGGTAAATAGCTCGTCAGCCTAAGAATACAAGCAGAGAAGGGTGGGGAAAATAGAAGTGCTAGTGATAGTTTTGGGTTTCCCCAAAGCACAAACCTTCGGTTAAAAAACGAGATTTTGTCCGGCTCCACTATTTGTTTCAGCTGCTTCTACGCAACAAGCCAAGTTCAGAAGGACATGATCTTCGGTCATAGCTAGCAGTCTCATAAGCAGCAACAAGAACAGCAAACAGACGCCACATAGGTTCTTGATAAGGTTTCCTCAGACTTGATTAGCTTCCAAGTTTCAGGTCAAGATCAAGAGCTCGCCTAAAATCCTTATGGTTTCTCCTACCAATAAGAATTCTCCTAAAGCTTCTCCACCTAAAGCAACGATATCAGTGGCTGAACTCCGTAAGTTATCAAGCTCAAGCTTGCCATCAAGGTTGGTTTCACCATTGCAGAGCCAGCAAAGTACTCAGAAGAATGATAAAATGATGATAAATGGAAGAAAAAGATTCTCAATTGAGAGATTTTAAAATCAAGCTACCTCTTTGGAATTTGGTTGTATGTAATATCAAATGTATCTTGCATTTGATAAAACAAAGATCATCCTTTAACCCATAAACAAGAAGAGCACGATTCAGAGTGTCTATTTCTTTCTTCTTCTGCTTCGTTGAAGGTAATGAGTTGCAGTAAAACCGGACAACAGTTCAAACAAGATCAAGATTACACAGCAGGGAAGACAAAGTTCTTTTGTTATTGAAGAAACTCTCAACACAAAGTCTACTGACTATGTTCTCTTTTTTCGTCAATAAATGTTTGTGTTCCTATAGATCTTCTTCCACCACTACATCAAAGCCCCTTTCCATTAAACTTCTAGAAAAACAGTACTCTGGATGCAGTTGGTTAAACATGGGAATGATAAACAAACTCAGAACAAGAGATTTGCTATCTTCTTTTCGTGTTCGTACCTGAAGAGATTGGATTGATCATTTTCAATCTACTCAGGCAGAAACACTCTTTCTTGCGGCATATACACGATACGCAGCCAGCCCAACAACCACAGCAGCCGCTCCAACTGTTTACAAATTATGACAACGAAAACAATTCAGCCCAACATGAGTCTGAAGCATTTTTGTTACGGTTTTGTTTTGGTCAGAAAACTCGTCTAAAAATTTGAGTCTCTGGGAAAGAAAACGTACTTGAAACAGCCATAAGTGAGCGGTTGATTAGTCTGTTGAAATGTTTTCGGCTTTTTCCTGCTTCAGTCTCTGGAATACTCAAATGAGGATGTTGTGCTGCAGTCAAGATTTTGCAGAATAAGTTGTTGAAATCCCCAAATTTGGAGCTGATGGATACTGGAGGCTCTATTCCCATATCTTGTGTCATCTGCAAAATGAGCAATGTGCATAAATTTATGTGTGTAACGTGCTTTTTATTCAAGCTATTTTCATTGAATCAGGGATCAATAAGAACCTACCCTGGTGGATTCTTGTATGGAAATTGGGAATGGATCAAGGTCGTCTTTTGCAGAAACCATGAGGCAAGGGACCTCATATCCAGTGGCCTCACCGTGAGTTGCAACTTCTACAAGCAACTCAGTCGTTCTCTTCCATGACGACTCAGAAGAACTGGAGAAAAATACCACGGATGCAAACAGCAACTTAAAGTCTCTTTTAAGGAACATCAGACATTTACACCCAATGAACTCAATTGTTATGCATAACCTACATGTAAAGAATGAAAAGGCATCTACTTACGCATATTCAACCAATCAAGCAGCAAGAAAGATACCTGTCATACACGAAAACAGCAACGTCACATGCAGCCAATGACTCCTTGGATGATAATAGCTCTTGAACTCCATCTTCTGGGATTTCCCTCAGGACAAGAGTTTTCTTTGCACTCTACACTCACAAATTTGCAATTATCAGACTTAATGCGTGCACACACACATAATGATACAATTTGCAAAAATATTTCCACTCACCCCAGATTCACCAACCATATTTACTCCATAACGCACACCAGTGGTTGATCCGTGGTTATCAGTAAATGACCTAGATCATGGAGACACAAAATTGAAAACCAGATGGAGAGGTCATCTGAAAAAGAGGAAAATTTTCCTGTCTGAAAATATGCAAACATTTCCAAGCATGGAAAGCTTTATACTCTCTTCCGTGTGTATTTTGGAAATGCATCAAGTTTTGGTACGAGCTAACATGACATACCTTCCAAGAAAGCAATTCAGCAATGCAGATTTTCCAGCGTTATTGGGTCCAAAAACAAAGCACTGGAAAGCTTTTCTGTCACAATGTTGCTTTTTGCGATCTAAGTGTCTTCTCCTAGTAACACTAATAGCAGAAGCTGGATCACCTGGGAATCCAATGTAAATCAAATATTCCACACTCCGAGCAGGTTCCAAAAGTGTCATCAGTGACCACTGCAAGGATAAAAGTGAATTAGCTAAATGTACAATTTGATGAAGCTTAGTCCTAATAATGATAAGATATCCATTCTCAATTGCCGATACAAAAAAACAATGATAAAATGTATACGTCACAAGAAAACAAAGATTCATAAATGATTACAGCCAACAGAGAGAATTGCATGATTGTGGTCTGTCAATTAACAAAGTCAAACAAAAATGAAACCAAGAAGGATGAGCATATGTAATTACATGCACAAAAAATGTTTCCTTATGTTGTTGAGCATGTGAAAGAGGAGTTAGTGATTACCAGTGACAGGAAAGCGTCAAAAGATAGTCCTCCAAGGGCAGTTTTCTCCACAGCATCCTCATAAGGAGCTTCCTTCCAAGGACTGCCGTTTACAATTTATTATGGCATTGCAATATAATGAAGACGACCATAATTTAATGTACATGTTTTTTGCCTTCTTGAGGTGGAAAAAAATACCTTTCAGGTGCAGTTGAAAATAGATCCTCGATCTCTTGAGGTCTCAGATTATTATCCTGCAAATTGCAAATTCATTGTGAGAACAGAATTATATTTTGTCTCAACATTAAGCCATCAATTAAAAAAGGAGATTTACCTCATCGTCATCAAACAACATATAGATTCCTTTCAGGAATTCGATTGCAACAGTTGTCAACTCAAAACTCTACAAAACGGTAAATACTACCATTAGCTACACAATGCCAAGGAAGGCAAATTGATGTGAGCTGATTGTATTCAGCAATGTAAGTACCCAAATTTCTTATTTTTGAGAAGATCAAAATTAAAATTTGACATACAGTTCATCCTGTAACAAATTTTGAGACAAATACACTACTGAAGCAAGAATAGAATCTATTTATGCAATTTACCTGATCGGGCGCTTGCTTGAATAACGAAGACGGAAGTAGCTCATCAGCAAGTCTTATATCATTATTATACCCATACTTCCTAAGTACAGTCCACGTTGTCTCAAGCCTCCCTTTCTCAATAAAAAGTGCATGTAAAAACAGGAAGCCTGTCACTGTCAGCCCTCTTTCATTCACACCTTCTGGCATCTTTTCTTGCACAACCCTCTTAACACCTTCAATTTCAGAAGGTTGCAATGGTGCATGGAAGCACGTGACCTATTTTTGAAAGCGCTATTAGGTGTGTCATGGGGATAACATAATAGAACTCCAGAGCTTCTTTTTAAATCTGAAGGATAGGCCTGAGCCAATCCAAAGAAGAAATAGCCAAAGCATGTGAAACACGAGAAGAGGAAACAAAAACCTGAAAATCATTTAACTCAGCCTCACTAAGAGCGCCATCTCTGTCATGGTCACAAAGTATAAAGATACGCTTTAAGGCCCTTACACACCGCGGCTTCAATTCCTGGGATTCTTGATCGAACAGAGGTCCTGTTGGGTGAAGCACGGTTTTTTGTGCATAATAAAAAACTTCTTGTGCCTACAGGAAAGCTTTTTCATCAGGACGATAGTTCAGACCTTAACTATAGTTTATAATCCCCATCTAATGTTGTTTTCTGACTAGGCATTTTCGATTCATTCCTGATAAAAGTCAAATCAATGACTAGTTTCATGCAAATTAGCACATCTAATGTCCTTGAAATTTTTGAGTAAGAAAATCATAGCTCAATGGTAAACTCTCTTTGAACCCTGATCTTAAATCCAGTTACGAAGATCCTTAACAAGTTTCGCTCAAGATCAGAGACGAATTTCTCATCACGACACTTCAACAACAACAATATAAAGCATCTTCATAAGCATAAGAAATCCTATTTATAGATGCTTCCCACTGTTGTTGATTCCTAACAGCCTCTCTTTTCTTCTTTTGCACATTATGCCAGCTCATCAACCTCTAAAGACATGTCTTGTGCACTCTGCTTCAGCCTCATGTAGGTTATCAAACAACCACGTGCCACCAAAAACCAACATCTATGCCACGATTGGGCTAAAATAATATTACATCTCAAGAGGATAACAGAATGAAACCTGGAGTTGCTTCAGGGCAGAACACTCGATACACGTCTCAATCTCCCGAAACTGCTGCATTATAGGTGCCATCACTTGTTCGAGGCTGACCTGGTTATTGTCGTCTCTGAGGTCAAGCTTACACCCTGCTACTATAATAGGAACTTTTACCTGTTCAGAACCACAAGCCGATATTAATAAGATACAGCAAAATTTTAGGTCAAACAAATCTTTACCACCTTTTAACACTAGAACATATGATCAATTTGAGAGAAATTGTTCACCTTCTACCCACAACAGGATTAACATAACCAAATTCAAAACAGGGAGAGGAAAACCAAACCTCTAACCGCCGTAGCTCTGGAAGCCAGTATGTACTCAAACGTTCGAGAGTCTCAGGACGATCACAGGCATATGTCAAAACCACTGCATCTGCGTGCTTCAATTCGTCTGCAACCATGTCCCTATCTTCCAGCCTGAACCCACAAGCGGAAACATCAAAAGACACTTCAAGCACGTCAGCAAAACTGCTAAAGCATGCATACCCCAAATACTTCTTTTGGAACCCCATGAAGAGTAGCTAAACAGATGGTGCAGTGCTATCCCCATAACGATATCATATGAGCTAATGTATCCTTTCTGGTTCATCTACAGTTTAAAACCCTAGAAATACGACAACTCCTATGCCTGTATGGCAGACATATAACATAAGGTAACTTTCCTCAGCCGTCACCATAAGCCACATTCAGATTATAGTTTCGAGGGTGATCCATTATAAAAAGACCTTCCTTTTTTACACTAGCCCTCGTTTAAGCATCCTTATACTAAAGAGAAATGATCCAGCAATGCTGTGCACAACCTTCTTCATGTAAAAAAATATATAACGAGCTATACCTCGAGGACGTGTCAACAATGGTGACCGGTATACCGTCAGGGAAAAATTCAAAAGGCAGCTTGGTATCAGGCAGAACAGGAGGGACGTTGGGAGGGAAAGAATCAATGGCTGCAGCAACAATCAAGCTGGATTTTCCAGTACCCTTTTCACCAACCACAACAATTCGTATAGATTTGGGTGAGCCAGGACAATCACCAGTACCAACTGAGTATCTCGCCATCTGAAACTGAAATGCCATCGGATAAAAACTGAAGTCATGCGCAGAAACCGAATGAAGACGATGAACCTAACTCTTACTGACTCTTTAACATTCGCAATTAAAGTATAAACTCTAGGATTAGAGGCTCAAAATGAGGAATTAAGTACACAGAGCTTAAAAAAAGGATCTTAAAGCAGCCACGAGATTGAAGATTTTGAGAAAGAATAACTGAAACTTTTGCAATGCGAAGCAAGAAGAGAGAACAGGATCGTGAAGAATATGCCGACTTTTCAGAACCAAAATTTACGATAGAAAAGAGTACATCAACGAGAAGAAAACTAAACTAAGATCAAAAATACAGAAACGAGAAATAATCCCTAACCTAAAACCGTTGGAGATTGAGACTGTGAGAGTGAGAGAGAGCCACAAAGATTGAAAAACCTTGGAAAACCCTAAAGTTGTGGCGCTGACGATTGCAAAGCAATGGAAGTTAAAAAAAAAAATTGAAAGTTTCTTCCTTTGCTTCTATTCTAGTGGCAATTTTGTTAATATCAGCAACTGTAACGCATAAGTAAAAATTTTATATAAAAAGGAATATTCATTTCTAGTAGTTTGTAAAAGTGTTGTATATAATATTACACATTTTACTTTGTGTTTTTACGAATATCTGAATTCAGAACCAAAATGTGGATTGGTTTATGTGAATGTAAAAAAAAAAACGACTATATGTGTGAACTTGTCTCTACAAAACATTTCTAATTTCATTTTTTATCTGTTAAAGTGTAAAAATATCTTTAATTATTAAAATGACAAACGATATTAAATCATTTTTTAAATGATACATTTACAACATAATAGAATGCATATACCCTAAAGAGAAAACAAAAGTATATAAAGATAGTTTTAATTTTTAATTTCATGCATATATTCTTTATCTTACTCAAATTGTATTGGTTTTCTAAAATATGTTTTCTACTTCCATGTTTTAGATTAAATTTTTTAATTTTTTTTTATATTCTTTTACTTTACTAATATTATTTATTTACGATTGTGATTTGAATAAACTCAGTCACATTATTATGCATTACACATAAAGAAAGAATGGTGACTCACAAAGATTTAAACCATAGTTTTTATATTTTCAAAATTTAGAATGTTTATACATTTGACCTTACATTTTCAGAAGTGTATCACCTTCTTTAGAATATATTTCATTCTTATCCTTTTTTTATTTTCTCTCTTTTCTTTTATATATCACACAAAAAATACTATATTATTTTTGGTTAATTTTTAAACTATTTTCTACTAACTTTTAGTTTTTTTATTAATCATATATATATATATATATTTTGTTTCACTTAAATGAAAAAAAATTTCTTTAAAAAAGTATTTATCTTATTGATCTTTTCAAATTTCTAATCGATCATCGATTGTAAACAACAAATCATCAATCATTTTTTATATTGAAATGATTATAATTTTAATGTTCATGAATCGATGATACTAAAATAAATTCATCATCCAACTTAAAAATAAAATAAAAGAATGTACATCTCTTGTTTAGGATTTGAAAATCCCTAATATATTAATTGAGAATCATTTTAAAAAAATAACCTTATCTCGACGTGTTATTTACAACTATACTAGCTGAGGTGTCGCTTCCTCATAATCTCTCAAAACAAATTTAAAACAAGTCTTAATTTACTAGATAAATTACTATATATGTCATTCAATCACCATTAATACACATAAAATCATTAGAGTATATTTCATAAATCTTTCCCTACATTATCTACTATTAATCAATACATAAATTATTATATATCAATGCCAACATTTTGATTTTAATTTTAATTGAAAAATAGTCAAACTATATTTATACTCTTTTATATTTATCGATAACATATTTTAATTTCTACACCAAAATATTTTACTTATCTTATTAATGATTTTAGTATAAGCACTTATATTTTGTTTTAATTTTAATTGAGTTTTCAAATATTTCTTTATTAGAATTTTTTAAATTTCAAATATTCAAATCTTTTCACATAGAAAATAAATTTTTACTCATATAAAACAATCCATAAGACTATATTTTACATTATACATAATACAATTATGATATATTATTTTATCAAGATTATATAATTTTTAATTTTTAGACAATATTTCAATATATATTTCAATATATAAACTAATTATATATATTATTTTTATAAAATTTCATTGTATAAAATATAATAAATAATTTACTCCGCGCATGGCGTGGGTCAAAATCTAGTTCACATTAAAAGGAAACAAATGATTATAGGTAATAATATGCACATAACTATATCTTTACCGTTCTAACCAAGTAAATATATTTATTTTAATCATATACTTAAAACATTAAAAAATTAAGTATTTATAAAAGAATAAATCATGTAATGTGACAATATTCTAAAACTATTTTAAAAATATTACAAATATAAGAATGTCTTTTCAAAATCTAGGTAAAAACTTCGAGTTTAATAAATGATACTTAATATTTATAATACCTGGATGAATGATTAATAAAGAATTATTAATTTACTTATGTGTCAAAATTTGAGACATTGGATTGCTGATGTTATTATAGTTTATATATAAGGAAATATTTGAAAATTTTATTTAAATTGTGACACATGTTATAATCTAAAATAATAATAACACATGTTTATTTTTAAGAGTAATTATTCTATACATAATTTTAATATTATATATACACGTTGATCAAATTTATATGATAAAGTTTTTAAAAACTTTACTACTATCACATACTAATAATAACATAAACAAAATGTTATTTACATAAATACATTACGTTTCTTGTCATTCCGCAAGTTAATATATAATATAATGTATATATATATTTATGTTTGATTTGATTTGTAAGCTGTAACCATTATAAAACATCAAATAAATTAACAGTTTCGATTTATATATAAAGTAATTGCCAAACGTAACAAAAACATGTGCAACAATTATGTGAATCACTCCCGGCAAGACAGGCCCCTCCCAAGCTCCCCCGCAAGAACATACATTATAAGTACTTACACTTCATGCATCACACAAAGAGGTTCGTTTCTACTAATCTCATAGGAAGAGTCGAGTCGTTGTTAAGATTCAATTTATAGGTTTAACTCAAAATTCAATTTTTGCATTACAATTTCAACCATATCTAATCTGCCCACCCCATAAATATCTATAGTGGCAAAAAGCCAGATTTTTAATGATTTAGTGTTTAATAAAAAAGATAATGACCTTTTCACACTAGTATTCTTAAAAGCCTAAAGTTTGGGAGCCGTTTTTTATTTTAAAATTTTGTTATAAAGTCAAACTAAAATAAATAAAATATGTGACTAAACTATATATAGTAGTTATTATGGTGTGTGGGTAGTGAATTAACTATAAAGTGGCCGTAAATATAAAATTCACAAATTGGCTAAATTATTTTAATTTTTAAAAATTTTAAAAAAACTACAACTTCTATAATTTTCCCAATCACCCCATAATAACATGACAATACACTTACAACTTGTTAGTTTTTTAATATAACGATTCCTATTCAACGTCTTGTTTCAAAAGAAATTTTGATGCAGTGTTTATTTCAACACTTTACATTTATATAAATATTAATATATATATATATATATATATATATATATATATATCTTATTCCCTCTTGACACACTCTTTTTCTTTGTTAATTTTTAGTTTCATTCTCTTTGTAACTAACGTCGTCGAGCGTAACAATGGTGAAAGGAACAAAAAGGAATATCGAAATCAAGAAACGTGACACCAAACAGCAATACGCGGTGGCTTTTTTTAAACGCCGTCAAACCCTATTCTCCAAAGCCGTTGATTTATGCCTTCACTCCGGTGTTAACGTCGCTATCTTTGCAACCTCTCCTTCCGATAATTTTGACGTCGTTTACTCTTTCTCTAGCTACTCTCATGCCTCCGATCAAAATCGTGGATTGCTACCTCAACGGCAAGACTCCTCCCAAAATTAGTAATCTTCAATCTGAAATAGAGTTTTGGTGGGAAGACCCTGAACTGTACCGTTCTTGCGATGATGTCTCTAAGTTAAATAGTAACGAGGAACGTGTTCAGAAATTGAAGAAGCATATGATGGCTTGTCTTGAGAAGAAGGCAAAATCCCAGATTGTTTCTAATTCCGATCAAAACCATTTTATCAATATTACTTGTTCTCTCGACGAAGATCAAAGCTCTGGCTCCTCTGTTGAGAAATATGGCACACCTTCATCACAATTTGTGTCTAATTCCGATCAAAATCTTAGCTCCTCGTCTTAGTTTTCCTTAGAAATCATTTCTTTCGATCAAATTCCTAGTCTATCTTCTCTCGACAAGATCAATGGCGAATTTTTCTCGCAAATCCCAAATTTCTCTTTTGAATAAATCAATGGCGAGTTTTCCTCACAAATCCCTAGTTTCAGTTTTGAAGAAATCAATAGCGAGTCTTTTTCGCAAATCCCTAATTTCACTTTTGAAGAAGACGAGTCTTCCTCGCAAATTCCTAACTTCACTTTTGAAGAAAGGGAGTCTTCCTCGCAAATCCCTAACTTCTCTTTTGAAAAAATCAATGGCGAGTCTTCCTTGCAAATCCCTAACTTCACTTTTGAAAAATGCGAATCTTCCTCTCAAATCCCTAACTTTACTTTAGAAGAAATCGAGTCTTCCTCGCAAATCCCTAACTTCTCTTTTGAAGAAATCAATGGCGAATCTTCCTCACAAATCCCTCACTTCTGTTTTGAAGAAATCAATGACGAGTCTTCCTCGAAAATCCCTAACTTCACTTTTGAAGAATGCGAGTTTTCCTCGTAAATCCCTAACTTCACTATTGAAGAAGGCGAGTATTGCTCGCAAATCTCTAACTTCTCTTTTGAATAAATCAATGACGAGTCTTACTCACAAATCCCTGACTTCTGTTTTGAAGAAATAAATGGCGAATATTTCTTGCAAATCCCTAACTTCACTTTTGAAGAAGGTGAGTTTTCCTCGCAAATCCCTAACTTCACTTTTGAAGAAGGCGAATCTTACTCGCAAATCCCTAAATTCTCTTTTGAAGAAATCAATGGCGAATATTTCTCACAAATCCCTGACTTCTGTTTAAAAAAAAAATCAATGGCGAGTTTTCCTCGCAAATCCCTAACTTCACTTTTGAAGAAGGCGAGTCTTCCTCGCAAATCCCTAAATTCTCTTTTGAAGAAATCAATGGCGAGTCTTTCTCACAAATCCTTGATTTCTGTTTTGAAGAAATCAATGGCGAGTCTTCCTCGCAAATCCCTGATTTCTGTTTTGAAGAAATCAATAGCGAGTCTTCCTCGCAAATCCCTAAATTCTCTTTTGAAGAAATCAATGGCGAATTTTCCTAACAAATCTCTAATTTCTGTTTTGAAGAAATCAATGGCGAGTCTTCTTCGCAAATCCCTAACTTCACTTTTGAAGAAGGCGAGTCTTACTCGCAAATCCCTAACTTCACTTTTGAAGAAGGTGAGTCTTCCTCGAAAATCCCTATCTTTTATTTTGAAAAAATCAATGGCGAGTCTTCCTCACAAATCGCTGACTTCTGTTTTGAAGAAATCAATGACGAGTCTTCCTAGCAAATCCCTAACTTCACTTTTGAAGAAGGCGATTCTTCCTCGCAAATCCCCAACTTCTCTTTTGAAAAACTCAATGGCGAGTCTTCCTCACAAATCTCTAATTTCTGTTTTGAAGACATCAATAGCGAGTATTCCTTGCAAATCTCTAACTTCACTTTTGAAGAAAGCGAGTCTTACTCGTAAATTCCTAACTTCACTTTTGAAGAAGGCGAGTCTTACTCGGAAATCCCTAACTTCTCCTTTGAAGAAATCGATGGCGTATTCTCATCCGGTGACATGGTGAATGAAGATGTTGGATTTGTTAACTGGTTATGGAAAACAGAGGAGGAGAATAACGGAATGAGTGTAGCCGAAGCAACACAAACACAAGGGATGGTTAATGTTGGTGGTTATGAGGACCAGAGCTTTTGGGACAATCTCTTTAATGAAGATGTATTTGGTCTTAATAACACTATCAACAGAGAAAAAGATGATTACATGATCGACGTTGCATACTTTGTCAACGAAGAAGAAGAGATGGAATTTAGTCAGTTTAAATCGTTCCACTTAATGGTTAATTTGAGTATTAATCATTAAACTTCTAACAACAATTTATAAACCTTAATCAGGTAGTTACCATCAATTTTGTATTAACGGTACGGAAACATGATGTTAATTGTTTCAGTCTTTCAAAATGTATAACGTTTAAGCGTTAGTATGTACGGTAAATTTAATGGTTTATTTTTTAATTTCCTTTTGCAAACTATTTTGTTTATCTTTTATGCATATGATTGAGAGTTTGAAAACCAAAAAAAAATAAACTAGCTTATTCAGAATCTGAGATGAGATGAGATCTTATAATCTTTTTTGGCACCATTATAAACCAGTATAACAAACAAAATATATGTGGAATTCAATTAAGAATTTGCACATTTTTCATGGGTGTAACGTGAATGAATATAAATCCTTAATGACTTTTATACTTCATTTTACATCGACGTCAGGCTTTTTTACTTAAGCAAAATGAATGAAATTTTTTTTAAAAAAAAACGATTCGCCAAAGAAAGAAATTCTGATGATAAGTCAAAGATTATGGTAAAAGAAATTATGTTCGAAAGTATTTCAAAAAGTGACAAATATTTATGTAGAAAGTGTTTCATAGTTTCAAGAAAATACAAGATTAAACTATAATAATAATAAAAAACAATCAAGCTTTAGATTTCTTGCTTTATTTTCTTAATACTATATAACGTTGTTTTAGAAAACATAGTAGTAAAAAACCTTGTGTACGACATATGCGTATGAACCATATTAGAGAGCGATAAATTCTATGCATTTTGATGCATGAGGACTAACTCCGTAACAATTGATAACTTTGAGGTTGTAAATACTTTCTTTAATTTTACTCGTTGATAACTTCTCCATGTAGGTTTAGATAATGGAATAAAGTATATTGATCAAGAATTTCAAAAATTTACAATAAGTACGTAAAACATCACAACAAAACAATTTTAATGAATGGATAAACCGTTTACTGCGTAGTAGGCAAAATGTTTGGGGTTCTCAAAACAGTATTTATAGAGTTATGCATAATAAACTTTGTATATTTTGTAGTTATGTACAAGGTCCAATTTTTGTTTGAACTGACCCTGTTAACATATTCACCAAATCAATCACCATAATTTAGTTCGTGTCTTCAAGTGTTAAAGACCATAAAAATCCTTTACAAAAGTGATCTGAAACTGATATTACCAAAGTTTTTTTCCTTAAGGTGGAATTTGTTATTGTAATGATAGCAATAAAATCTGATAATGTCTTGCAATGATATACATATGAGCATATAAGTTATATATATGTGAATAATGTGAGTGTGAGGAAATCTTATTCAGATTAATGTGGGCTTCAGCAGGAGGTAGAACTAATATGAATTTTATTTTTGTTTGATTCAAACTCATATTTGTTCCACCACCTGTCAATACACACTTAATCTTCAGAGATAAGATAGTCCATGTGTTTATTGTCAATATTTCTTATATTTCTGATTTATATTAAAAGAACAAAAATATTTATATTAAAAGAAAAAAAGAGATAACGACAAATGTGGAGGAAGGGTTTACCTTGATCCACAAGTTACGAGATTCTCGTAATTCTTACATTCTTCTCCTTCGTTGACCATTGGCTTGTGGAGGACCAGTGGACCAAAATTATATTTCCTTTTATCTTCTATTTTAAATACTAATAATCACGTAAAATATTTATTTATTTTTATATTGATATTTGACCCAAAAAGGTTTTATATTAATAACATTAATATTATATATATATATACAACCCCATTGTAAGATTCTTATTGAAAACAAATCAAGACCCAACAATGAAAGAGATAAAAAAGACATTCGCATGCACGTTTATATAAATTCATATATAGAGAAATTAATAAATGATTTTCAAAAACTTTCAATATGTGGTATATACTTTAAAGTAATTACGATATATATATATATAAACTATATACCTACGTGGTGATATGATGTTGTGTTTCCTTTCGTACTTTGATTTGATTTAAAACAAGGTGAAGAGTTGTAAGGAATTTATACAGGGAAACTTATTATGATGATCACATTTTGTTGTCTCAGACTATATCGAATATGTAGATTTTGTTTATATGATGACATCAAATGTGAAGATGAGTTCATTGTCTTTTCAAACAAAGAATAAGAATCTATAGCAATGTGTCACCTCGAATTTTATGGTCCATATAAAATTTTAAAATAATTACTATAAATCATATATGTGCATCTATATATGTTGATTTTGTTCTATAGTTCTAATTTGTATCGAATCTATAGAATATGTTCTCTACTTACTGTCTTTTTATCACCATGTAATGTGTTAAGGTTATAGTCATCGTCTATTACATTTGCTCTTTTAGGATCTTTTCATAGCAAGAACAAAAAATATCACAAATTCAATTATTTGGAATTGAAACTAAACCAAACCCGAACAAACCGATTGTTTAGCTTTTTTAACTCCAAATCTTTCTTCTAATATGATATTATCTGTTTTGTGGGAAATGTCTAAATTTGTACGAATTTGTTTTTTTATTTTATTTTCAAAAAAATTGACACTAATTGGAGTTACAATTAACTTATACCAGATTTATATCCATGTCGGGGAAAAAATATTCGTAAATTATATATTATTGTTTATTAGTAAATATAATTTTAACTATTATTTAAAATTATTTAATATTAAATTTTATATATGTAAATTAAGGAAATAAAAAATAATTATTTTTTAAAAAATTAATAATATTTTTTTGTCAGTTTAATAAAATATATTGATTTTCTAACTAAATTAATAACAATGACATATATTGTAATTCTAATAATTTAAACTGATTTATATATTTATTTGAATTTAGTTGTGATAATAACACAACATATTAGGATGAAATTATTTTTAAAAAATATTCTTTAAATAATATATTATGAATATTAATAGAGTTTTGTTTAACCGTTTTTGGTATGAAACTTGAATTGATAGTACCATGACCATTTAATATTAGAAAAACACCCAACACACAGTTTAGTCTATTATAGAATGTAATCGTTTTAAAAAGATTTTGAAAGAAATTTGTTCTTGTGATTTCTTGATTCATTTGTGTCGTTCTTTTTTTCTTTTGGTATCAGCTTATGACTCAATCGAACAATATGAGACGTATGAATCAACTTACGATGGCTGGCTGCGACCCAAAAAAAACGTATTTCAAATTTCAAAATGAATGTCGGCAACACTATCACCGATCTATTTACAACGCATCTGTTTATTTAAAAGTTGTGCCATGAATGTGTTGTGATAGAGATGATGATGAAGATGAAGAATGGAGGAAGAGGCAGACCACGGACATATCGTCCATGGTGATTCCTCGTCTTTTCTGCTTCCAAGCCCGATTCGCTTGCTCTACTAACCGCTTAGCCGCCTTAGGCCGCTGAGCAGTCGACGAGACAATCTCAATAGCCTCTTGGTTAGAGATCACATCCCATATCTTTTATAGTCAAACCAACAACAACAACAAAAAGTTTGGTTAATAATTTTGTGGGTAAACAAGCAAATCTATTAAATTAAATACCAAATTGGTACCGTTTAAACCGATCCATAATAGACTCGGTTTAAATTGGCATATAAAACTTAAAAAAACATCCCTAATTCTCATTCTTTTCAAATGTGCTTTCTTCTTTCTTTTCTTTTTTTTCTCACATTTACCTTTTAAAATTGTGACTACTTTAAGAGTGTGTAGATGAGTATTATTTTTGTTATAAGGTTTATAAATATTTACCCCATCACTAGCCAAGATGATGAAGTGGTCTTTAGTAGAGATATGCCTTTGAGTAACTTCAGGGACTGAGACCAATCCATACTCTTTGATACAATAGTCTCCGAACGCTCTCGACATTGCGAGTCCCGGTGTTTCTGCATCCGGTTGCCACACACGATGAACTCCCGGCTCATCTTTGAGACAGAAAACCCGTCCGTTGCATCCGGTTATCCGCTCCTCCTCCTCTTTATTTTCACAGCAAAACAAACACAAGAATCAAGATTCAAGATTTTACTGGAATAAGATTCATAATTTGTTTACTACTCTGATTTCCAGGACCACATAATCCAAATATTTACAAGATCTAGCAAGGTCAATTCATTAGTAAAACTGCTTATGGATTTGGATAGAGAGAACTAACGAGGCAGATTCGGTTTGAAATCGAGGGTGAGCTGAACCGCAACCAAGCTTCCTTCATCAGAAACCGTGGCTAGTACCGCCCGTGAATCGCCTACATTTGCTACATATATAACTTCACCCTAAATACGTACAGCAAGAAACCACATTGAATAGTGAACATATATAAACTCTCAAAGAATTTTACTAACTAATAATATTGTTAAAAGTTTTACCTGTCTGACAATGGTTAGAGCGGTTGTACCGCTGTAGTAAGAATCAATCTTGCGGTGATGCTCAAGCTCTTGATCAACCGTTACACATGTCTTGAGATAAGATTGTTTCCAGATGTCAAATCTTGAGAGTTTTTTATTGGAGACCTCGAGGTCGAGCTCGGGCTCTAGTAGTGTGGCTTGAGCAAGAGTCTTTTGCCAGTTGCAGAGAAGTGACAAAGGCAATGAGTTTCTTACTTGTTTGGCTACATAGTGGCCCCATGGACCGTGTCCATCGAATATCCCGCAGAAAATCATGTCTTCTTGGCACCCAAATCCCTGTTTAACAAAAAAGATAAATTGCTCGAAGAAGCTGAAAGAAAATGCAAACGCACAAAAGTAACATTTTCTCTGCCAAAACGAAAGCAAAGAATCGGCTTTTTGTTTGAAAACGCAGCAAATCGCACAAGGAATAAATACATATAGCTTATGTTAAGATGCTACAAGATAGAGACAAACGCTAAGAAAGGGTAGTAATGTACCTCCCAAACGATTGCACAGTCCTGGTTAACACCTTTTTCGCCGCGTTTGGAGAAAACAGAGGCCGAGTTATTAGATCCTTGTGCATAAACATAACCAGAAGATTTCAGAATCATCTCCTTCTTCTTCGCCTCTTTCGCCATCTCATTAGCAGCTTCTTTTGCGTCGCTGTTTCCATTATTGTTCTTCACTTTCTTCAGCGAGAAGGATCGAGCTAACCCATTGAACATCGACGAGAAATGTCCCATGTTTTAAGACTCAAGATGATCCTGAATCTGTGGGAAAAAAAGGAACCATAAAATTGTATAGATTCTTGAATAGTTTAATAGCTAGAGGGAGATAATACAATGTCAAAAGTAGAAAAGAGAGTATGATGATGACTCATAGTGTTGAGAATCTAAAGGATTTAAAAGACAACCAAACAGAAAATGTAACTTTTAGCAGAATATGCATAAGTCTGACATGGAATTCCATTGAAACAAGCTTCTGAGATTATTATTAATGGTGAGATAAAAAATTGTCTTAAATTAAAATATGAATATGATTGTGACTAGAATAGAAATCAAGTTTCTCTTTAAAGAAAAGAGATTTGGAGTTATTTCTTAATAAGGAAATGGAAATCAAGTTGCAAGATTCTCTCTTTTCTTTTCTTTTTCCGGGAAAACTAACAATAAGAAGAAAAAAAAACTCAGCATGCTATTGCTAAATATATATATTAATAACTAAAAGGCTAAAGAATCAAGCACAAGTGATCCCCATATATTTCTTCAAACATACAATAAGCTTTTCTAATTTATAACCAATAGATGAAATAAAATTTCTAACTTTGAGAAAAAGGACCAGATTTACAACTTCAATATCAAAACCTAAAAAGCTTAGCTTTCTAGTATTCAGAATTGGACATTGCTGAAGATCTGAAAAAAATGGTTTAGTGGAGCAACAATCAGAACCCAAAAAGGTTTTCTCTTCAGCTTCATTAGTTTTCGTTTTGGATCTTCATTTTCTGCATTGACCAATCAGATTGTTCTTAAGGAGAGAAAGAGAGAGTAGAGAGAGAGAGACCTTAGAAATAACACGTGGGGAAGGGGGAGGTAAGAAACGCCGGAGAAGATGACGTAATCTCGGAAAAGCTGACGTAGTACCCAACGGTGAAGAAGAATTAGCTAATGGAGCAAGAGAAAAATATCAGAATCCATTTAAGAGAAGGAAACAGAATAAATGGAGAAATTAGGAACATGAAATGAAATTATACATAAATAAAGTTAATTTTTTTTCTGGTATGGAGTTCTCTCTGTCATTTATCTTGTGGCAGGAGAAGGACAAAGAAATGGTCGACATCGACTTTGGTCTTTTGTGGATATAATAAAATCATAAAATTGAATAATTGTATTATTTTTTCCAATTATAAACTCTCCACGATATTTGTTGATTATGTTTTATAAAACAAAATTGTGTACATGATGAAATTGGTTACGTGATGATTGTCTCTATCGTTGTATTCAAGGGTCAAATAAAGCAGATTCAAAAATATGACATATTTTTAAGTTTTTTCTAACAATAACATTAATACTTTAAATTTTTAGAAATAACATAAATTTAATATTAAAATATATTAAAATTTTATTTTAATTAAAAAACTTAAATCTTAAATTAAAAAAAAATGAATTCAAACATAATATTTTAAATTTATTTAAAGAAAATAAATATTTACATAATTATTTGTGATATTTTATAAATTTAATTTGAAAATATTAGATTTGAAATTTTTTTAAAAAAATACTATTTTAAGTTAGTAATGATATTTGTACAATTGAAAAAATAGTAATATTTTAAATTTTTATTTTAAATATAATACTATTATTTTAAATTTCTAAAAATAGTAGAAATTTAATATTAAAATACTTCAAAACTTATTTTTAACAAAGAAAAATTAAGCACTAATTGAAAAAAAATCTAAACATAATATTTTATTTATATTTATAATTTATTTATGATAAATGTGTATTTTCAAAAAATAAATTATTTTTAAAATTTTAAAGAATAATACCCTAAAATAGCACTTTTTAAAAAATTTTTCCAAAATTTAACATAATAAAATTAAAATCCCAAAATAATGCAAATAATTATGTAAAAATACTTATTTCTTCTAAATAAATTATACATAAACTTAAACTATTATATTTGAGTTCATTTTTTTCAATTTATGGTTTAATTTTTTCTATTGAAATATAGTTTTAATACATTTTAATTTTAAATTTATGCTATTATTAAAAATTCAAACTAATGATGATATTTTTGAAACAAAAATTTAAAAAGTTACTATTTTAGACAATTGCCCAATTTTAAATTTAGAATGCTAATTTTGGAACAAAAAATTAAAAAAATATTTTCTTTTAAAGTATTACTCATTATTATTATTTTTATGTTTTATCAATTATTTTCTGTGATAAATAGCAAAAGACAAACTGAGAAAGTTAAGTGTTTACTACTGCTCTAGATAAATAAACAAATTATACGAAAATTATAAGAAAATATCGTAAGTATATAACTATGTTTTTGCTGTAAATATATATATATATATATATATATATATATATTTTATTGAGTAATACACTAAAATAGTTTTTTTTAAAAAAATTATTTTCTAAATCTAATATATTAAAAATAAAATTACTAAAATATCACAAATTAATATTTGAAAATAATTATTAACTCTAATAAACTATATATAAAATTAAAACATAATATTTGAATTCAATTTTTCTAATTTAGAGTTTAATTATTTTTTATAATACAATTTTAATTATTTTAATATTAAATTTATGTTATTTTTGAAAATTTAAATGATTATTAATAGATTTATAATAAAAATTTAAAATAATGTTATTTTGCACCATTGTCTAATCTTATTTAAGTACTAAAGCATTATCCTTTAAAATAATATTCGATTGTTATTTGGCATTATCCTTGTAAACAGAATGTCAACACCCTACCCTGCAGTTTCGGTGTGGTTATTTACTTGTTTTTAAAGTTCTATTGTGATTAGTATAGATTATACGAATTATAGCTAAATAATGTAGAACTTAATTCAAATTAATTGACATATAATTAGGTAAGCGTGAGTTATAAATAAAAAAAAAGGGTAGGCAAGCGATTAAAGAAATCAAATTCTATAATTGGGGAATCCAATTATCATCAAATACATAATGTTATTTAATATTTCTAATATATTATTTGATAAATATTTTCAAAAAATTAATAGAAACATGACAGCATATTAAATTATAAATAAATATATAAATAGATTTAATTTATTAGATATCATTATTATTATTTTAATTATAAAATTAATCTATTTTATTAAATTAATAAAAAAATATTATTAAATTCTTAAAAAATAATTATTTTTAAAATTTTTATATTTAAACATTATTATTAAAAAAAAAAAATAAATTTAAAATTATATAAGTATTTAATTTATATTTAGTAATACAATATTATATAATTTATAAATATTTTTTTAATAATATAGATATAAATCTAGTTTTTTTATTAAAAGTTGGTATGATTGATGTTACTTCTTTATTTTTGGCATTGCGTCATATGATTATCGTGGTAACTATATTCTCCGCATGTCAACGACTTTTCTTATATTAAAATATTGCAACAAACAAACGACTTTTATTTTTTCTTGTTAATGGTTATCAAATAAAAAACTTCTATTCAAGTAAAATATACAAATATTGTTTTAAAGTGAATACTTAAATACGTGACAACAGTCTCTGTACTATATCCCTATAATTTAAATAATATGAGATTATGAGTTTAGTTCCCAACTGAGAAATTTTTGGTCAATAACCAAACAAAATTTTATAAATTTCATTCCGTTGTGCAGAGGTCAATAACCCAAAGTAATTTGTAAACATTTAGTTTATGCATATATACATTCCTATATCTAAGAGTAGTTTTAGGTATTCAAGTTTTTCAAGGGGGTCAATTTATTTGGTTTGAGTTTTTCGATTAGAGAAATAAATGATTAAAACTAATAAAAATTCAGTTTGTTTCTGAATTCAGATTTTTTCAATTTGGCTTTAAATGTTAACAATATGTCTCAAATTGAAACGATTCACACAATTTCTTTCGGTTTATGGGTTTTTTTTGTTTTTTTCCGACATGGATTTTTTTTTGTCTATTTAGTAAATTTTGGTGTAATTCAGTTATTTCTGTCATTTCCAGTTAAAAAACAAAATTTAACCAAAGAAATTTTGGTTTAAAAACCAGCCGTTGGTATTTATAACCGATTATATTTTTAAAATTCATTGAATTTTAATTGTGACAATCAATTTAAAACTAAAAAAGAATAAATTGGTCTGGTGGATTTTTCTTTTGGATTTTAGCGTTTAAAGATATGTCTTGTCAAGCTATGTACTAATACTGTATTTTTATACTCTTGATTATAACATTAGAAATCATATGAGAAAAAAAAAGGTTCGAGTTTGACAAGACCTTAAACGTCGATTGATGCACATAGAGAGGAAGAACATTTTCCACTTGGAGTTCACCTCTACAAAAAAGAAACCGTTTTTGCTGTCGGAGTTTCTTTTTAGTAAAAAAAATTCTATAAACTAAATTCACAATGGAAAACACCAATTTGACTATGGAAAATACATATAATGAATGTAGGTTGTAGCCATACACGTTTAACATGAGGTTTAATTCTGGTTCGATTACGGTATCTTACTGCTCCATGAGTATATTCCGGTTTAATCAAGATATTTTTGAAGGGAATAGACCGGATAAAAAAACTGTACTGTGACAGCTTCGCAATAATTTAGACACCGTGATGAACTGATAATAAAAAACCTTTGGGTTTCACATTCCTCAAGGTATTAGTCAGTGGGACCCAATTATCGAGAACTGTGTGTGACCGCTGGTGACTTAAAGGGACCCATCTCCGATATGTCGGCAACAATCATGCACACAAAATCATTTCTTTCTTAACGTCAACAAATAAAATCTTTCTTAACGTCAATTTATGAAAATTGACTGTTAGTAGAATGAATATATTTATAGTTAATCATTTAGTGTATTTGAAAACAATAAATCTTTTAACAACAGAACAAAAGATCTCTTCGTATTGTAAATTTGAAAACGTGTTCCCATTAAATCTTGGGAGTCTTCGTGGGTTTGAATGAGTCATATGACACATATGCATGAACACGTGATGAGAGAAACCGAGGATCACTGCTGAGCCATCAGGACACTTGTGGTGTGAGCAGAGGCTCGACGATCACTTCCCAGTTTTAAGGGGAAGCTCCAATTCGGCAAACCAAACGAACCTAAACTCGATAGCCACATGATGATTTCTGTTCTCGCAGGGCCCACTGGCGAGACCAGTCTAATAATTTAGATAAAAACGTTCCATTCTACGCTTAACACGTGGCGATAAGCAATCACATGTGAGACGGTGCACATGTGTGTTTGTGCACCTTAATTAACTTCCGGTTCTACCTCCCGTTCGTAACAAACATAATTTCCAAACCGAATATTTATATATGCCCTTAATTCTAATATTCCATTTTAAGTTTAATGGTTACTGTATCAATTGTTATTGTTGAGTTTTTACACGACTCGGAGTCTACATATTATTTATTTTATAGTAATATCATAAAATACCGTATTTTTAAGTTTTTATTTTAAATTTAGCACTTTAAATTTAAAATTTTAAAATAACATAAATTATTTTTTAAAAATACATATTTAGTATAAATAAATAATAAATATAATTAAAATATTATTTGAGTTTTTTTAGTTTATAATTTAATTTTTTCTTATTAGAAAAAAGTTTTAAGTATTTTAATATTAAATTTATGTTATTTTTTATATATTTACACTAATAATGTTATATTTGAAATAAAAACTTAAAATAACACTATTTTTGTTAATTACCATATTATTTAAGACGAGTGTTTTTTTATATCTAGTTTTATTAAATTGAATTATAACATACTTATTTTTTCTAAGAATCACTACATCTAAATGTATGGTTTCGATGTTCCATTTCTGCATACATTTTTTTTTATTCTACAATGATTTCGATATTTTACATTATGGAAATTTAGTGAAAGATTTCATAAAAATATAATAGATTTTTCTAAACTTTTTAGATTTTATTTATCATTCTTAGCTTTTATAACATTTTGATAGTCTAAGTTAAATTACAATTTTGCTATAAACTTTCTAAATTAAAAACTTTATAAATTTGCATCAAACCCTTAGAAGTGTTCGCACGACAATGGTTAGGAAAATACTAGCTATAGTTCTTAAACAACCTAACAACAAGAATATATATAACAATTATCTAAAAGTAGTGACAAAAAGAAACTTACAAGAAACTATGTATATGGATACAGAGCATCTTGAGTCTTGACAACAATCGTTACACTTTTTCTGTCTTGGGATAAAGAAAACTGAGAAGTTCATGAACAAAAGGTTCACGAGAAATTGACTGTTGAGGCCTTTGAGAGGGAAATAATTTCATTGAATTTTGTGAGGGAAACTAGAATTTTTGCACATCCAAGACATTAAAAGCCCATCAAATTGGGTATATGAGGTTCATATATACACAGACTATAAAGCAGTGAAGGTGTAAATTTACTCAGAGCCGGTTCAATAAACCGGATTCACATTAATGAAATTGAATGTGAGATTCCGTTGGTTTGGTTACTCAATAAACAAACAAAAACCGTCAAAAAAAGAGCGCAGTAACTTGAGAGAGATGAAAACAAACTCACCTGACTTGATTCCGAGCTCCGTGAATGTATCTCCGGCATTTACAATCGAGAGTGAACCGATAGAATTAGATGTGTTGAACCAGAAAGTAATGAGAGCTTTTAAAGACAACGTAGAGAGAAGGAAACAATGAAGCAGCAAAAGATCTTCTGAAAGTAAGACAATTGTGAAGGCAAAACGACAATAAATTAATCTAAACCAACCTGATTGTTGAGATTGGTACCGACAAAATTTGGTAATTACATTGGTCGAAAGGCAAGAACAGTGGATCAGAAACATCATAAAAGTTGTTTTAGATTAATATATATAGCAATATAAATATTTTAAAATATCACAAAAATGTTTCTTCTAAAAATTTCATAATAGTTTTATTTTTCAGAAATAATATTAAAAATTATTTTTTCAAAAATATCAAATATAAGGTAACAAATTATTCGGTGGACAAAGGTAACAAATACATACATCATAGAAATTCAACAAAATCACAATCCAAATCCAACATAAGGAACCAGGTAAAGCTGCCAGTTAGTCTCCATGTAATCTAAAAAGTTGATATTTTTTATCGGTCAACAATAAATGATTCGAATCCTATTAAATATTAGAAAGAAAAAAA
This sequence comes from Pugionium dolabratum, assembly GCA_018901945.1. Classification (NCBI taxonomy): domain Eukaryota; kingdom Viridiplantae; phylum Streptophyta; class Magnoliopsida; order Brassicales; family Brassicaceae; genus Pugionium; species Pugionium dolabratum. The sequence continues at coordinate 267,807 of JAEVFF010000278.1, forward strand.
CTATGACGAATGATTTAATATTCAGAAAACTCTCAAGAACCATTTCCTGCAGATAGGATAGATAAAACGTGACTTGCAAAACGGACATGTTGCAAAACTGCAATAACCCTTTTTAGTCTCGTGTTATGATAGAGGTATTAAACAAAATAAGAAGATAAGAACGAAATTCCGTGAAAACAACATTATCGACATTATGAATTTTGATAGACCTATGCCAAGAGATGAACATATCCTTCATTAATGTCCGAGATACTGGCGAAAAAAGCTTCTTGCTATGCTCAAATCTTCGAGAACAGAGTAAGATGAGATAAGAAAATGTATAGTTGCATCATAGGCAATTTGGCATCATTGCATTGTGATTTAACCGCATAATATTGGGACAAGGTAAAGAAACTGACTCGAAATCCAAGAAAAAACACAAAAATCTTATATTTCAAGTAATAGAAGAAACCAAGAATGTTTTTGGATACTCGGAAAATTAGCATTCATGTTTAGGAAAACATACAATATAATGGAATAGAGAATTGATCAGATTCTTAGAATCTTAAAGTGCCTCGAGAAGAGACTGTTGTTACAGAGTTAAACTCAATCTATTCACCTAACTTCCTAAGCGAGAATACGTACTTCTCAGGTCTCCAAATCCTTGTGCCCCGCGTAATAAATCTGAGCAATCATAACCATTATTCTGTGGAATCTCCGGTTGGTGAAAGGTCGAATCCAATTGAGTGAAAGCACCGTTGTCATGGTTAAGCAAGAAGATTGAAAATTTGGTTGGATGATTTAACGACGACGATGAACACGTGGATACATCAGTTGAGAAACGAGAGTAAAGATCAATGCAACTCTGATCTGGTTTCGTACAATTCAGATGATTGGATAGATCAGTTGGGAAACTAGAATAAAGATCAGTTGGGAATTGAGAGTAAAGATCAATGCAGCTCTCATCTGGTTTGGTATAATCCAGATGATTGGATAGATCATTTGGGAAGCCAGAGTAAAGATCAGTAGGGAAGCCAGAGTCAGTGCAGCCCACTCGGTGAAGAGACAGTGCAGCCCACTCGGTGAAGAGCATCGAGGATTTACTGGAAGAATTCAAGGCCAAGTCTAGCAATTATCAATGAGATATGATCCTTCTCTTTCAATGTTTGATCTGTTCTGATACACATTGTTTCTTTTTGCAAATTAGAATCAGACCACCAGATTTTTAAGTGTATCTTTTTCATTAAACCATATTAGTTATCTAAGTTTCAGTTTGTTTGAGCCATGATATTTCTCAGTTTTCTTCAGACACTATTCTCCTGGTGTTAAAAGAGTTATTATCTGACTGGTGTTTAATTTTAGACTAGAATTTAAGAAATATGGACAAAAGAAAAGAGAAAAGATATTAACATTTTACGCTTTGGATTGACGAGTTACAGTTAATAAGACTTGTTAACTCCAACCTATGAACCTAACAATAGCAAATAGACAAATCGTATTGTTGGCCTAGTCAATGTCATATTTTGGAGAGAGAAAAAAACTACCTAACAGTACGAGGAAGAAAAAATATCACCTAAAAGTAAAAAGAAAGAAAACTCTACGCGAACATCATTCGATCTCCAAAAGATGTTGTCTAATTCCACGAAGCATACTGATCAAATTGGGGAAGAGGGTTTTGTGTTTGCATCTGATGTGGAAAAGGGTTTTGTGTCTGCATCTGATGTGGAAAAGGGTTTTGTGTCTGCATCTGATGTGGAATGAGGTTCTGTGTCTGCATCTGATGTGGAAGAGGGTTTTGTGTCTGCATCTGATGTGGAAGAGAAATGTTGTTGCAGCTTATCAGGTCTCCAAATCCTTGTGCCTCAAGTAATAAATCTGAGCAAGAATAACCATTATTCTGCGGAATCTCCGGTTGGTGAAAGGTCGAAGCCAATTGAGTAAAAGCACCGTTGTCATGGTTTAGCAAGAAGACTGAAAAATTGGTCGGATGATTAAACGACGACGAGGAAGACGTGGATAAATCAGTTGGGAAGCGAGAGTGAAGATCAATGCAGCTCTGATCTGGTTTGGTACAATTCAGATGATTGGATAGATCAGTTGGGAAGCCAGAATAAAGATCAGTTGGGAAGTGAGTGTAAAGATCAATGCAGCTCTGATCTGGTTTGGTATAATCCAGATGATTGGATATATCAGTTGGGCAGCCAGAGTAAAGATCAGTAGGGAAGCCAGAGTGAAGATCAGTAGGAAAGCCAGAGTGAAGATCAGTAGGGAAGCCAGAGTAAAGATCAATGTGTACGAACGCAATTTTCTACAATGTGGGCAACTGATAATTATGAAGAAATTACATATAATAAAATGTAAAATACCGATACAAGAATTTGGGAAAGACTTGATATTTGCAGAGGCGAGACACTCTTTCCTTAATTCTGAAAACGCCCCGTAGTGTGACGGTTGCATGGCGTTCCGAATCCCAGGATACAACTGCAACTATTCTGTCTTGCACAACCCAAGAACAGAATCTAACGAACGCTTTTCTATGTTGCACTCTCAGACTCAACATATGAGGGATTTTTTATGTGTATTTTTTACACTCTTAGAATGAGAAAACCAAAGGTTTCTTTTCCTTTCTTTTTCATCCTCATTTTCATCATTCTCAACCCTTTTCTTAATGATCAATATATGAGTTTATAAAGAGGTTACTCTATTTTTAATGAGAATTATTCTCCACTAAAAATCATTATGACTTTTATGTTACAAATGTTACAAAACAATAAACCAAATTAATTTGGTTGTAATTTGTAACTTAACTCAATAAAGGAGATGTTGAATTTGACTTAGTCAACAAATAACAAATGAGGTTTGAATCAAACCACAATAAAATTGTACCGACCATTGGTTCATTTGCTAAATTCCGAATACTCGAAAATCGAGTTCGGTTATCTCCTTCCACTAATACACCAAAGTGTATCCAAAATTTTGAGTTTTGTAACAGTTTCTCCGCTTGATATACAAGAGAGAATTCACCTCTAAATTATAATGTGGGACAAATTACATTTGTTCATTTTATGCTTATCAAGCAACCCACTTTAAATACTCATTTCTCATTCAAACGAACTTTGGTTTTAACGTCTTCTTTAGAAAACTCACCGGAAAGTGATCGACAGCCACTTCCGGAAAACCGAGTTCCAACAATCCCCCACATGAATAGAAATGACTCTAAACACGTGACGACTCGATAGACTTAAATAACTATCTAGACAAGACTCGACAAGACTAGACAAGACTAGACAGAAAGACTTTCGAGAGTACAAACGAAAAATCTATTGTATATGAGTTGGTAGCATTTTTCAGCCTTGAACCAATCATTGTTAATAGTTATCGGATTTACTCGACCAGAAGGTGAACATGATGTCTTGAACCCTCCGGGCTTTTATGTAAACCGAGACAATAACTATAACACAATTTTTTTCTCTCATAGAACTAGGTTCTCTATTGTGTTCATTTTGGCCGTGAACATGCCTGGTTAATCATGAGTGAACTTGGAGAATATAGCCTTTCCTTCATCCTCCTAGAAACGGCCCCATTTCACACTCACAAGGTGATTTACCATTAGCTTTGTTTTAAGGAGTATCATGTAGTACTCCACTTATATCTCAAAACTATGGTCTCAAATCATTAAAAGCAACGCTTATCCTACACACATACATGAAGCACTGTGCATCATCCTAGGAACTGGGTAGAGACATAAGTCTCACAGTGCTCTTTTAGATTCCGTTTGACTTAGTTGTCCCTTTGAACCTACATCTTGGGATCTCCAGTCACGTAGGTAAGGTTACCATCAAACTTCATCTTAAATCATAGGCTTTAAACCCATTCCTCTTGATGATTTTACAATTTAATCTCATGACACCTTTAATATATGGATCCTAGGTTGTCATTCAATTGGATATAATCTATTAAGATTACACCATTTGAGATTAATTTTATAATGGTTATTTTTTTTTCTTAAAAAAAAAATGACTAAACCACTTATACAATCTATTTTTTAGTTAGATTGTGACTATTTAGAAAGTTGTACTATCATTTTGTAGACACCCCCACATTTTTAGGTATTTGTACGAATGTACTTTACCTTCCAAAGTTCATATGACATCTTGTCAATAACTTTATGTGGTAAGCAATGCTTCCCCCACATTTTCTGATACAACTCAGAGTAATGCAATTTTGCATTCATCATTTTTTCTTGTGAGTTTGAGTTTTTTTTATTCCCACAACTCTATTTGATTCGAATAATCACAGAAATATTTTTTGATAAATAATGTTATTTATTCAAAATAACGCATTATTTTTTATCAAAAATATTTTCTTTTATCACATATAACTATTTTCATAGTTTTCTCAAGTTGGTTTTATTTTCCAACTTTTTTTTCCGCTTTAATTTTTTTTTTTTTAAGCCATATTCATGCGTCTCAACAAATCTATACATCTATTAAAATAGATATCAATTTTGCTAGACATGCATAAATTTTTTGACATATCACACTTGTGATATTTTTCACTAAACTTCTTTTAAGCATTTTGCTTGTGAAGTAAGTGATGATTTTTAGAGGAATCGTTTTAAACATTATTGACATAGTCACATGTGAGAGACCACTACCAATACGAAATCGGTGCGTCGACTCACAAGACTCATGATCAACATTACCTCTAAATCAATAGGATTTGGACATTAAGATAAACATCAAAATTCCATCCGTATTGCTAACAAAGTCATTAGTGGTAAACCGCTCCCAATTTGGGGTATCGACTCACTATACTTGTTGCCATCATAAAACGTTATTGTTAACATTTTATTTTATTGATACTTTTTTTTTCCGTTTTGCATAATTGCAAACCCAAAAAAGTGTATTGAGAGTGAACAAAGAATTATCGTACATCCAAATTCCTGTTCTTATAACATAAACACTTCACAAAATTATCAGTTTTCGTTAGTCTAATAAACATAACGAAATTTTCAGAATTAAGATTGTACGAACGCAATTTTCTACAATGTGGGCAACTGATAATTATGAAGAAATTACATATAATAAAATGTAAAATACCAATACAAGAATTTGGGAAAGACTCGATATTTGCAGAGGCGAGACACTCTTTCCTTAATTCTGAAAACGCCCCGTAGTGTGACGGTTGCATGGCGTTCCGAATCCCAGGATACAACTGCAACTATTCTGTCTTGCACAACCCAAGAACAGAATCTAACGAACGCTTTTCTATGTTGCACTCTCAGACTCAACATATGAGGGATTTTTTATGTGTATTTTTTACACTCTTAGAATGAGAAAACCAAAGGTTTCTTTTCCTTTCTTTTTCATCCTCATTTTCATCATTCTCAACCCTTTTCTTAATGATCAATATATGAGTTTATAAAGAGGTTACTCTATTTTTAATGAGAATTATTCTCCACTAAAAATCATTATGACTTTTATGTTACAAATGTTACAAAACAATAAACCAAATTAATTTGGTTGTAATTTGTAACTTAACTCAATAAAGGAGATGTTGAATTTGACTTAGTCAACAAATAACAAATGAGGTTTGAATCAAACCACAATAAAATTGTACCGACCATTGGTTCATTTGCTAAATTCCGAATACTCGAAAATCGAGTTCGGTTATCTCCTTCCACTAATACACCAAAGTGTATCCAAAATTTTGAGTTTTGTAACAGTTTCTCCGCTTGATATACAAGAGAGAATTCACCTCTAAATTATAATGTGGGACAAATTACATTTGTTCATTTTATGCTTATCAAGCAACCCACTTTAAATACTCATTTCTCATTCAAACGAACTTTGGTTTTAACGTCTTCTTTAGAAAACTCACCGGAAAGTGATCGACAGCCACTTCCGGAAAACCGAGTTCCAACACAATGCACCTGTGAACTGGTTCGGTATAATTCAGTTGATGCGTTGATGGTTCTGTCTGATGATAGACAACTAGCGAAGAAGATAGATCTGTTGAGATCGCACATGGCTCGCTCTGATGATCACGGGAGCAACGATTCTGAATCTCATCTTGTACAATTCGTATGTGACGTTGTAAAGAATCCTTCATCTCTAAGTCTTTCTGTGAGAATTTGTTGCCATCATTCTTCTTGTCGTCCATGATCTTTTTAATTAGAACCTGAGAAAGGTTGGTGCTTTTCTTGAGTCTTTCTCCGTGGCTCAATTTGCTAAATCTCTCGGCCATGTTTCTAACTTTGGATTCATCCTCGGGCCATGTCTTGATGAGTTTTCCATCACGACCGTAGTAGATAACGCAGACTTCGACGTCGCACAGAGTCGAAAGTTCGAAAGCTTTCTTAAAAATGGTTTCTTCTCTCATCGACAAACTCGTCATCGTCTTTCCAGCGAGAATTTTGGAACGGGAAGAAGATTTTTTGAAATGGGTTGTATGTCTCGGAGTCAATTTGTCAGAATCCATTGTGTTATAGAGAAACACAACTACAGAAGAGAGAAACACAACTACAGAAGAGAGAAACACAACTACAGAAGAGAGAAACACAACAACAGAAGAGAGAAACACAACAACAAGAAAAACTATGAGAAATATTCGACGAGAAAGACAAATCTTAGAGGTTTAGAGGGTTTGGTTTATTTATAAGGTATGTTGTGTCTCGACGTTAATGATGTAGGCTTCAGAGAATATTGCGTTCTACTGTATTTCCTTTTTTCACATTCATCTCAAGATTTCCATATATTAAATCTAGCCGTTAGAGTATTTATTTATTTTTTATTAATTATTGTTTTAAAAAAGGAGCTGGATTAGTATTAGCTGGATTAGTATTAGCTGGATTAGTATTTTGTTGTTGTTTAATTACTTTTAGTAGTATTTTGTAGTATTTTACTTTGTCAAGGAAAAATGTGTGCATTAAATGTTGTTCAGATATTTTTTGTTGTTGTCATTCTTCTTCGTCTTGGTTTTCTGAGAAATGAAATCCTGAAATTAATAGAAATTTTAGTTGACATTTGACAACAATCAAATAATTTAGTTTGTGGATTTAATCGACGGAGCTTCTTACACAAGACATGACTAGTGTTCTGCTTTTCTCATATGCTTTCTCTCTCTCTAGAGTTGCAATTTTGTATCCAAATCCATGCGCTTTATTCCCCTCTCTCGCTTCTCTCTGGATTAATAAATTAACCCAAACCTTTCAAATCAGTTTCTAGTTTCACTTGGGGCTCTCTCCAGATCCGTCACCAGGAGCTCTGGTAATTCTCTTATTTGTCGCGTCTCTTTCGTGATTTCTCGAGATATTTCTGTTTTGTTTTCTCCATTACGTCGAAAACTTAGCTCAAATTTGGTTAGGGTTTTGGCTGTTTTTAAAATTAGTATGCACATTTTGTCTTTGATCCTGTTCCACCGTTTCAAACGGATTGATACATACCTAGTTTTGTTTTTTCTCTTCAGATTTTTTAGATTTTAATGTCTGAACCTCGACATTATATCTTCTATTGTAAGCATTTTTGAATTTTTGAAATTCCGAAGTCTGGGTTTCTAATTTTGCAGCTTAAAAAGTTGGTTTTATTTTCTTCTTTTCTTCCCACAAAGATTAAAGATAGTTTTTGCTGAGCATTACATGTCCCATGTTTTCCTTGTTTTAGCAACTTTTGAGTCTCTAGGGTTTTCAATAGATTGAAGTTTTTGGTCCTGTATGTTTTAACACCAACTTCTTCTTCCGAATGTTTTCAGAAGAAATGGGGTTCATCTCGAGGAATGTTTTTCCGGCGTGCGAGAGTATGTGCATTTGTTGTCCTGCTCTTAGGTCTAGATCTCGATAGCCCGTCAAGCGTTACAAGAAAATGCTCAGTGAGATCTTTCCCAAATCCTCGGTACGTGTTTCCCTTTAAGTTAATTCGTTAAAGTTTCCACTTGTAAAATTGGTGTAATCTTTGCTCATGAACATTTCTCTCTTTGTGCCTAAGTTTCTTCTGGTATAGTTTTTTATCTGTGAATCTGTAAATGTGTCTGGGTATGTTTTGAACTTATTTTAATGATTTCTCTTTAGGAAGGTGCACCGAATGACAGAAAAATTGTCAAATTGTGTGAGTATGTTGCGAAACACCCGATTCGCATCCCCAAGGTATCATTTTTGCTTTGAATCTTGCTACTTAGTTGATTAGGAGTCGTGTGTGAAATTTCAGCTGTGTTTTGTGGCTGTCACAGATTGCTAAGTTTCTTGAAGAGAGGTGTTACAAGGATCTTCGATCTGAACAGATGAAGTTCATAAGTACTGTCACCGAGACTTACAACAAACTGCTATGCCATTGCAAGAATCAGATGTAAGCTTTGTATAACCCAGCAGCGTTTGAAAAGGATATTAACAATATATGTATCTGTTCACTAACATTTGTGTGTGTATTTTTCTCTGGTTTAAGGGCTTATTTTGCTACAAGTTTGCTGAATGTGGTTACAGAACTATTTGGCAATTCAAATCAGGACACAGCTACCATGCTTGGATACCAAACATTGACTAGATTTATTTACACAGTCAGATAAAATGTTATTGAAGAAAATTAGGGAAAGAAGAAGTTAAAAAGCATCATTCTCTAGTATATATGTTTTCATCCCTTTGTTATGCATACATAAGTTGGAGGCTTAAACAGATTTAACAATTGAAAAATATAATACATGGCTTCTACATATATGCTAGTCCATGTTGAAAATGTGTAATATGTCACTCTTCATCTAGTATAAACAGGTTGATGGAACTTACACACACAACGTTGGAAAGTTTGCGCACAAAATTTGTTCATTAGCTCAGGAAGAAGGTGAAAAACACGGGCGTGTGAGAGCGTTTGGCCTGCAATGCTTTTTAGCCATGGTACTAAACTGGTTTACATAACAGATAGAAAGATCGATAAGAAGGTAACTGTTTCCCGCTTTCAGATTACTCTAAGTTTGCGTTTCAATGATCCTACTTTTTGGTTAAAACCAGTGAAATTGTTTCTTAGATGGTTTAAACTAATTTTGTATATTGATGCTTATGGTTTGTGAAATTCTGTGAAGCCCAACTAGCGCAGTACAACTACATAAGTTGGTAAAACTAGAGGACATGTTACTGATTTTCCCTTATTTTTAGGACTCTCGAGCTTAAACTAATTTGTTTTGTCAGAACAATATTTTCTTAAGAACAATTTTGTTTGTTTTGGAATGGGAATTTTCAGGTGAGTGTTCAGCTGAGAGTATTGAGAAATTACTGGATAAGTTCAAGGCTAAGTATCGCAATTATCAATGAGATCCTTCTTTTAAAATGTTTGATTTGTTCTGATACATATTTTATCAAAGATTCAGTGTTTGTTTATTAGCCTTGATAAGTCTAATATTGTTGTTTATCAATACTAGTTCTCTTTGCTTTCATAGGAACAAAGAGGGGGCTCGTGTCCTCTAGTAGTTGCAGTTCACCCGCAAGAACCAAACCTGTTTGCATTCGGTTAAGATGATAGAAGCAAGGGAAGCTGAAGGCAAGTGGGAGAGGTTCCAGCCTCTGATGCTATAAACACTTCACCATCCAACGCAAGCAAGTTTCAGGTCGTTAGTTAGTGTTTTAAAGATTCTTGAAATACTGAAATTAGTAAGAAAAAGAACTTTGTATAACTATCTGCAAATCTCTTATGAGTGAATCAGAAAGAAGACCACAACTCATGAGTAAACCGGCAAGAAATTGAAACTATACTAGTAACACAACGATGAACCGATCAATCGGTCATGGCTCGGGAAAGATGATCCCATCTATAAGCAATTCAACATCATACTCCAAAACACCTGCTTTGTTTATCGGTTTGCGTCGTCCACCCATTAGTATTCTCTCCATTTTGGGTTCGACTGAGGATAAAGGCATTATTCGATAACTTATGACCATCAACATTTTGTGAGTTTTCATACCTAAATATTTTTATATTATAATTTCAGTTAGATTATTATATTAACATTGTTGTCTCAAAATATTTTAACATAATATTTGTATTTTATTTAAAAATGTTGTTTCAAAATATTATTAAAACTTGAATATTGAATTAAAGAAAACAAAAAACACTTAGTTATGCCTAGCGTATACAGTAAAAAAAAACCTGCTGTTTCAAGCTTATAAGAGACCAGCACGTTGTTGGATAACAGGAGCTTTAAACGTCAAGGTGTGTATGCAAGCAAAAAGTCCCACATCGTTTAGACCTGAAAGAATTGATTTGAGAAGCAGAGTACAAAAACAGTAGTGGCCTGTCCGCTTAAAGTACTTACCTGGACGGGGTCAACTCGCGATCAAGAAGACGAGTGGCCTAAGCTAGTGACTTCCATTGCACATAAGGAAGGGTGCTTAGCTTAAGGTCTCCCCAAGTGGGAGAGCCTGCGTCATTATTTGTGGCAGAGGGGGTTTGCGTTCGCGCAGCCCCTACCATTTCCAGTTTAATTTCATTTAAATAATGGATTGTCATTGGCAAAATAAACGAAAGACAGTAAAGGGATATCTTGAACATATTTTGCATGCTTAATGGTTATACAAGCAAATCATGCCAGAGCTCAATTCCACTGCACAAATGGGACACACCTACAAGGAACAAAATGTCAATCTCTATTGATTTAAACACAACTTCGAATGGTCTTCATCTCAGAATCAAACAAAAGACAAATCTTTCTATTGAATAGCGGATTGGATGGTGCAGATCAAACGAGTCGAGCAGAACGAGATCCTTCTAAAGAAATGTATATTATAGTTTGAATTTGGAGAAATAAATTAACGATGAATCTTTCTACAGGATTGTGGTCTGGTGGGAGATGTGCCCAAATTGAAGCAGTAAAGTTCATAACTGTCTTGTATTGAAATGTTTATTACTTAATGGAACTGCATTTGTTTTTCCACTTAATTGATTTTATGATAAATTAAATAATAGGTTACATAGCTGTGGTCTTTTGAAGAAGTTACATACATTATATAGAGAAACATTAGAATCAGATATCAATACCAAAAACAAGATACAGGATCAATGTTCTAAAAATGTTTCAGGCCTTCTTGTTCTTTGCCATCGCAGTGATGATGTCTGATGCGGTGTGAGAGCGTAGGACAAGATCAGGGAGTGAGAGCTTGAGACCAAAGGTGAGTTTTTGAAACACTTGAGATAACAGTGAGACATCTGACATGGCTCTGTGAGCTTCACCATCCCTTGAGAGATTGTAGTATTCTCCAAGAGCTGATAACGTCGCTTTTGGTTTAACGGCGGAGTCTGCAAAAGACAAGAAAAAGAATCAATCTCTGGTCTATCGGTTTCTGAACTTTACAGACCAAACCAATCAATATAACCCGTAACAAGAAAACACGATTCTTCGCAAAATGCTAACTAGCAGAGACCAGTTTGCAGTTTTCCCTAAAAGCTTTGCAGGGTGAGGAATTATACCTACAGACTTCATGTTCTCTCTGGCAAGTGGGAGTGAGTCTAGAAACAGCCAATTATGAGGAATCTCGTAAGAGCAACGGTTAAACTCGTTGATCAAGAACCGGAAATCAAAAGATTTTCCGTTGTGTGCCACAAACATCACATAGCCTCCACGTTTTTGTCGGCTCTGAACATACCGCAGAAATATCGGTACCAGCTCTTCCATCCTACCAACAGTAAAAAGCATCATAAGTTTGATCCATTGGAAGCCACACACGCAACAAACGATATATACATATGAATCATAGCAGTTCAAAGAAAATTAAACTAGAAAAAGAGAGGCTACACGATGCCAGTTTTTTTGTCTAGAGACAGATATATATATATGTATACCTTGGAACCTCCGGTTGACGAACCATATAATTACTGATTCCGTGGATACTTGAATTTGTTATATTTAAAAGCGGGTTGACAAGAGACTGAAATGTGCTGTTCTCACCCCCAGCTAGATCTTGAGCTGCAATTTCGATAATCCGTGCATTTACCCTGTCCAAGCCGCTTGTTTCAAGATCAAAGACTATAACTGTGAGGAGTTGAGACAGATCTTTGTCTTCAGCTAGCCGTTGCTGAAGATTTCGTAAAGGCTGTATCTTGGTCGTGCTCTTTTCATCTATAATTCTGGTAATGGGAACTGCTCCTCCCAACACACTGCTCTTGGTGCTGCTACTACTACCTTGCGTACTTGTGCTCACGTTTCTTCTTACCCATCTGCTTTTACCATCAACCGAGGAAGCTCTAACATTAAGTAGCTTCGGGATGGAGTTGTTCTTAAGCCATCCTTTGACACGTTCACAGCAAGAACTTCCCAATGAATGGATTCTGAATCTAGAGACTTGCGAGATTGAGACACACATCAGATCTCCTAACAGATAAGCTCAAGAATCAAAGTGATAATATATCTTGTTCTTGAAGAAGATTGCCTGCAGAAACCACTGTTCGGATCTGTAGATCCAGAGAATGAAAAATTAGAAGCACACACATAGGATAAACAAAGTTAAGAGTTTCATTCCCTTCTATAGGATATGTGTATGCCTAAAGACGACCAGTTTCACAACATCATCAGAAAATTTGATCAGATCCTAATGGAAATATAGTCACTTACTAACTTTGAGTCGAAAATTTCTGAGATAAACCCACAACGCTAAAAATGGAACACAAGCCAAAGGCAATAGAACACGAAATTCTAATTCCTCAGTCCTCACCATAGGAAAGAAGAAAGCGAGCGGATTAATAGAGACTATTGCGATCCAAAGCATGAAATTCAAATCTTTTCTTTCGTTTCGACATCTAGGAAGCAATAAAAAGCATGAAAATTTCTCTTTATTTTCTCAGCATCCAAAAAAAAAAGAAGAAGAGAATTTCAAAAGCATGAGAAACGAAATTAGGTTGTGAATTAAAATTACGAAGCGAATCAAACGCAATCTAAGTTTATATAATCGTCCGCCTTAAATTCCTCATTGAAGAGACCGTAAAAGCAAAGAACTTTCTCACAATTTCTCAGCAAGTCAGCATACAAATTACCCAGAATGAGAAAAGAAGCCAAAGAGAAAAGATGCTTGCCTGGTGTAATCCAAACTCTAAAACAAAACTGCATTTGCACTCAAGCAAGAAATTTTAAGAATCGACAGTATATAGAGAGATAGAGATTGAAGTAAACAGAGAGGGAGACCCGATTTAGTCGGATCTGAGACCTGATCCGATAAATACGGATAGATCCGAGTTGGCAGTGTCTTATTTCATCCCACTTTCAATTGCTAAACTAAAAAATGTGAGAATATTGATGAAATTAAAGACAAACTAGACAAACTAAATTAAATGATGAGAATATTGCTAAACTAAAAAATGTGGAAAAAATATTTTTAAATTATATAATTTTGTTGATTAATAAATATAAATTTAAATATTTATATAATTTTAAATTTTATTTAAAATTATTTTTGATATTAATTTTTTTATATACAAATTCAGAAAATAAAAATATTTTTTTTTTCATGAATTTAATATTATTTTTTTGTTAGTTTATTAAAATATATTGTTTTTCTAATCAAACTAATAACAACGGTATATATTGTAATTATTCAAATAAGTTAAACCTATTTATATATTTATTTGAAACTCAACATGTGATTACACGTCAGTATATATTTCTATTAGAAAAAAATATTTGTAAATTATATAATTGTTTATTAATAAATATAAATTAGATATTTATATAATTTTAAATCTTATTTATAATTATTTTGATATTAATTTTTGTATATATAAATTTAAGAAATAAAAATAATTATTTTTAATGAATTTAATAATATTTTTGGTTAGTTTATTAAAATATATTGTGTATCTAATCAAATTAATAACAATTATATATATTATAATTATTATAGTAACTTAAACCTATTTATATATTTATTAAATTCAATATATTGATTACACGTCAACATGTATTCTTTTTAATATCACGTTAAGGTGAAATTATTTTTTAAAAATATTTCTTAAATAATATATTAGAGATATGTAAATTCAGAAAATAAAAAGAAATTGTTTTTCACGAATTTAATAGTATTTTTTTGTTTGTTTATTAAAATATATTGTTTTTCTAATCAAATTAATAACAATGTCATATATTGTAATTATTTTAATAACTTAAATATATTTATATATTTATTTAAAATTTAATACGATGACATATCAACATATATTTATGTTAATAACACATTATGGTAAAATTATTTTATTAAAATGTTTTTCAGATAATATATTAAAGATTATGATAATACAATTATGTAATTACTGGAAAATTTTATAATTTCCCTAAATTTTAAAATAATGATGTTAACTAAGGAATATTCGTTTTTTATTTTAAGGAAATATATCCCAACAAGTCACTGAATTCATCTGGCGTATAAGATTTAAACAGTTAACTTGTTTTTGTTTCTAATGTATTTCTTTGTTTTTTGTGTGACACCTACTTAAATAATCCAGTATTTATAATTATCAGTAATCTTTTTGTTTTTTTCTTTAGTTTGTTTGTAATGCAGATAATAGCAGTTTCATAACAAAACGTATAAGTTGGTCAAAGAGATTCAGTTTACACCCCTTAATACATTAACTTAAAACAAATATATTCAATACGTCAGCGTTTTAAAATTATCTGTGAGATCCTGTATTGCTTTTCTTTGCCTTTCTCCTCCTTTTATGTTTTGTCTGTTTGTCATGTTAGTTGTTAGTTTCGTATCTGGATAAAACAAGGCCCAACTTAATACATTAAGTATACATATATCCTCAAAAGAGTGGCCCAAAATATAGGACAAAAAGTGTCTTTTCGACGACATATGATACTCTGTTTTTTCTCTCACACAAAAACAGAGCTACAAGACAATAACAGTAAACACAGAGCAGCTTGTTCCTCCTCCTTTAAACTCCGTCGTTTCTTCACAGAGAAGCCAGAATATGATGATGATGATGAAGAAAATGACGTTGGTTTAATATTTTTGGAGGCTATGGCTTTTTGGCTGTGAATAATACGAAACTCTGATCGTCTCTGCTTCCTAAATCTTATCCCACATGCATTGCAGAGAGACTGAAAATTCCACCAAAAACAGAAAACCAACAACGTAAGAAATCTTCTTAAACCATCTATTTTCGTCTTAAGATTACAAAATATAGTAAGTGATGGACTGATGGTAGAAGAAGAGACCTTGGGACCAGCTGGGCCACCTCTCCACATTGGTGTCTTTATGGTTTTGCAATCACTGCAACACCTAATTGTCTCCCCTCCTTCTTCCATCTCTCTATTATAAACATTGAATCATAAGAGAATGACACAAGATCATATATACCTTTCTTAGATCCATTAAATCAAAACAGCCAACCAACCTTTGTTCTTTTCTAAATCTCCCTTTTTTAAGCCACACACTAGTGGCCAAGAACTCTTCGAATTCTCTGGATAACTCTTTAAAAAACCCAGTCTATAAACCCTACAGGATTAAGGTGGAGAAACTATTGCAAGACTGATTCTTTCTGGTGTGTTATGAGTCATCGAGAAAGGCTTAAGAGCTCTTTAAAAGCCCTCGCAAACCAAAGTGGGTGGTGAGACAAGAAGACTAAAAAGCCCTTACAGCTATCTCTTCTCGATTAATAATGATTATATACTTTCAGGGAAATTATTGACACATTCACACAAAACAATACATCCGCCAAACCATTGTCGGGTGGAATTTCTTTTATAACTTATGAGTTTGTGTATTATAAGAATGAAAGTATAAGAAACACATAGATTCAGCAAACTTGTTCACATGAAGACAGAGAAAAAGGAATGGAGCAAATAATTAAGAAATAAAAAATGTAAATTGATTTGGTCATATGTAGCCTTTATTTTATTTTTTTTCTTATTAATTAATATCAAACATGGTATACACAAAGACTTAATTTCCGTAACTTATCAAACCATTTTGAAACAGTCAATGACTCAATAGCCTGGATCACTTTATCGAAACCTATTCTATACACATCTATCATGCGGTGCAAGAAACCTCTGAATATAATACGGCAGGCAACGCTTCTTACAAGTCTTTCTTAGGCCAAGGTTTCTAACAGTTGTGTGTCTCCAGACTTCTGGGGAGCTTGAAAGCTGCCTTAATCTTACACCATCTAGCTCTCGAAGATCCCACAACTTTTTTTATTTGGTACGAAAAATCTCACAATGTTTGCAATATGAATATTATACATTCCAGCTTCTTCCGTGCGATAACACAGAAAGTGTCATACGTTTGTTACGTCCAATTTGTATACCTTGAGAGTTGCAATCCAAGACAAGCTATGCCAAATCCTGGATTTTGTGGCCATTGTAAGGACTTTTTTGGATGATCGGCAAATGTCTTACTGTTGACCGGCGTAAAGCTGTTAAGATTTTGATAAGATTCAAACTTCCAATTGGTTCACCTGATAGCTGGTTAGGTGATGGGCGTGTCGAGATGCACGGCCGTTGAAAGACAACACTTATATGACTTCATAAACAGAATTGAAGAGAAACAACTCGGGCAGAGCTTTAGCGAGCTACGTCGTTGAAGCGGTCTCGGTAGGGTTTGCGGCGGCGGGAGTTCTCACTCGGGCAGAGCTTTGCCGTATGTCCTAAGTTTTTTCTAGAGGCTTTATATAGGGATGGGAGACGAGAGCCCTATGGTTTTTTTTCTTTGTTGGGCCAAATTCCGGATCTTTTTTTTATCTTAGGTTAAAATTCGTAATATTATACTTCTTCTCAACGTTGAAATAGTGGCAGAGTTAAAATATGTTTGTAAATAGCATTTTAATAAAATAACTTTATACTATTGTGTTATTAACAGAAAATGTTGACGTATTATCAAAATACTGAATTTCAAATAAAAATATAAATAAATTTAAATTAATAAAATAGTTATAATATATGTCATTGTTATTAATTTAGTTAGATAATTAATATATTTATTAAACTAACCAAAAATACTATTAAATTAATAAAAATAATTATTTTTATTTTCTTAATGTACATATATAAAAACTAATATTAATTTTAAATAAAAGTCAAAATTATATAAATATTTAATTTACATTTATTAATAAATAATATTATATAATTTGCGAATATTTTTCAACCCAGAACGTGAATATAAATTTAGATTTATATTATAAATGGTGCTACAAAATGTTGGTTCTTAGAATGTAGATACACTTTGGATGAGTGAGTTAGAGTACATCGTTAGACTTTTTTGTTTGATTTTATTTATAAGAGTTATTTTTGTCTCTTGAAAGTATAACTGGATCTAAATATAGTATATATATATATATATTATTCACTAAATATAATATAAATATATTATTTACTTTTGTACTTGTATGAAAATACAATAAAATACATTCTAGCAAGACGATCAAACTTTCGTATGGGCAAAGAGTAATTGTCCATGTTTTGATTTTTAAAAATATCAAAAAGAAACTAATTTTGAATTTTAGCATTATTTTTGTCCAAGTACTTGTATGTGACATACTGTCCATACATGTGCGTTTTAATATATCATAAGATATTATGAAATATTCGTCAAAAGAGACTATGAAAATAGCATTTTTTAATTAACTAGAAATTAAAATATATATAACTCAAGAAAATTGTGGAATTAGTCATAGTATGTGACGAGAGGAGAGTTGCGATCAAAGTCCAGTTTTTTTTATGTGAACTTTGAGAAATAATTTGTGAGATAGAATTTGTATTTGTTGGTAGAATAATAGTAGTTAAATTAAGAAATTAAAAATCAGAAAACAATAAGAAAATATGATTTTGATGCAAAGCTATAATCTCTAATATATTAATTAAAAATCCTTTTAACAAAATAATTTTATGTTGATTTATGATTTATAAATATGTCATGTTGATGTATAACACTATTACATCATTTAAAAATAAATATTACATAAGAAATAATTTACTAAAATATTTACAAAAAACTA
The DNA here is from genome assembly GCA_018901945.1 of Pugionium dolabratum. NCBI lineage: Eukaryota > Viridiplantae > Streptophyta > Magnoliopsida > Brassicales > Brassicaceae > Pugionium > Pugionium dolabratum. The sequence continues at coordinate 285,752 of JAEVFF010000278.1, forward strand.
TCATTAGGCACTATATTATATATAAATCTCTAATATTTTGACATAAAATAAAAATATAATATAAAAAAATATTAAAATTTTTGAATATTAGTCAAACAAAATATGAAACAAAATTTTAGTTTAACTGAATATTTATCATATTTATAATTTTATCCAAGATAAAAACAATTTAAATCTATTTGTATAATCCAATTTTATTTAAAAGATTTAAAAAAATTATTGAGATAAATTATATATATATATATATGATTTACATTAACAAAATAAATAGTTAATTATAATATCTGAATATTTTTTCTAGTATTTCTTTATAAAAGATAAATTAGATGTAAAATTCTACTACAAATGTATATATATTTGCTTCTATATATATATATTTTACAGCCATAGTAAACACATGTATATAATATATACATAGATGATAAGTTTGGTTCATATTCATGATTCCAAACGTAACTTTCATAGAAGCAAGATTTTATTACATAGAGACACATATACACACAAAAAGATGGAACAACACATCACTTTTAATTCGTGTAAATCTTCTTTGGTGAGACTATTAGGGTTTATTTACTCTCTCGTGTTATTAATTACAACCATAGATGGTCTGGTGAAATTGCCAAAAACACGATAATTCTTACATTGTTAGTATTTGGAGATTCTATCGTCGATGCACGGAATAACGATGACATGTTAGTGGCAGCTAGATGCGATTATCCTCCTTACGGAGTTGATTTCGCAGGCGGAGTTCCTACCGGAAGATTCTCCAATGGAAAAGTGCCTACTGATATTCTTGGTATGTTCCTCTCTCTCTTTCTCTCTCTCTCTCTCTCACTCTCTCTCTCTCTCACTCTCTCTCTCTCACTCTCTCTCTCTCACTCTTTGTCATTGTCTATCACTATTATACAAAGATAAATTGTTTGTTTAACAGCGGAAGAATTAGGAATTAAACCAACTATACCAGCATACCGAGATCCAAATCTGAAACCTAATGATTTCCTAACTGGTGTAACATTTGCATCTGGTGGTGCTGGCTATGATCCAATGACATCCTACTTAGCGGTATAATCATCTCCAACTTCATCTATATATATACATAATAATCTTATCTTAACATGTCTTTTTAAGATAACAATTGTTGTTGTTATTGTTGAATATGTGATCAAGTCTTCATCATAAAGTGTTGAATTGAGTCGTAGTATAGTTTAGGATATTTACATTTAAATTACACATGTTTATGTTGTTAACCGAAAAACGGTTATTTGTATGTTGGTGTCTCTACAAAGGGATGTCTTTAAGAGACATGACCTTTAGATGTTGTTAACCGAAAAACGGTTATTTGTATGTTGGTGTCTCTACAAAGAGATGTCTTTAAGAGATATGACCTTTAGATGAATCGAGTCCATACAAACCAATAAAACAAAAGATTATATAATAATAAAGCAAGTGTGTTTTTCATTTCAACAATTTTTGTAACAATAAAAGAGAGAAACACATTGAGTGTTACCCAAGAAACAACTGTGAAGAACAAAAACAGAGTGATACAAATTGGAAAACAGATTTCTTTTGTTTTTCGATTCTTAAACCTTCTTTGAGTGTAAGGTTTTACATGGTATCAGAGCTCGGTTAATAAGAGTCATGGAATCAATAATCCAGCAAGTCATTCCAATCTTCAATGGTGAGTCATATGGCTTTTGGAAAATTAAGATGACAACCATTTTGAAGATTATGAAATTATGGGATATTGTTGAAAATGGTACAACCGTGAGTTCCTCATCAGAGGAAACATCGGCGGTAACGAGAGAAAGAGAGGAGCAGTTGATGAAGGATATGACTGCCCTTCAAATACTTCAAAGTGCAGTCTCGGATTCCATTTTTCCGAGAATTGCTCCAGCAACAAGTGCAAGAGAGGCTTGGAATACCTTGGAAACTGAGTTTCAAGGGAGTTCTCAAGTGAGAATGATAAATCTTCAGACCTTAAGGAGAGAGTATGAGAATCTGAAGATGGAAGAAGGTGAAAGCATAAACGATTTCACCACTAGGTTGATTAACATGAGTAATCAACTAAGAGTACATGGAGAGGTGAAGACCGATTACCAAATGGTTCAAAAAGTTCTTATCTCTCTACCGCTAAAGTTCGATAGCATTGTTGCTGTTCTTGAACAAACAAAGGATCTATCAACACTCTCTATGACAGAGATGATAGGAACCTTAAAAGCGCATGAAAAGCGTTTGAGTCTCCGAGAAGAACGAGTCAATGAGGGAGCGTTCTATGGAGAAAAGTTTAACTTGAAGAGTGGAGGCAAGCAAGATAAAAAACACCATGAGAAGACTAACAAGTGGTGTGGTGTGTGTAAGAAAAACAATCACAATGAGGTGGATTGTTGGAAAAAGAAGAACAAAAGTTTCTTGCAAAAAAATGCAAAGAATGAGAGAAAGTGTTATGTGTGCAATAAACCCGGCCACATTGCCAAAGATTGTAGGTTTAGACGAAGTGAGAAGGCTCATCTAAGTCTTGAAGAGTATGAAGATGACACTAAAGATGAATGTCACATGCTTTTCAGTGCGGTTGAAGAAGAAGAAACTTCAACAAAAAATGAAGAAACATGGTTGATCGATAGTGGATGTATAAATCACATGGCTAAGGATGAAAAATGCTTTAGTACTTTGGACCGCAACAAGAAGATATCTATAAGAATAGGAAATGGTGAAAAAATTGTGTCAGAAGGTAAAGGAGATGTTAAAGTCTTTACAAACCGAGGAGTGTACATCATCAAAGATGTGTTACTTGTACCAGATCTAGCAAGGAATTTGCTAAGTGTTTCTCAAATGATATCCAATGGATATCGAGTGATCTTTAAGGATAACAAGTGTATGATTCAAGATCCAAGAGGAAGGAAGATCTTTGACATACAAATGAAGAACAAGAGTTTTCCAATACGTTGGAGAAAATTGGATGAAGATGCTTGTGTTGCCTTAGAAGAGAAGATAGGGAAAACAGAGCTTTGGCACAAGAGGTTGGGTCACGTTAATTTAGACAAGTTGCAGACAATGCAAAAGCAGAAGATTGTGGAAGACTTTCCACATTTTGAAGTAATGAAAGGAGTTTGTGAAGCATGTGAGATGGGAAAACAATCTAGAAGGAGTTTTCCAAAGAATTCTCAAAGTTACACTAAGAGTGTTTTGGAACTTATTCACTCGGATGTGTGTGGTCCTATGCAAACTGAGTCAATCAATGGGAGTAAATATTTTTTAACGTTTATCGATGATCATTCAAGGATGACTTGGGTGTATTTCTTAAAGCAAAAAAGCGAGGTTCTTACAAAATTCAGGATCTTCAAAGCATACGTGGAAAATCAGTCGGATGCACACATTAAAGCACTTAGAACCGATGGTGGTGGTGAGTTCTTATCAAAAGAATTCAACAAACTATGCCAAGAGAGTGGCATACACCATGAGATAACAACACCATACACACCGCAACAAAACGGTGTTGCGGAGAGACGCAACCGTACACTAGTTGAAATGGCTAGATCAATGATGATGGAAAAGGGTCTTCCGAACAAGTTTTGGGCAGAGGCGGTTGCAACGTCTACTTATATTCAAAATAGACTTCCATCTAAGCCACTGGAGAAAGGTGTGACACCATTAGAAGTATGGAGTGGCAAGAAACCGAGTGTAGACCACTTGAGAATATTCGGGTGTGTGGTCTATGTTCACGTTCCAAATGAGAAGAGAAGAAAGCTTGACTCCAAAGCAAAAAAGGGGATCTTTGTTGGCTACAACAATGAGGCAAAAGGATACAGAGTATACTTGTTAAATGAAGAAAAAATTGAAATATCAAGAGATGTGGTGTTTGATGAAGATAAGACGTGGAATTGGGATAAGAAAGAAGTGAAGAAAGCGATAGTTACACAATTTAAAATAAAGTCTTCAAGGGAAGAAGGAGATCAAGGAACAAATCATGACATTGATGCTCAAGTAGAACAAGTAAGCAACGCTTTCAACCAACTTCAAATCTCAAACAGAGGAAGGCAAAACTCGGATGAAGAAGGAGAAACATCAGTCGGTCCAAGAGGGTTTAAATCTATTAACGAGTTGATGGAGCAAACAAGTGAAGTTGGTGAGATGGCTCACATTCATGAAATGTGTCTTATGATGGCTGAAGAACCTAAGGCACTGGAAGAAGCTATGAGTGATGAGAAATGGATAGAAGCAATGAAAGAAGAGTTGAGGATGATCAAAAAGAACAAGACGTGGCAGTATGTGGAGAGGCCAATGGATAAAAATGTGATTAGTGTGAAGTGGATTTTTCGATTAAAGACTAATGCCAATGGAGAATCCATAAAGCACAAAGCAAGGTTGGTTGCTAGAGGATTCACACAAGAGTATGGTGTGGATTACCTTGAAACGTTTGCTCCGGTTTCAAGATATGATACGATTAGAACAATCATGGCTGTTGCGGCTCAATTCAAATGGAAACTTTTCCAAATGGATGTGAAGTCGGCATCTCTTAATGGTGACTTGGAGGAGGAGATTTACATCGAACAACCATCTGGTTTTGAAAGAAAAGGAGAAGAAGGAAAAGTGCTTAAACTCTACAAAGCATTATATGGGTTAAAGCAAGCGCCTAGGGCATGGTATGGGCGTATTGATGGTTATTTTGCAAGGAATGGATTCACAAGAAGCATTAATGATGCAGCACTTTACATAAAGAAGACATCGGAGGAGATTTTGGTGGTTAGTTTATATGTAGATGATATCATAATCACCGGGAGCAACATAAGTGCAATCGATAAATTCAAAGAAGAAATGAAGAAGGAGTTTGAAATGACTGATTTAGGAAAGTTAAATTACTTTCTTGGTATGGGATCCAAGATGAAGAAGGCATATTTCTATCACAAGAAAAATATGCAAAAAAGCTTTTAAAGAAGTTTGGGATGGAAAATTGCAAAAGCTTATCAACTCCATTACCTACTCACGGCAAAACAGAGGATGTCAAGGATGAAAAACTTGAAGATGTGACAAGGTATAGAAGCATGATCGGAGGCATGCTGTATTTGTGTGCTTCAAGACCGGATATCATGTATGCGAGTTCTTACTTGTCTCGATACATGTCATCTCCTATGAAACAACATCTTCAAGAGGCCAAAAGAGTTCTTAGATACATCAAGGGAACTTTGGAATATGGAATTCAATTCAAACAAGTAGAGAAACCAGAATTGGTGGGGTTTTCGGATAGTGATTGGGGCGGATCGGTTGAAGACAAGAAAAGCACAAGTGGTTATGTTTTCACAATAGGAACAAGTGTCTACTGTTGGAACTCAAACAAACAAAAGACCGTGGCTCAATCAACAGCCGAGGTTGAGTACATTGCTCTTTGTTCTGCAACAAATCAAGCTATATGGCTACAAAGATTGGTTGAAGAAATTGGTTTCAAAACAGAGAAAAACATAAGAATTTTCTGCGACAACAAATCGGCTATTGCTATCGGGAAGAATCCAGTACAACATCGTCGAACTAAACACATTGAAATCAAATATCACTTTGTACGAGAAGCAGAACAAAACGGAAAGATCAAGCTTGAGTACTGTCCAGGAGAATCGCAAATTGCTGACATAATGACTAAGCCTTTGAACAAGGCGAGGTTCGAAACTTTGCGAGAAAGATTGGGCATGATGATGAAGTCATGATCAAGGAGGAGTGTTGAATATGTGATCAAGTCTTCATCATAAAGTGTTGAATTGAGTCGTAGTATAGTTTAAGATATTTACATTTAAATTACACATGTTTATGTTGTTAACCGAAAAACAGTTATTTGTATGTTGGTGTCTCTACAAAGGGATGTCTTTAAGAGACATGACCTTTAGATGTTGTTAACCGAAAAACGATTATTTGTATGCTGGTGTCTCTACAAAGGGATGTCTTTAAGAGACATGACCTTTAGATGAATCGAGTCCATACAAACCTATAAAACAAAAGATCATATAATAATAAAGAAGTGTGTTTTTCATTTCAACAATTCGTGTAACAATAAAAGAGAGAAACACATTGAGTGTTACCCAAGAAACAACTGTGAAGAACAAAAACAGAGTGATACAAATTGGAAAACAGATTTTTTTGTTTTTCGATTCTTAAACTTTTTTTGAGTGTAAGGTTTTACATTATTGCAGGGAACAATACCATTATCAAAACAATTACAATATTTCAAAGAGTATATAGAGAAGTTAAAAGGAATGATTGGAGAAGAAAAGACATATTGGATAATTGAGAATAGCTTGTTCATTGTTGTCTGTGGAAGTAATGATATAACCAACACCTACTTTGGCATTCCGGCTATGCAGTTTAAATAAGACGTCGAATCTTTCACCACTCTATAAGCCCAAAATGCTCATTCTTTTATTCAAGTAGGAAACGATGTACATATATCATCAATCTATATATGTATTCTTCTTCTTAACGTGATATATATTTGCAGACATTATATGAACATGGAGCAAGAAGAATACTCATATTTGGTGTACCACCTTTAGGATGTATCCCATCACAGAGAACCATTGCAGGAGGAGTCTTGAGAGAATGTGTCGTTAGGTATAATGATGCATCACAACTTTATAATAATAAGCTCTCAGCAAATATTGATTTGCTTTCAAGAACTCTACTGGACAAAGCTTTAGTCTATGTCGACATCTATAATCCTCTTCTTGACATCATTCTAACGCCTAAAAGCTACGGTAAATCAATCAATATTGTTTTTATGGTTCTACAACTGTAATTTTTGGAACTTTTTCGTAAAATTTTAACAAGAATATATCATGTTTTGTTTTTGGTATAGGATTTCAGGTTGTTGATTTAGGATGTTGTGGAATTGGATTATTAGAAGTGACTGTGTTTTGCAACAAATTCACATCTACGATATGTTCCTCAAGATCTGACTATGTGTTTTGGGATAGTTTTCATCCAACTGAAAAGACTTATAGAATTATAGTTGCAAAGGTTTTAGACAAATATCTCGACAAATTGTTTCTGATATGATTGATGATTAAATATCTCTTTGTATTTTCTCAACTTCCTCAACTGCGTTTTCGAATATAGTTTATGCATATCGAAATTGTATAACTTAAAACGTTTTCAGAAATAAATAGTCATAACTAAAATAAGTAAAACTATTCATTTGTGATATTTCATTTTTTTTAACTTCACCATGACACATTGTCCCAATATCTTACATGAACAAGTTGTACAGTCGAATTTCAAATAAACCATGAATGAAAATGAGTAATTGGTTTAATGATTGCACTATTTTTACATCTATTTCAAATGTATGAAATTCGATTTGACCTTTGTTTTATAAGACTGTTAAATATTCGTATGAATATATTGAATTATTAAATCGAACCGTTGTGATTTACTGACAAAAAATAAAAATAAATAAATAAATAATGAATAAATTAGATCAAAAATATGATAACCATTAGTTTATTTCTTTCTTTCATTCGTGATCATTTATAATAAGTAATTTAATACAGATTTTGTTTAACATTTAAATTTATAGTTGATAAAAATAGAAAAGAAGATTTGAACTAGAAAAAATCTCTAAAAATCTTTAAAAACTTGATATTTTTTCTTTATTTTAATATTTGATTTTGTAATTTGGTTTATCCTAATAAATTAAGATTTTTTATTGAGAAATGAAAATAATATGTTTTATCTACAATATCTACTGACAAATGACAAATTTTAAACAAAAAAATCTAATTAAAAAATGAAAACAAACGTGTTTCTAGTTTCTGACCAACTATGTAAAAAAGTTGAAAAATTGGATTGCATTGATCATGATTTCTATAACCATGGTCCATTAGTCAGCAAAATGTTGAAATTGACTTTAAAAGTAATAATAGTAGTGAGAATCGAAACACTATAACTTATTAAATTTTTATAGGAAAAAAAACGTATTGTTTTCTTTAAAGAGTAGACAATGGAGCCCGGAAACCCATTTTGTGGTTCCCAAAATACATGGAAAAAAATAACGATTGCGATTTGGCATATTAGACATTTGCACTGTATACTATAAAGTTTTTGCCTTTTTCTATAACTGAAAAGAAGAAAAAAGTATGTATGTCCATTTCTCAAATGTCTACAAACTTATTACCTAATTGGACCGAATATTATCTTTAATATAATATATTAAAAAATATCTTAATAAAATTCTTTTACCTTTTTAAATATAATTTAAAAATATATAACGATATTATTTTTTAATCTTTAATATTTCAATATAAAATAACATAATATAAAACAAAATATTACAAATTTTAAAATATTAATCAAACAAAAAATAAAAAAAAATTTAGATTAATTAAATATAAACAAAACATAAATAAAAATTTATCATATTTGTAATTTATTATCTATTTAATAATAAAGTAATAATATTGTTTATTCAAATTCTTTTGTATAATTTAGTTTTATTGTGTATTTGATTTGTATAATTAATATTAATTTTTTAAAAAGTAATTTAAATAAAATATAAATTATATATGCATTTAATTTAAATTTACTAAATAAAATTATAATTCCTCAGGATGATCTAAATCTACAAAGATTATTAGACAATATAATCTATTCAACGAAATCTATCATAATTATTTACTGAACAAATAAATTCGGCAGAACAAAATTAAAACGATTCATTTATTAATTTGTAGAGGTGAAGAGTGGGAGTGGGAAATTTTAAACGCTGTTTTTATCTGCTCCCTCTTCTCTCGTCACATCACTCCACACTGTACAAAGTCTCTGTTTTGTTTTTCAAGCTCTCTGCTGCGTCTGCACTTTTTTATTGATCGCTTCTTTACCCAAATCCCGAATCTTAAAATCTACTTTACTTTTCTGATATTTAATCTTTCCTGATCTGACCCACTTCTCAAAAGTTATCTTTTCCTTCTGATTCCTTGGTGTTTTAACTTTTCATCGATTGTAATTCTCAATTGTTGTGGGTTTGAGGAACACAAGACATTTCCCTTTAGTGAGAGAAAGTGTTTTTGGCCGCTTCTAAGATCTTCTGGTGAATTTTACCCCAAGTCTTTCTTTTTATTGATTTTGTGCGTATATAGTCCCGAGCATTTCTGGGTTTTAGGTTTCAGTGTTAAAATCTTCGAATTATGTTAATTTCTCAACGAGGATTTCTGGAAGTAACCCACATGGAATAAGCTCCATAAGTGAAAGTCAAGGTCTTTGCCATCCAAAGTAAGACCGATAGGTAAATTGGTTTCACGCCTGAGCCTGATCTGATTTCTTTAAGTTCAGTTTTAAGAAATAAAGTTCTTCTGCAAGTACATTAATTGAGTTGTCTTTGTCTTTAATGCTTCGCTCCGTACTATCCAGTGTTGTTCACTCCTGAATGAATGTGAATCTTAATCTCCATTTACTTCAGCTAAAAGTTGGGTCAATCATGCAATTTTTGGTCCTGTTTGTCTGCTTGATCGGGAAATTTAACAATGTTACCATTTTATCTTCCGGTGTTACATCCCGGGAAAGTAGATGAAATAAACATGGAGGTTGTTGAGAGGAAACGATACAGAGGAGGGTTTTTAAATCTATTTGATTGGCCTGGAAAATCCCGGAAGAAGCTCTTATCCTCCATTAGCTCGGAACTCTCAGGTGTTACCTTTGTAATGTTTACAAATACTTATAAATGTTTTACTTCTTGACAATGAATTGATTCTCGTTTTCATGATTTCTGTTTCTAACACGTTTTGGTTCCTCAATTCACAATGCTGTGTATATAAGAAGTCCGTTTCTCTATGGTTTGGTTTATTAATCAGTAAAATCTCTGAGTTCGATCTTCTTCTTGTTTCTGTAACAGAAGAATCAAAGCAGACAAAACAGAATGCTCAAAACCTTTCAAACTCGAGGCTGTCTCTCGTGAGTTTTCTTAATGCTATTCCCTTTTTTATGTCACGTGGCTTTCCTCTTCTTCAGTTTTGTTTTGTTTTAGTTTAGTGGATGACACTATGAACTGATTTGTTGGATGTGATATTTCCTACAGATTGAAGTTGATGAGACTGGAAATAATTCGAGTTACAACTTGAGAAGTGACTCGGGCTGTTGTGCATCTTCTGTTACCAGTGATGATGGGCAGGGAACACGAGCCCCGAGTGTGGTTGCGAGGCTCATGGGGTTAGAATCATTACCAGTACCAAATGTCCAGGAACCTCGATTCAATCCCGGCCTTGATCAATTTTTCCGCAGACCTTCACAAAACACAAACAAGTGGAATGCATATGAGAATCTTGGTTATGTAAATATCCATAGTGACTATGATGGAATTTCCTGGGAACATTTGGATTTAAGAACAAATGATGGGCGCAACAGGCCGATTAAGCGGTTTCAGTCTGAAACTTTTCCTCCCAGGTCGGCTAAACCGATCTGTGTTACCAATAATAGACTCTTGTCTCCTATACGGAGTCCTGGGTTTGTCCCATCCAGTAAGCCTATTTATGTAATGGAAATGGCTTCAAGAATGACTGAACCAAGTCCTCAGATGGTTGCTAGAACACGGTTTTTGTCATCTGCTTCATCTTCATCAGTTCATATGAGGATTCAGGATTTAAGAGCGAAACTAGAAGCTGCACAGAAAGTGCCAAGCCGTCAGATTTCCAATGATACCTTCAATCTTAAGTACCCAAATGGAAAGCACAACGAGAAGAGAACCTCAACATCACTCAGAATGCCATCAACTAGTAAGTTCATTGGAAAAAGCAGTTCTAATGGTTTAAAGGGTAAAGTGAAGCCATCTTATGTATCTGCGCAAGCAGGGCCCCGCACAACACCCTTAAGTGTCAACAGAAGCGGAAGGCAAGCAGAAGCTAAAAAGCGTGTAGCCAAAGTCCAGAATGGCACAGGAAAGAGTGTGATTAAGCAGAGTAACCAAAAACAGAACTGCAGAGAAAACCAACCTTTAGTGACCTCTGTCTCAAACCGAAAAAGCAGCAAAGTTTATAACAAAGTTGTAAACAAGGTCGCGGAGGAAATTAGATCGATTTCAAAGCAGTCAGGTTTAACAACTGCATCGACGGAAAAGAATACTACTTCTTTATCTTTGCCCCGCAAAAAATCACTTCCCCGGAGCAAAAAACTCCCAAATGGGATGCAAGACTCTGCAATCTCTGATGATAAACGGATCAAAAGGAGTGAAAATTCGATCAAATGTAACATCACCATTGATGGTGGCGTGAACGGAGGTACAGATAATAGGAAAAATGAAATGGATGTGATTTCGTTCACATTCTCATCTCCCATCAAAGGTTTATCATCTGATTCATTGTCCTCCACTCAAGGAATTTATCAAGACACAGACTCTACAGTTAGTTTCAATATGTCTGGCAGTGATTCTTTAAATGATCTGTTAGAGCAAAAGCGCAGAGAGGTGGCTTCTACGCTTGAGTCTTCTAGCTGTAACCTGACCCAAGAAGAGTCTTCAGGTTCCATTCCAGAGGATGGGATGAACAGGATGAGTTCATCATCAGAGTATGAAAAGTCGACCGAAAAGGGTCCTGATAAAGTTTTGTCAGAGAATGAATCTATTTCTGACTGCACTTCATTCTATGACAAACAAAAATTCCAGGTTAGTTCCTTCTCGAAGGGTTCCTCTTTGAAAACTCTTTCGGTAAATGCCAGAAAACAATGCAGCTAAGAGATGAAGTACCCAATCTTTATGCAAGTTTTATCATTCTATGGGCTAGGATATGTTTCCAATTAAGTAGTTATACTTATCTTGGCACTGTTTCATGTAAATATCTTTACATTATTTAAGGCTTTAATTACGTTAATTTCATTTCTTCTGACAAAAACAAAGATTATAGAAGAAGAAAAAGAAGAGTATGAAGTTAGCAGCATTAGCACTGTGACAGAAGGAGATGATCTCAGAAGCTCCTCCATCAAGTGTTTCTCAAATTGCAGGCAGACCGCAGACTATGGTTGGTTTTTAATACTTTACAAGACCAGTTATCTTTTTCTTTCTCCCACGTCTTTAATACATGGAGGAATCCATAAGACCAATGCATATAATAAGTCAATATTCATCCCGTAAATCTTGAATCTTCAAGATACATGTATAAAAAAACCTGTTTGCACATAATAGGAACTAGGCATCAGGTAATTGTAGCTACATTTGCTGTGTCTAAATGCTTTAGGCTGTACAGGATGTATACAGTCCACAGACCAAAAACTCACCTGGGTTTCATCAAATGAGTCGAACCAAGCACAAGACGAGTCTAAGCTCTGGGAATCTGTAATAACACTGACTTACTCAGAAACTGAAGAAAAGATAGACTGGGAGCTTGAGTACATATCCAAGATCCTCGGGTCCGACCAACTGATGGTGAAAGAATTAGCATTGGGGATGGCCACTGACATATTACCTGTGAGCCTCTTTGATGAAATGGAAGGCCGTAGAGAAGCAACAGCAGCCACAATCAAAAGAAAAACACTGTTTGATTTTGTAAACAAGTGCTTAGTGCTCAAATGCGAGCAACTGTTTATGGGTACCTGCAGAGGTTTATTGGGGAAAGGCGGGTTTTTGTTTGAGGAAAGAGATTGGTTAGAAGAAGAACTGAACAGAGAAATTCATTCTTTGAAAAAGATGAGAGATATGATGATGGACGAGCTTGTTGACAAAGACATGAGCAGTTACCAAGGCAAATGGCTTGATTTCGAGAGAGAGACCTACGAAGAAGGCATTGACATCGAGGGAAAGATAGTCTCCACGTTGGTCGATGACTTAGTTAAAGATCTAGTCTTGCTGTTTAAAGAAGAACATGGAAGCTAAGAGAAAGGACAGTTTCTGCTTTGGCTGAGTCTGGTCTGCCCTAGGATTATTCTAAAAGCTTCTGTTGTGTGTTCTAGAAGCTTCTTGTCTGACATGAGAATGAGATGAAGTGAACGTCGTAAAAATCGTCTAACATGGTTACTAAAAAGAAGTTGGTTCTTTTGTATCTGTCGACGTGCGTAATCAAATGAAATGCAAATAATATGATAATTCTCCTTCATTCTTCTGATTTTAATAGTCTAACTGAAGTATGAGCAAACCTTTGCTTTCTGTCACAAAAGGGCTGCGTAAAAAGGAAAAGGAATTAAAACGACACTAAGTTCTTGTTCGGAAAAGTAAGACGTTCCTGTTTATTATTTAAAACGGCATGGAGTTTTATTTTATCATCTTTCATTCATTTCGTTCGAGAGTGGCTTCTAGCAACACAGTGCGTGTAATGATAATATCATAATACTATAATGAAGAACGTTTTTTATTTTATTATCTGATGTTTCATGATTTGGCTTTGGTTATGTACCAAATAATCCAACCACATAAATAAACTACCCTAACAATAAAAAATATTACATAGTAGAAGATACCAAAGAAAGAATGAGAATGGTCTTCTTCTTTTGATGAGAAAAAACAAGAGGAAAAAGGTCAAAGTGACTTCTCTGTTCTCTCAGTCTTCTTGTTTGTCATAGACAAAGGCAAGCTCGAAGATCTTTTCATAGTCATCCACAAAGTGAACATCAAGCCCTTCTTTCACATGATCTGCCAGCTCATCAAAGTCTCTCCGGTTTGCCTCCGGAAATATTATAGTCTTCACCTGACTCCGCCTTGCCGCTATTGTCTTCTCCTTCACCTGAGAGATTTTGTGTCAGAAACTACCTGGGAATTTCATAAAATGTTGAAAACAAGCTTTAATAGAGTGAGCAAAATCCGGAATTACAACTTACCCCACCAATAGGAAGGATTCTACCAGTTAATGTGACTTCTCCGGTCATTGCAAGATCCTTTCTAACGGGTTTTTTCAAGGCAAGTGATAGTAAAGATGTAATCATGGTGCAGCCTGCACTTGGACCGTCCTTGGGTGTGGCTCCTGCAGGAACATGGAGATGAAGTTTGGAGTTTGCAAAGAACTGATTCTCTGGTTTTTTCTCTAGCAAGATCTTTCTGGCGACTGTGTGGGCAATTTGTGCGCTTTCTTTCATCACATCACCGAGCTGACCCGTTATATTCAGGCCACCTTTACCTTCCCCTTCCTCCACAACAGTAGTCTCTATGTACAATGTTGAACCACCCATTGATGTCCAAGCTAGCCCCATTACAACTCCTACAGGTGTGTGCTCATAGATCTTCTCCGCATGAAAAACCGGTTTGCCTACATAATCTGCAAGGTTTGATTCATCAATCATAACCTTTTCAACCTTTATTTTCTTGGTTTGTGCCTCTTCCTTTGATTCTTTAGCAGCAGGTACAGGGTTACCCTCTTCGACAATATGGGTCTCTGGGGGTTCCACGTCAAGCTTGGCCACAATTTCAGCTTCTTCGGGATCACTAGCAACTGCAGGCTCTTGGGTGACTGCTCCTCCGCGCACTAACTTGAGAGCAATCTGCAGTAAAAGGTAAATGATGTCAGATTTTGAGGGTGATGCATACGAAGCATTACGCCCCCTCCTTATAACGATATAATTCAATTTCCTTCATTTGATCTGTTTAGGTGCTAAGTCTATACATTAATCATATCAGAGGGTTTGCGTAAACAGTTCAGAGTCTTCTAGCAAAACTTACTTTACGGTAAATCTTCTCGATCTGTTTCTGGAGATTCCTAACACCTGCTTCTCTGCAGTAATTTTCTATCAAGGAAAGAAGAGCTGCATCGCTTACATCAACCTGAAAATAGTACAAACAAATTAAGCAAATTCCAGAAAGCAAGTATGTGACTCCATGATAATTACTCAAACTCTGTATTCTTCCAAAGTAAAACCAGAGACAACTGGAGAATAGGATGAGAGTGAGACCTGTTCAGGCTTGATGCCACAATCTCCACGTGCGGTTATTTCCAAATAGTCTCTTGCGATATGAACTTTCTCATCTGTGATATATCCAGCAATATTAATCACCTCCATTCTATCTAGCAGAGGATTCGGAATCATGTCTATCACATTTGCGGTGCACACAAACAAAACCTGTAGGGGCATAGATCAGAATTAAATACAAACAGCCTAGACTCGCCTCAACAAAGTGGTATCCATATCCATCAATTTGGTGGATCAGAAGTCAGAACATCATGAAGAAATGAAAGTAAGTTGGTCACTGATCACATCAATAACCTTCGATAGGTCAATAGTAACGTCGAGATAGTGGTCCAGAAAATTTGCATTTTGCTCTGGATCCAGAAGCTCCAACAACGCACTGGCTGGGTCACCAGCATGGCCTCTCCCAAGCTGCAGAGGAACAATAAACAATTTTTATAACAGAGAACTCTCGAATTATTAGTGGATGCGAATAGTTTTGTACAGATGAATTAAATAAGCTAATAAGACATTACCTTATCAATTTCGTCAATCAGAACAAGAGGATTTGCTGTCCCCACACTCTTTAGACATTGCACCATCTTTCCCGGCATGGCACCAACATATGTTCGACGATGCCCCTATACACGTGTTATACAAAGATGGACTATTGTTTATACAACAATACAATTTGACTAAGATTTTGAAAGAACAGTTACATCTTGTCATACCTTTATCTCGGCAACATCACCTAACCCTCCAACAGAAAACCGGAAAAACTTGCGATTAAGAGCACGTGCAATAGAACGACCTATACTAGTTTTACCTACTCCAGGAGGGCCTGAGAGGCAGATGATTTTCCCTGGCGACACAATTACTCAAATTTTAGCGCAGGAGCTTATAAACCAGGACAGGTTTGTTTTTCATACTCAAGATTAAATAAGAAAGGCACCACAACTACTGTGTAAGTATCAAACCTTGAGAAGTGCCTCTAAGTCTTCCAACCGCGATGAACTCTAGTATTCTTTCCTTTACGTCAGATAAGCCATAGTGATCTTCGTCAAGAATTTGTTGTGCCCGCACAACATCAAAATTTTCATCACTGCAAATTTATAACATAGATTCCTCAATCAGTGATCACAAAGCAAATACAGCAAATAAAAATATAAAATAAAGAAAGAGTATAAAACCTGTAGTTTCCCCAAGGCAATATAGTCAACCAATCAAGGTAGTTACGGGTCACATTAAACTCGCTTGAACTTGCCTCTAATAGCTGCAGTTTTGTAAGCTCTTCTTCTATGACTTGTAATACGTGCGCTGGTATTTTTTCCTTGTTAGGCTCAATCCTTTCCTTAAACTTTGCTGCAGAAAAGAACAGACTCTAAGTTGCAGTTTTCTTACAATTAACAGCACACAGCTCTCCGAACTCATACAAAAGACGCTGACGCCTCATGAATGCACCGTGATCATGAGGCAGTGAAATTACAAATCTCTAGCGATGATATAAAACGACTACATACTAAGTTACTAAATTAGTACTAACCAGAAAGTGCAGATTTGTCATCTGTCTCCACACCAAGCTCCTGGATCGGATAAATTAAATAAATCACTCAAAAATATATATACCACAACACTATGTGTAGACAAAACAAGAATACTTTGTGAACCAGCTAAATATACCTTCTTTATAGCCTTGAGCTGCTCATTTAGCAAGTAGCGGCGTTGCTCACCGCTAATTTTCTCTTCAATTGCTTTTGCAATGGATTCCTATCAAAGGCTCATAAGATAAGAATTTTATCTCACTCAGAGTTACCAGATCAGTAGCCCCTTACCTGAATCTTACTAATTTCCATTTCTTTTTTCATCAATTCCAGCGTCAACCGCAGACGTTTATGAACCTGGGTCGATAAAAACATAGATGAGATGAGATATTGCCACGAGCATACAGTGACAGGAATAGTGAAGCTACTTACATCCAGTTCTTCAAGAACTTCTTGAGCTTGATGCCTATTTGCACCGCATATCGCCGCTCCAAAATCGGCTAAACGTGGATAAGTGAACTCACCTATATGCTACACAAGTTTGAAAGACATCTACTAAGATTATTGTATCCTGAAGACTTCTTTACTTGCACAGGTGAAAATATGCAGAGAACATGCCTGGGTATATGTCTGAACGTGATCTCTCCACAGTGAACTTGTCTTTAGTACATCCCTAAGCGTTGAAATGACTTCAAAGGATGTTGCCTTGATGACATCATCGTCCATGTCAAATGGTTTATCCTGCACAGAGAGCAACAAAAAGTTCCCGACTTCAGAATATAAAAATGAAAAAAGGAAAAACTTAATATCATAAGAGGAAGAGCATAAGAAGCAGAATTGTACCTTCAGATGATCGACTTTGACGGTAAGTGGTTCTTCACTCACCTGTATTGTATGAAGATCATAAATTTCTCCCTTAAACAAAAGTGACTTGATAACCCAAAGAACACATGTGAAGGTGTAATCGCCACGCTTTTGAACTTTCTATTATTTCGAAACAGAAAACCTTTTTAATCTACCCGCTTACCATCTCTGTTATGCGAAGACGCCTGTGACCAACAAGGATAACTTGGTCTCCTTGTATACTTGAAATCTGAAAAACCAACATGAAAGTTGTAATGCTAATCATATCTTCTGATTTGATTACATTGTACACTAAACAAATGCTAAAGAGCAGTAGCAGCAACACGAATACAAGATACCTGAGCAAGTGTACCAACTTCATGAAGCCTGTTAAGCAACTCTTTCCCTTTCAGCTCATTAATGTTTTTCTCTATGTCAGTACTCGAAGATGAATCAGTCGATGAGTCCTCCTTCAAAAGGAAAGCTCCTGCATATGGAGCTTGTCTTCTTCTGCTCTCTTGTAAGGCTGCGAGTACTTTAGGATCCTGCACACCGATAAAAGCACATGCTGCCATGCTGGTCAAAGATACCAGCTCAGTTCTAATGCCAGATACAGCTCAATTTAGAGAGAATTCCATGAGAAATTTTAGGGCTAACCAAGACCGGGTTGAGAATGTTTGAAGGCCATAAAGGATAGACTGACATACCTTGACATATATTGGCATGTAAAAACCAGGAAAAAGAGGCCTATGGGGCACCGCCAATGCTATGACCTGCAATTAGAAAACGAAAAAGCTCAATAAAGAGAAACATAAATTCGCTGGAATGATATAATATTCACAAAAGCCACTAATTTTGCTTGACTACTAACTGAAACCACCAAATATATATTCAAAAAAGCTATAAACAATACAAAACCACAATGGAACAACATACAATTGCACAACCAGCCTTAATCGAAGAAGCTTCCCACTAAAAAGAGCATAGATGAAAAGCATTTCATAAGCATCATGCACTCATGTCAATACCAACAAACATTCTAGACCACTGAATATAACTGGAGTTTAAAACTTTCTAATCATTTCAACAAGAATCAGATTTGGTCTAATTGACAAGGATCCAACAAAGCATGTACAAATTTCAACAGACTTCTCAAGCCTTACATTTTTGTCGATAGAACAGAAAAGCCACAATCATATGCATTTACAGCGCAAAAAGAACATATTGAAATTAAACAAACCGTTAAGCAATCTTCCGGCCTGGGGTTAGTAGGCACAATTGCTGATGAAGATTTTGAGACAGACCCTTCGGAATCGGATTCGGCTGCCTTGGTTTCAGCCTCAGCCGCCGCCTCTGCGTTGGACGCGCCATCGGTGGGTTCGGAGCAGAAGAAAGCACGGTGACCCAACGAGGTAGATCTTCGATTCCACCCGGTGAGTTGACTCAGCGCTTTGAACAGCGGAGACTCCACCGGGCCAGACCCGACACGAATTGCCGGAGTCAAATGGTGGACTCGGGAAGCGGACGAAGAGAAGAGCTTCAACATGGCGGGAGAGAAAGATCTGGGATAACGATTTCTGAAATTGAGGTTGATTACGCCTAGTCTTTTAGGCAAGAAACCATTAGAAAATTCTAGAGCAGGTGAAGTAGAAGCCTGTAGACGACGATTAGCATCAAAGCCCTTCATAAACCCCGACGAAGCAAACCCCAACTTTAAAGGCAGAGAAAACCATTTGCCTCAAAGCGAAACGTCGTCGTTTCCTGGTGGGTTCTTTAAGGTGGTCAAATATTTCATTGATTTAGTTTAGTGATATGCATTCAATTTTGATCTCTTTTTCTGCTGAAAATACTGGAGCCATGATAAGCTTAGAAAATTCCTAATTCTAGCTTTTCTTGACACATGAAAACAACGGTACTCTACTGATCGTAACAGATTTTTGCCCTAACGAAACAGCATTACTATTGGCTTACTGATTCCTAAATCATGTCTGTTTTTAATCAGAGAAGCATCGTGTTTGTGCTTGGTCTAAATAGATAGTTAGCTCTACAAACCCTATTAGCAACAACAAGATTACACACACATCTGCGTTTTCTACATAAATTTAATATCATCAAGTTAGTTGAATCATCTTCCAGCTTCTGCTGCTTTGAGGAAATTATCAAAGGGACTAGTTAGAGGCAGCCTCACATTAGACCATGAATCCTGCAACAAACCAGATTCGCTCCCATTTTCTACTACCTGTAACATCGCATAGCAACGTGTAAACCTCATATGATAACATTTCAACCTTTCTCTTGACCATCCTTTGTGGTATCATAACTTTTAACACCTTATATGTATATTGTAGCAAGATTGAAATAGGTTTATACGTACCTTCTCCAGTGCATATGATTCCTCTGCTGAATTTCTGTAGAGTCCGTTCATCTGGCGGTTCTCGGTTGCCAACCACTTTGAGAACTTCTCTCTTGTCCCAGTCCCAAAGGTTTCACAGCGGTTTGTCATTGTGTAGTAAGAAAGCGGAGAAGTAGAGACAGATGACCCAACTACTTGACCAGCCACCTCTAGTGCCTAGACAACAAATCACGAACCAATAAAAAAGACACAAATCCACATCAAGGCATTTCTTATTTGTGCGAACAAAGTCTGCGCTTACAGATTCCATAGGCTGGCCAATGCTGATAACTTGAGGTATAGATGGTGAAGGAGATCCTTTTGTGAAGAAATGTCCAGAGAGTTCACTCGTCACCTCGTCCCCAACCACTGCACATTCAGGTATATCCTGTAATAAAAGAAATACAAGCGTATACAATTCCAACTATTATCAAAATCCCAAAGAACAACCTAATATGGCTCTTAAGATAATAGTTTACCTCATCGAATGATAGTGATTCCTTGGAGATACTTTGGTTTGGTTCATGCTCAATGATTACCCGGGATCCAAACATAAAGGCATCATCAGGTGTGAATGCCTCTGAGAGTTGCATTTGTACATCAGCTTCCTCAGGCTTAACGAGAGAAATATGTGAAATCAAATCAGCACAAAACACCACGTATATACTCTCTTCTTGATGTCCAGAGCAATTAATCACTTAAATCTTGTAAGATAATCAAACTCCATTGACACACATAAAATAAAAGTTTTACCTTTGAAATCTTAGACAGATATTTTGCCATAATATCGGTTATAATAGAGTTGGATAGACAGATATTTTGCCATAATATCGGTTATAATAGAGTTGGATTGTTCCACTTTGCTTCGCATCTCAAACAGCATTGAAGTAGCCATCTGGCTATCGCCTCAAGACCCAAAATCTTTCATATTTGCATGTGGTCTTACGTGAAGTTGTAGGTCATCGCCAATGAACATATGAGGATCTATCTGAAAGGTTTGAGAAAACAATCAGTGATACACAATATCCACTGATAAAAGTAATTAGCAAAACTCTGAGAACTCACATTAGTGGGAAATGTCGTAAATATAGGGAATATTATATAATTTGGCAGCGAACATCAGTGTACTTGTTGATAAAACAAGGATTAACCGCTTGCAAACCCTACATAATGAGCCTCGCAATGATAAAAAGTTTTATTGCAGGTAAGCTATTTCCAAAACTTTGATCAATTTAAGAGTAGAATCAATCAGTACCATTATTAAGGTCCAAAGAAAGGTTCCTTAGTGAGAAGAGAAGCTGGAAAGCTCGAACAACAAGCCCATCATTAGGATTCTGCATATAAAATCATCATGAGGGACTTAAATGTATAATCATGAAAGAGAACAAATTTAATATTGACCTCATTCGCAAGGAAAGAAGCACCACGTTGAATGAATGAGCAATAGCTTCAACGTTTGAAGGTAAATTATCAGGAAGAACAGATTGTATCCAAAATGCCGATAACAATTGTCCAATTTGATCTTCGGTAAATTGCATCATGGATGGTACCTGCATCACCAGACGGTATCACACGATTGCATAAACATGTGATGGAAACCTCCAATTATAAGCAAAGAAGTATATGTTACCATATCAGCTAGACTAGCAATTCCAACAGTCCTATCAATTTTGGATTTTAATATGTGAAAGTTTGGGGAAGTTTTATAGTTCTTTAGATCCTCGTGAGTATTATTATAGTCGTTTTTCTCACTTTTGATGCCATCCTTCTCCTTTCTGAGCTTCTCTAGTCGAGCAGCGATAGAAGAAAATGCAGCATTTGTACCACTCCTCCAATTCCTGGTTTCATTAAGATATCCAGAAGCTCTCATAGATGGAAGTCCAGTCCGAAATTGACCAGAACTTGGTAAGAGAAGTACAGAGAATATTTCGTGAGCTCCTACACGCGTTTCCACATTTGGGTGCAGCATTGCTTTTAAAAGTGCGTCAAGAAGTGCCTCTGGGAAAACATGTATGAACATAAACATGATTATATCAAGTGTAGAGATAATGTTAAATACTGAGAGGAAACACAAAAATACAGTTTACCTGTTGTGAATGCGTAGACGGTGATAAAGCTGAAGAGGTTGCATGGCCGAGTATCAACAGTGATTCAACCGTTGCACGCGAAACAATTCCTGAAGAAGCAAGCCCCTCGACCGAAACAGCCATCATATCGAACAACGACTGTGTATTTCCAATTCCTATGGCTATCTCCAGCAGACAATCTTCAATAGAGTTTTGAAGCATCACATTTAAGTTGAGTTCCTCTTCTCCAATTGATCTAGCAGTGGACTGAAAGCTTTTCCTCAGATGCCGACACAAGTCACTAACAAAACTTATGTCCCTGAGATAAGAATTGGTCCTTACCAGCTTTGCTAGACAACCAGCAACTTGTATGATGTAAGCCTTGAGCTCAGGATCATTGGCTACATGCTTATTCTCAAGTTGGCGTACAACACTTGATAACACCACTTGCTCACTCCCTGAATTGTAAAGAGACATATCTGCCACACATACATGTCTAGGAAAAAAATCTGTATTCAAACGGACAACACGAAGAACAAGAAGATACCAGAGATTTCCATCAAGTATGCTGCATCAGACAGGACTATCATGTCGAACCCGTTTGGCGGAGTCCATTGGTGTCTAGAATTAAAATAGATGAACATAGGATCCAAGATTTGCCGCATAGTAGTGCTCTCTTTAGCCAGATCAACAATCTTGGATCCAAACTTGTCTCCAGAGGATTGTTGATCTCGAGTTAATATGCGGCCCATATTTAGATGTTCTAGATACTGAGATGCCCAGATGCCCAAAGTGAGACATAGGATTGTTGATGGCCCAAACTTTGAACATCTCAGTATCTACTATGTATTAAAGGAGAAGCATTAAGAGTGAAAATTGCTTAGATGTCATCACCATATTAACTCTCAACAATTTTATTAATTAATTTAATTTTATATATAAATTATTTATTTTATTATTTAAACATCTTAATTAGATAACTTAATTATAGAATTTAATTAGTTTCCAAACACTATTTAATTTTCAAATATACGAAAATTCAAAAATTAGGAAAGTTTGAGTTAGTAAACTACACATTTAATTACTCGCCAATTTTAAAAATAAAAGATTATTTTTACATAATAATTAATTATTATACACATATATAAAGAAAGTAAATATGTCGAATTTTTATAGATATAGAAACTTCATTAATACAATTTAATTCTATTTTTATATTATATGCAATTTTACTTTTTAACTCAATAATTAAATTCAATATATTGTAGTAATAATTGTTTTATAGAAATATATATATATAATGTGTAATAATATAGTCGGCATATCTAAATTACAAATCATATAGAAATTATATCACTCAATTTTTTTTTTTCCAAACAATCAATATATTTACAAATAAAATTTTATATTATATCATTTGTTTATAATATTAAATTTGAATAACTAATAATTATTTTTTAATTTGACTACTCTATATATAAGTAGATTTTATAACATAAATAAATTAATTAAAACTACTAATTTTATTAATTTAATTTAAAACATGTTTCAAAATTTTATAAATGTATTTTTGATTAACGTATCGCAAAAACAACTATAAAATAATGTAATATTATTTGAATAATATATAATAATAGTAATATAATTCTTTTATAATATATATAATATTTTAAATTAAAATATATTTATAATTTTTTCATTCAAATAATAAAAAATTAAAAAATTAATTTTAATCTGTGCAGAATACAGAGTACTATAATATTCTAGTCTTTTTTTAAACAATTAACAATCAAGTAAATTCAAGTAGAATGTGGGACCTGACAAAAAAGAAAGAAATTTGACAAGAAAGATTATTTAATTAAGTTGCTAACTTAGTCAACAAAGTCGGATCCTTCCTCGCAGTTTTTTGTCTGACAACCATGTAGCTAGGGCTATTACAACCGGTAACTGCTGATCCTCCGCCTTCACATCTGATCACTTCATTTATCCAGTTATAATTTTGTTCTATGCCTTGTTTTCATTGGTCTGAATGATTATGTCTGCCTCGTAATTATCAAGAATAGCATTTACAATCTCATCAACAGCAGCAAAAATATGTGAAAACTCTCCCATAAACCACACCTGATGCAAAAGCAAACACCAGAAGCACATACTAAAACCAGAAAAACTTTGAGGAGTCATTTTGACTGATTTGGATTAAAAGAACTAGTACTAGTACCATGGCTGAAAGGCATTGCAGGCCGGACGCTCTAAGACACTAGTGTGATTCACCTTCTTCCCGAGCAACTTAGCAATCTGTGACAGCCACAAAACACAGCTAAAATTTCATACACGACTCCTAATCAACTAAGTAGCAAGATTCAAAGCAAAAATGATACTTTGGGGATGCGAATCGGGTTTTTCGCAACATACTCACAAATTTGACAATTTTTCTGTCATTCGGTGCACCTTCCTAAAGAGAAATCATTAAAATAAGTTCAAAACATACCCAGACACATTTACAGATTCACAGATAAAAAACTATACCAGAAGAAACTTAGGCACAAAGAAAGAGATGTTCATGAGCAAAGATTACACCAATTTTACAAGTGGAAACTTTAACGAATTAGCTTAAAGGGAAACACGTACCGAGGATTTGGGAAAGATCACTGAGCATTTTCTTGTAACGCTTGACGGGCTATCGAGATCTAGACCTAAGAGCAGGACAACAAATGCACATACTCTCGCACGCCGGAAAAACATTCCTCGAGATGAACCCCATTTCTTCTGAAAACATTCGGAAGAAGAAGTTGGTGTTAAAACATACAGGACCAAAAATTTCAATTTTTTGAAAACCCTAGAGACTCAAAAGTTGCTAAAACAAGGAAAACATGGGACATGTAATGCTCAGCAAAAACTATCTTTAATCTTTGTTGGAAGAAAAGAAGAAAATAAAACCAACTTTTTAAGCTGGAAAATTAGAAACCCAGACTTCGGAATTTCAAAAATTCAAAAAATGCTTACAATAGAAGATATAATGTCGAGGTTCAGACATTAAAACCTAAAAAATCTGAAGAGAAAAAACAAAACTAGGAATGTATCAATCCGTTTGAAACGGTGGAACGGGATCAAAGACAAAATGTGCATACTAATTTTAAAAACAGCCAAAACCCTAACCAAATTTGAGCTAAGTTTTCGACGTAATGGAGAAAACAAAACACAAATATCTCGAGAAATCACGAAAGAGACGCGACAAATAAGAGAATTACCAGAGCTCCTGGTGACGGATCTGGAGAGAGAGCCAAGTGAAACTGGAAACTAATTTGAAAGGTTTGGTTAATTTATTAATCCAGAGAGAAGCGAGAGAGGGGAATAAAGGCGCGTGGATTTGGATACAATATTGCAACTCTAGAGAGAGAGAAAGCATGTGAGAAAAGCAGAACACTAGTCCTGTATTGTGTCAGAAGCTCCGTCGATTAAATCCACAAACTAAATTATTTGATTGTTGTCAAATGTCAACTAAAATTTCTATTAATTTCAGGATTTCATTTCTCAAAAAACCAAGACGAAGGAGAATGACAACAACAAAAAATATTTGAACAACATTTAATGCACACATTTTTCCTTTTTCATCTAAAAGTAATTAAACAACAACAAAATACTAATCCAGCTAATATTAATCTAGCTCCTTTTTTAAAACAATAATTAATAAACAAAAAATAAATACTCTAACGGCTAGATTTAATATATGGAAATCTTGAGATGAATGTGAAAAAAGGAAATACAGTAGAACGCAATATTCTCTGAAGCCTACATCATTAACGTCGAGAGACAACATACCTTATAAATAAACCAAACCCTCTAAACCTCTGAGATTTGTCTTTCTCGTCGAATATTTCTCATAGTTTTTCTTGTTGTTGTGTTTCTCTCCTGTAGTTGTGTTTCTGTAGTTGTGTTTCTCTCTTCTGTAGTTGTGTTTCTCTCTTCTGTAGTTGTGTTTCTCTATAACACAATGGATTCTGACAAATTGTGTCCGAGACATACAACCCATTTCAAAAAATCTTCTTCCCGCTCCAAAATTCTTGCTGGAAAGACGATGACGAGTTTGTCGATGAGAGAAGAAACCATTTTTAAGAAAGCTTTCGAACTTTCGACTCTGTGCGACGTCGAAGTCTGCGTTATCTACTACGGTCGTGATGGAAAACTCATCAAGACATGGCCCGAGGATGAATCCAAAGTTAGAAACATGGCCGAGAGATTTAGCAAATTGAGCCACGGAGAAAGACTCAAGAAAAGCACCAACCTTTCTCAGGTTCTAATTAAAAAGATCATGGACGACAAGAAGAACGATGGCAACAAATTCTCACAGAGAGACTTAGAGATGAAGGATTCTTTACAACGTCACATACGAATTGTACAAGATGAGCTTCAGAATCGTTGCTCCCGTGATCATCAGAGCGAGCCATGTGCGATCTCAACAGATCTATCTTCTTCGCTAGTTGTCTATCATCAGACAGAACCATCAACGCATCAACTGAATTATACCGAACCAGTTCACAGGTGCATTGATCTTTACTCTGGCTTCCCTACTGATCTTCACTCTAGCTTCCCTACTGATCTTCACTCTGGCTTTCCTACTGATCTTTACTCTGGCTGCCCAACTGATATATCCAATCATCTGGATTATACCAAACCAGATCAGAGCTGCATTGATCTTTACACTCACTTCCCAACTGATCTTTATTCTGGCTTCCCAACTGATCTATCCAATCATCTGAATTGTACCAAACCAGATCAGAGCTGCATTGATCTTCACTCTCGCTTCCCAACTGATTTATCCACGTCTTCCTCGTCGTCGTTTAATCATCCGACCAATTTTTCAGTCTTCTTGCTAAACCATGACAACGGTGCTTTCACTCAATTGGCTTCGACCTTTCACCAACCGGAGATTCCGCAGAATAATGGTTATTCTTGCTCAGATTTATTACTTGAGGCACAAGGATTTGGAGACCTGATACGCTGCAACAACATTTCTCTTCCACATCAGATGCAGACACAAAACCCTCTTCCACATCAGATGCAGACACAGAACCTCATTCCACATCAGATGCAGACACAAAACCCTTTTCCACATCAGATGCAGACACAAAACCCTTTTCCACATCAGATACAAACACAAAACCCTCTTCCCCAATTTGATCAGTATGCTTCGTGGAATTAGACAACATCTTTTGGAGATCGAATGATGTTCGCGTAGAGTTTTCTTTCTTTTTACTTTTAGGTGATATTTTTTCTTCCTCGTACTGTTAGGTAGTTTTTTTCTCTCTCCAAAATATGACATTGACTAGGCCAACAATACGATTTGTCTATTTGCTATTGTTAGGTTCATAGGTTGGAGTTAACAAGTCTTATTAACTGTAACTCGTCAATCCAAAGCGTAAAATGTTAATATCTTTTCTCTTCTCTTTTGTCCATATTTCTTAAATTCTAGTCTAAAATTAAACACCAGTCAGATAATAACTCTTTTAACACCAGGAGAATAGTGTCTGAAGAAAACTGAGAAATATCATGGCTCAAACAAACTGAAACTTAGATAACTAATATGGTTTAATGAAAAAGATACACTTAAAAATCTGGTGTTCTGATTCTAATTTGCAAAAAGAAACAATGTGTATCAGAACAGATCAAACATTGAAAGAGAAGGATCATATCTCATTGATAATTGCTAGACTTGGCCTTGAATTCTTCCAGTAAATCCTCGATGCTCTTCACCGAGTGGGCTGCACTGTCTCTCAGCCGAACACTCACCTGAAAATGTTCATTCCAAAACAAACAAAACGTTCTTAAGTTGTTCTAACACAAAAAAAAAAAAAATTAGTTTTAGGCTCGCGAAATTCAAAAACAAGGCAAAATCACTAACCTGTCCTGTAGTAGCTTCAGTTTCACCAACTACGAGTATGTAGTTGTACTGCGCTAGCTGAGCTTCACGCACCTTCATAAACCACAAGCATCAATATGACAAAATCAATTTAAACCAAAAAATTCTAAGAAACAACTACACTGGTTTTAACACAAAAAAGATGGATCATTGAAGCCAAAATTTAGAGCCAGTCTCATCTGAAAGCGGGAAATATTTACCTTCTTATCGATCTTTCTGTCTGTCATGTCGGCATCGACATAGTACCCAGCTTCATGAATTTGATTCTTTACCTGTTTGAATGTATGGGATAATTGAAAAGCAAGAGAATTAGATGCTGCAAACAAGATGAAAAGAATTATAAATCTGCGCTAGCTAAAGAGTTCAGCCCATGAACATAACCTTTTTTGCGTAGTCCTGAGATTTCTCTGATATCGGGCAAACTATGGCCTGGCGTGGACTAAGCCAGAAGGGCCATTTTCCTTTGTAGTGCTCCAACAATATGGCAAACATACGTTCCACAGACCCCAACACAGCTCTATGTATCATTACAGGTCTCTCCCTCTTTGCTTCGTCCTCAGCTGAGTATTCCAATTTGAAGCGATTCGGAAGTTGAAAATCAAGCTGATATGAGGCGACAAGAAACATTCAATCATCAACCCCTCCACTGACTATTAAAAAAGAAAAAGCAGAAAAAGAAGGGAACACTAACGAGTTCCAGGGTATAACCTGTAAAGTAGCGCACTGGAATTTCCTATTCATTGCATCAGAAACTGTGATGTCTATCTTTGGGCCATAAAATGCCCCATCTCCTTCGTTCAACTGCAAAAACAAAATATTTTAGAATGAACGCGACTTTGTGAATTAACTTGACAACAGTTGCCAATACCAGCCATGGCTTTCCAAAATCTTCTAGAGCTTTTTTGAGATCTTCTTCAGCTTTATCCCAAGTTTTCAAATCTCCGAGGTACTTCTCTGGCCTCTGAAATTTAAATTATGCAAATAATGAACCATACGAACATATCATGCAATGGTCTATAAGATCTTTTTAGTAGATGCACTTATTGTACCGTTGAAAGCTTTAGCTCATAGGTAAACCCAAAAACTTTGTATGCATAGTCAATGAACTCCAGCACACCCTTCACTTCGTCCGTAACCTGCAAATAGATAACATTACTTCCCCGGAAAAATGGTAGGATATGGAGCTCCAACATTACCAGATAAGAAACGTGTATCACAGACCTGATCCTCTTTACAGAATATGTGTGCGTCATCCTGAAAAAGGTATGCAAACATCATATTAAGTAACAAATATGCAAAATGGAAAGGGGGGAAAGTGATATATAGAAGCAGAGCAAACAAGGATACAAAATACACCTGCTGGAACCGTCGGACACGGGTCAACCCACTAAGTGCTCCACTTGCCTCATTGCGGTGTAACACTCCAAAATCAGCCAGTCTAATAGGTAACTCTGCAGACAATATAAGCCGTATAAAGATGGTGTCAGGAAAGGTAAATGATATACTCGACAACTTCTTTTGTAAGATTTATACAGGAGAAACATTATCCATATTGCCTTTGGTGATAGGTTACAAAATACAAAAATTACTTACTAGTAAAGTCTCCTGTCATAGAAACACTCAGCAACAAGTAATCAACAAGAGAGTTTTAATAGTCTGTTATGCAGTGAACTTTAATTTCTACTACTAATATCATTTCTAGATCCGGTTTTGATAATACAAAATTCAGGAACAGATTGGCACCTCTATATGAGCGAACCCTGTGTTGGAACATCAAGCAGTGACCAGGACAATTCATAGGTTTGAGTCCGAACTCTTGCTTCTCAATCTGCATATGGAATATTTGAAAAAGTCATTGACGCGTGGGATATAACTTAGGCCAAACCTTGGCTTCCAGGGGCTGATTGCAAGAGTAACAGAGTCAAGGGGACCCGTACGCTTTCCATGTACACTTACATCAAACGTAAACATATTCTCCTTGTAATTTGCAGCATGTCCGGATGTTTCCCACAGATTCATGTTGTACATATTTGGTGAAATGACCTGCCAGTGTAAGGTTAATTTAGCGACCCCCACTCATCAAGTTTATTAACTATGAGATGAGAACTAAGAAAAACCTCTGTGTAACCCCTTTGCCAATACTGCTCTTTAATGAATTCCATCAACTTGTTATATACACGAGTGCCCAGTGGAAGGAAGAACCAACTCCCAGGGCTGAAGCTCAAGGATGGTGAATATATACTGGTATAGTGAAATATAAAGAGGAAAACACAGTAATTTAGCACTGAAAGCACCTAAGTGGATGACAAAAGAATAGTTCCTGCTTTTGGCCCAATAGTCTGTGGTCATATTTTTTCGCTTCTTCTAGAAATTGAAGATATTTCTGCATCGATCAAACAAAGATAATAAACATCATGCAGAGCTCAGGTGGTGGGTATCTCTCCAGATATTTAAATAATATGAATACCTTCAGCTGTTTTTGATCTGGATAAGATATCCCATAAACTCTCTGCAAGCTCTCACGGTCTTTGCTACCCCTCCAGTAAGCTGATGAGGCCTGAGTAAAATATATTGGTCAGCATTATAAAACAAACTAGAATCTGCAGAGATGTAGCTTCTAGAGATATAGTAGCAAGTGATTAACCCTCAAACACTTGAAAGCTTTCACAAAGGAGGTGTTTGGTATGTGCGGTCCACGACACAAATCCACCAAAGGACCACATCTGTAGACAGTAATGGTCTTGTCCGCAGGCAAATCATTAATGATTTCAACCTAGATAATTACAGCAGAAGCACGAGTCTAAACAACAGATTCAAATAGGCTAGAAATGAATTGTGTGATTACTCATTGCATAACAAATTCAATTATGTTAATACACAGCTTAGTCCACCTTAAAATTATTCTCAGAAAACATCTCGAGTGCCTGATCCTTCGTCACTTCAATCCTTTCAAATGGTTGTGCTTCCTGAAATGTAAATAGAAGAGAATAAAAACAGTAGAAAATATGACTAAAGTTGGGTGACATACATCATTCAATTTTAAGTTTTAAGGTTTGGGAAAAGAAGCAAATTAGTTTACAACATATGTTGTAAGAAAGCTCCAAATTTTCGACTAAAATATCAGACTAAAGAAGGAGCAATACCTTAGCAGCTTTTGCAGCACCTGCTTCAATGTTAGGAAAGTGACTGTCGTTCAGGCCCAAGTCACCATAAAACCCATCATAGTAGAAACCCTGCAAATTAGCAATCAGCAAGAGCCACATTTGCACAACAGTAGAATTAGATACCAATTACCAAGTAAACAAAAGGTTTCCCCCTTTATTTGTCTACTTTTATAGCCAAAGAAACATTAAAAAGAAAAAGAGAACCCGGACTTCACAAATGATTGAATATACAAACATCACTAGTTAAGCCTGAAATGGAATTCCAATGGCACAACTAGCTGCTCTTACCTCCCCTCGAGTTGTACATGGTCCTATGCATAATTGACACCCATACTCCTGCTCTAGAGCCTGCATTAAAATCACATCCACATCAACAGTAAACGAATAGTTGGCAACTTTCACCAATCATATAAGATAAA
Source organism: Pugionium dolabratum (assembly GCA_018901945.1). Taxonomy (NCBI): domain Eukaryota; kingdom Viridiplantae; phylum Streptophyta; class Magnoliopsida; order Brassicales; family Brassicaceae; genus Pugionium; species Pugionium dolabratum. The sequence continues at coordinate 316,920 of JAEVFF010000278.1, forward strand.
ACTCTTTACCTGACCAAGAATGTGTGCACTAGAATGCCAGAGAGTATCTCGGCCTTTGTCGCTATCAAATTTGTGAAGCTCAAGCATACAATCACCTTCCAGTGGCCTATTCATGTCCCAGAGCACATCGTTGACCGCTGCAATTAGCGCAGAATTTGCTAGACCCTTCGAAATCTGCCCAGCGATTTCCATAGGTGTAGTCTCCCATTTTTTTCCTTCTTTCACGTTTCCATCAGGCAATGTAATCCTAAATAGGCAACAACAAAAAATATTTTAAGAAACAAATTGAAACCTAACATATCACAGTGATACATATAAACTCCCGCGTCGTATTACTTGATCGGATCGTGTGGGAGAGACTTCAACTTCTCGAGCTGATTTGCTTGGATCTGCTCAAAGAGCTTGATACGCTTGGGGATGACAGCGGAAAGATAGGCCTCATCCTTTGGATGGTTAGATGCCATTGATGGAACAGTTGAAAACGAAGATGCGAACGCTAACAGATATGGAAGAGACGAAAAGGAAGAAGAAGAAGGAGAAAAAGTATTGTAACCACGAATAGAGCTAGCCCATAGACGGAGGAGCATCAAAAGGCAAATGAGGTTTCCGTTGATAATGGTTTTGTTATCCCAGCGAGTTTTCTAGGGCTTTCTCACTCTGCTGAAGTAAACAAAATCGAACCAAACCAACCTGAAATTTGGTGAATTGGTTCAGAATTGTGTAGGACTAAAGACCGGTTCAGTTGCAGTATCACTGATGACCATTTGATTTCGGTGAATTGTTGAAGACATAATTTGGTGATGATTTCGGGTGAGTAAAATCTCTCACTCGGGTACACAATTTTGGTGATGATTTCGGGTGAGTAAAATCTCTCACTCGGGTACACAATTTTGGTGATGATTTCGGGTGAGTAAAATGTACACAAGACACAATTTTCTGGATTAACCATTTACAAATCCACCATTAACCAATAATGAATCAAAATTAAATTGTTAAGAAACTTGATCATTAACCACATCTAGAACCGATTTCACAACTTAGATATTCCAAATTCTAGAAATCCTGCAAACTCGTACAAAACGAACCCTAAAATCAACTGAAATCACAAAATCCCAAGCAAAAGTCGGAGCACTTGAAATTGAGCAGGTTTTAATTTGGTGATGACACTTTTGGTGTGCATTTGCAGCAACACGGAAGGTAAGTGGATTTTTTTTTATAAATGGCTTACACGTCGTTTTTCATAACCTTCTGATACTTGCAAAAGCAGACAAATAACCTATTAACACATATCTTAGCCTTTCTCACTTGTCGACCAATATATTATCGGTTTGAAACTATTATGGGTTAGACACCAAAAGTATTTTGACACTTCTACCACGATTTGTTTCATCACATCAACATCTCGTTGGGAAGTTTAATGTTCTATTTGAATCATCTGGTACATTGTTTATTCTTGTGCGTCGATTTCGGAAATTGAATTTATAACCATCCGTTTTAAGTTTTAAAATTTTTAGATTAGGAATTTTTGTAGGTTTAGATTTGAAATCTCAATAACGCGGTCTTTAGATGCAAATAAGTTTCAAATTTAAAAATTATGGGGAAATAAATTTGTAACATTGATATTAGTGGGGAGTAGCATGTGTTACGTTTGTGTCGATGTAGTGTTAATAGCCGGAAGAAAATAGACCGTTAGTATGCATATCCATAATATATTATTTGAGGAACATTTAAAAAATAATAATTTCATCTGACGTGTTATTAACAGAAATATCATGTTGACGTGTCATCAACACAGTAAATTTCAAATAAATATATAAATGTATTTAAATTATTAAAATAATTATAATATATGTCATTGTTATTAATTTGGTTAGAAAACCAATATATTTTATTAAACTAATTAGAAATACTATTAATTTCGTAAAAATAATTATTATTTTTAATTTACATATGCAAGAAATAATATTCAAAATAATTTTAATATGTGTATTTTTCTACAACACAACAGCTTTGTGTATTTTTTCTATTTAGCTTCAAATACTATACATATTAGTCTTGGCTGAGAGATGCTTAACCACATAGGTGGCCAAGAACCCATCATTAGTATGGCAGCAAACTATAAGCATGTCACAACGTAATATTTGAATATGAGGATGCCAAGTAACGTTGTTCTAGCAATCTATTTAAGGTTAAGATTTTGTCATACAAATTAATTGAATTCAAATGGCATAAACACACATAAATGTATAGAGAAAATGACTACACACATAAACACGCAAAGCATATCCACCATGTTGAGAACAAACATTTGCTTTTGCAAGAACCTTTAGACTATATATGTCCGCAAACTACCACCAACAAACCTCTCTTGTGATGAAAATAGGTATTGTGGTATCGCAAAGAAAGTATACCCATACGGCTGGTTTTATATCCCAACTTGGTTTATTTCGAAAACTCAAACGATTATACGTATTCTGCCACCAAAAATATACGAAACCATGATTGTAGTGTTTCGGACGACAATGATATAAAGTGAAAGTGGAGCTAGAGTTAGTAGTTTCGCGAACATTATACATGACGGTCGAGACTCTTTGTCCCTGGAGTTCTACTATTATGCACGGTTTCATCAAAGGTATTTTCACCTTCTCTCTATTTAATTTACATTAATTCATCATACAAAAAAACATATGACATTATATTATAATATTTATGTTGTTTACTTCGCTATTACTTATTTATATTATCTGTATTTTTCTCCCTATAACTTATTTTTCGCAAACTGTTATTTTGGTTAAACAGGTTCGTGTTCACGAATTAGAATAAGAATAAGGATGAGAACACAAGAAAAAAACAAGAATTGTGACGGCAGTCCTTTGATATATGAACTCCCCAACATTTCAAAAACTACTGCTTTAGGATTTTAAGCATGTCTTAAAGTCCCATGTAGACAACAACTACATGACTGCAGTAAAACTGGTACGATGTTTCAAGTAATCAATGACATTGCTATGCCTAGATTAATTCTGGGAACAACTCATTTCAGTAACAAAACCAAGCATATGGAAGACAGTCATAATTGGACGACCACATGAATCTATCACGCCTTTATAGCGTCAGCTCTAGGTTTCCATAGCCCTAGCCTGTATTTCTGGCTATATTTCAGTATGAGTTTCCTCTGCAAAACAAGAAGGAAGAATTGAGCCAACATATCCAAAGAGTTGATGGTATTGTTCAGTAAACCAAACAATTACATAAAAGGAAAATTGTCTTAGTGATGGGAGTTTTGAAAAAACCTACATTTCTTGTTTTATGGATGATAACAGTGAGATTGCACAAGAACAAGCTACGCTTAAGTTCCAGGACCAGATCATAGAAGTATAGGTACATTACATTCAACTCAATCAATCTCTTAGCGTCTAAAATAATCAAGAACTCAACTTCTGCTTCTTTTCTACTTGATTTGTATGGTTACTTCATCAAATTATACGATGGAACAATTTTAAGGTATCAGACTGTTTCATTCCTAACATATTTATAACCCCTTGAAACTGGATACTCTAAGTATCCTGCTTTTTCTCCAACAGTTATATAACCAAAATGCCCATTGAAATCTGAGTAACTACTACAGAAGAATTAAGCCAATAGATACTTACATGTTTGCAAGGGATGCCAAACTTCTTGAGTCTAAGAGTGCGAGTCACAAGCAGTTTCGGAAGATCACCTATCTCAGTTTCAAGTTTGGCAATGTGGGTCTCAACTCCTCCCCCAATCCCACTCAGGAACTCAGGAATTCCGACCTTTGCTGCAATAATCACAGAGAGCAATCAATTAGTCCAGACTTAAACAAATAAAAGACAAACATGAAACCCTAAAGCTTCAGAGTACTAAACTTTCTAGTTCCTAAAGGATAACCTAATATTTCCCCCCAACATTCTTAAACACTCAGTCATGTTCCACACCACTGAAAGTTCTAAGGTAACGAAGTAGCCAATACACGCAAACTTTGCATCGGTATTTTTCCAAACCCCGAATCGAAACAGAAGCGAATAAGCGAAACAGAACAGCAACAACAAAAATACCAGCATAAAGAGCCGGTTTGGAATAGAATCTATGAAGAATTAGAGACGAAGAAGGTGGTGCTGTAGCTAGAACAGATCTCGCACTTTGAATCAGTCGCATCCACGCCATTATCGTAGCTTCTTTCTTCTCAACAACAAGGCTACTTCGTCCCGGCGAGACTTGGGATTTTGGGTTTCTCTGACGTACACGACGTCGTTTCTAGTAAGGATATGGTGAAAAATATTATATTTTTAAACGGGCCAAGCCCATTACACTATTCGACCAAATCTTGTGTTTATTTCATAACCAGATCGTGTCTTTAATCAAATCCTAATCGTGTATTTTCCCTCCTGATGGACTCACATGCTATAGCTATTAAGAATAACTAAGATTTGACCAGAACTATGCAGTTAGGATTTTTTGTTCTATTTGTGTATTTAATTGTACATATATAGTGTAAATAATTTAATGGTAATATGTAATTTATAGAAGAGAAAATTGCGCCTATCACAAGATTTACACTTTTAGTTTATAGAATAACAAAACAGTGTGCACAACATTATGTATTTTTTTAAAACCCAACTTTACCCTTACATCTATACTAATCATTATATTTATAGTAATAATTGGTTCAGAAAAACCTCTGTTATTTTTCTGATTTTCACATAATTTGTTGTGCTAATTTGCTCTTTATAGAATGTGGGCAAAATTAGTAGAAAGTTTGTATTTGTATGAATACTTGTAAATAAACTGTGACTTTTGTTAATTTGCAAATTTAGTTTTACCTCCTATATTTTAATTCGCTTGGCAACGGAATTTTATTCCCTCTAAACAACAAAACTGCTTTCTAACCCTTCCCATAACAATGACCAGACATAACGGAATTTTAGACACAAACATGGAACACAAACGCATTTTAGTAGAGGAGGCTAAGCTGAAGCAAACACCAACCCATGAGAGAGGCAAAAAATCTCCAATAAATCAAACGAAAAAGAGCCAGAAGAATGCAAGAAAAAATCTGTAACACCCGTCTCAGTCTCAATAACACGTGTTATCGCCTCGTATTTAACTTATAATTTATTTGAAATCTCATATAAAGTATAATTCTCGTCAAACCCAAATATAAAATTATTAAAAAAACATAAAAAATAACTTTAAAAAAATCTAACGATACTCAATATTCAAAATAAAAATATAGAAATAATGTTTAAAAATTCCCAAAACGTAACACCATCCCGAATCACTGCATCACTACTGCTCGAACTCACCTACATCCAAAATGAGGCATGAGTAACATAATTACTCAGTGAAACAATCCCGTCTACCCACATATTTTCATTATGCAAATATATATATATATATATATATATATATATATATATATATATATATATATATATATCTTGATAATTACTTTATTTATGAATGAAAACTAGCTCGATTGATTCCACAAAAGTCGACACAAATACTACCAAGATATATGTATTTAAACCGTACTTGCTTAAGTGACAACCACTTCTCCTCATCCCTAACCAAGTCGGTTTAACGATTCACAACCCCCAAAGCCATGTCGGCTTAACACCACGGCCACGTCGGCCTATTCGCTCACGTCGAGCTCCCATCACGTCGACGGTTGGTTCCAGCCTGCCAGCCGTTAATAAACTATGACTCAACACCGCTGTTGTCGTAGCCCAATACCCATCAACGCAGTTAAACCAACTAACGTTACTCGATTCCACCATACCCGCGTTACGTAAATATCATATTCACCAGAAATTTATTCCGACATTAATGAATCAATCATTATACTTGATTAGACTAATGTTTAATATTTATCTAATAATTATATTAGTTTATTTCAGTTAATTAATTGATTATGGTTAATTTTAGTATACCATAATCCACCATAAATAATTTAGTATCATTAACCAATGAACCAACACATAATAATTTATCTTTTTTAATAATTAAGTCAACATAATAATCTTTCTTAAAATAATAAATTAACATAATATTTCTACTATTTTTTCTCACCACACCACACAAGTAGATCACCACATTCCTATTCATTTTTTTAATATTTATTTATTTATTATCTAATAAATCCCTAATAGGTTTAACTTTTTTTTCTTGATAAAAACATCATTAATTCTTACAACAATTAATTAAAATCCTAACACCACACATGGTTTCAACCTCTAACTCATCAAAATACATATACATAATTGTATAATAAAAATCATATATCATGTTTCACCTCACTGCGAAACTTGGGTTAATAGAATGTTGGAATCGTCGGTCGTGCGTAGATTTCTCTTCCTACGACGATGGTACACACGAACACCTTGGCTCTCTAATGTTGAAGTTTCTACCCCTCGGCTCAGTCAAAATCTCTCTCTTTCTTCTTGCTTTTGTTTCTGATGTGCAGCTGACTCTAATTCTTTTTGACGACGTCTTATATAGTCATTAAGATTAATTAAGGTTTCAGAAAAATTATCCGTTATACCATCATTTCTATTTATTTGGATTTCATAGTTTAAATTTAGGTCCGGAATGTTACAAGAACCATCACAAAATTATCAGGCAGTCGAATTCTTCTAACAATTGCTAACCAACGAAAATCGCAGCAACAAGACATTTCACTCTTAAAACCTAACAAAAATCCGCCACTAGGTCCCAACTCTAGCACCACTGGTGAAACCTCGAATTCTTTTGCAAGCCATCCCCACCATGGCTTCACCGAGAAAAACCGAATCATCCTTCCCAACTCCGAGTTTAAACACCCCTGAAACACAAAGAATGAGAGAAAGAGAAACTTCTCTCGGCGCCGGCAAAAAAACGGAACGCCGGAAACGAAAAACGAAATCTGAAGAAAGGCCGCTAGTGAGGAGAGGAAAATGATTGACCTTTTCGTGCTTTGACAAGATATTAATAATTCGAAAGGCATTTTAGTTTTACTAATACATGTACTTAAAAACCCATTGCGATTTCGATATTTGTCAATTATGCTGTTATTTCTTTGGTCACGTCGATGAAACCATATGGATGAACAAAACTTTTTTTACGATTATGATACGAAACCTAAAACTGAACAAGTGATCGCGAGTGATCAACACGCGCCTCCTTCAAACATAGCATAAGTTTCTCCGCCGCTGCGTCACTGTAGCATACAGTGAAGCAGTTAGCCTGACGGTGGAGCAACAGAAGATAAAAATTAGAAAGAGATCAAAAGACGCACAAAACAAAGCAAAAAAAAAACTATTCCAAAACTTTCCGGCGATTTAACAAAAATCAGACGGTACATCCACAGAAAAGGAAGAAGAAGCAGAGCATCGAGACCAACGCCACCGACTCGAACGCCGTCACTACTTTCCACACAATGTCGTCGAACACTACGTAAAGAAAACTCAGCTCTGGACGACGCCAATTCAGCCAGCACCACCGCGCGTAACCAACGCCTAAAAACCACATCGGCTTAGATCTAAATGAAGCGAATTAGCCACAACCGGATCTCTGACGGCAAATAAATCAAGTAAGTGTCTCTGTAGATTTTCTGAATGTTAAGTGTGGGGAATGATGTTAGCTAATCTCGGAAAAAGAAAGGTTTTATGGAGGAAATCAATCAATCATGACGGGCAGAAAGAGAGAGCACTAACTATGATTCATGTGAGTTTGTTTTAATTTTAACGGTGTAGATCAATTTCATGATATTATATTTTTGAAATGTGCGGCTGCGATTAACTGTACTGGGATCTCTATACGGTTGTTTCGAAATTGTTTATTATTATTTTTTGAAAAGAAAAGGAGAATAGTTCCCTCCAGTCCTCCACCCTCTCATCATTTTATATACTTAAAAGAAAAACAAGTTGAGTTGTCTAAATTATACAGATCTTTGTGTTATTTACCTGAGAACCATCGTCATCTCTCCTCTGCTTTTGTTAACTTTCAGTCATTTTGCTTTGTGTTTCTGAGTTACGTTACATGCTTCATCTTTCGTTTGTTTGTTGCAACAAGTTTTACGAATACATTAAATTGTTATTCCTTAACCTTATTGTACATTTCTAAGACCAGTCACAGTTCAAACATTGGTTTTCGTGTCGTAATTTTTTATAGTTGAATAAAACATTGTTGACATTACCATCACTTACAATTTTAACCATGATCATATTAAACCCGTACAAATAAACATAGTCATCTTAAATTGTGATTATGTTAATCAATAGTACGATATAAAGGCTTTGATTCGATCTAGAACACGCCTAAGACATACCCAGCAATCTCATATCCCAAAATCCAAACACACAAATGACTCAAGAACACTGAGCAATCAAGATAGAAGAACAAGGCACGACACAACCATGATTTTACCTTGAATTCATTTCCGATAGGAAAAGTTATGTTTCGAGGCTTAACTTAATCTAGCAATTTACTAAGATAAGAGAACACGAGCTCTCAAGAACAAGAAGACTCGTCGGAGACGACACTTCTCAAGGGGTCGATCTATTTGATCATTATGGCTGCAAGTGCACCTATATGCTTTCACAAATAATTGTTCTATAAATAAAATTATCGAAGTTTTGACAAAGTTAGCCCAAAAATCATGGCTGCAGATTTTTTTTCAATATATGATTGTCATTCTTTTATATAATCATTAAAAGTTGCGCCAATAATTATAGGTTCAACCGTTCCTGTAACCAAGCGGGATAAGTACGTGATTGCGGTACTTCATATTTTTGTAAACGAATCAGTCTTTATTTTGAAAATATTATGATAAAATAATGTAAAATGGTTTTTTTTTCTTTTTTTTACTTACGACCTTTTTAAACTCAGAGTCGGCCCTGTGTTCAAGATCTGTCCACGAACACATTTATATAGTTTTCGGATTACAAGTGAAAAAAAAATAAAGATTAAAACAAAATAAACAAATAAATCTTTGCTTTACTCTTTTATAAACCAGGAATTTACAAACTTACAATACCAAAAATTTAGATTTTAGGTTTAGGGTTTACTTATACGGTTTATGAGACTTAGATTTTAAGATTTATAATTTAGTTTTGAAAGTTTAAAATTTAATTTTAGTTTTGTGCTATTTTGAAGAAAAAAAAAGTTTAGTAATATTTCTGAAATGAACACAAATTGATATATTTTAAAAATGTAAATTTTTGTGATATTTTTTAGAATTACCCAGAAAAACAATACTCCTAAAAAGTTTTTGAGGTTTACCGAAGGGTCATAATAGAAACGGCTTACTGGCTGATGTTGTTTTTATCTAGAATCTGAGTTGGGAAGGTTCGGAAACTCCGAAGCAAAAACTAAACGTGTTTATAAACTGAACCTAAGATCACTTCCCCAATCTCTTGTGTCGACGTTGTCCCTTTTGTCTCTTGTGTCGACAATGTCCCTTAATCACGGCCACCTCTCCGCGATCCAACCAATATTTATATATATGCTCTTGAAATATTTAACCCATAAACTAATTAATATTCCCCCAAAAAATTCCTATTTATAATGTCCATGTTTTGGGCAAAATAATGGAACGTTCTCTGTAATTTACTAAAATATAATTTTTTTGTTTACAACTTGCTTTTGAATTTACTAAAATGTATTAGTATAAGTTATGCCGTTTTAATAGTTACTGATTACCAATCAATAACAATTAGCGGTATCAAACTCATTTTTTTTTAATTCCTATAACTTATATTACGCCTTTTCATTTTACAATTTTCACATTTTTTCACAGATATCAAAATTTCATTTGATTTTTCACATATTTTAAAAAATCATTTAATTTTAAAAAAAACAAAGCATAACTTACTATCTACATTAAAACTAATTCAACTAGTAAAAAATAAACTGTAAAATAAATTGAAACAAAAAAATATATATTGAATTGAGAATAAACATTTTAAACTGTAAGAAATAAATTGTAAACTATTACATCTCTTTAACTATTGGAATTTGGAAAGGCTTGTTTTATTAACTCGTACCATCAATCGGAACTTCATTCGGAACCAAAACCTTTGATCATAGTGCCACATAAACTCTAAACTGCAATAGTTAAAAAATCAAATTAGAAGAATTATGTATCTCAAGTATTTGATTCTTGAAATATATTAATATTAGGTAATTATCCGCATTATGTGTGGGATGAAAGTTATACATATTTTTTATTAGAATATATAAATTTTATGTATACTAATATAATTACAAAATGTTAATTGATATTTGTAATTGCAAAAACATATCTACGTAATTACACATTTAGCTACAATTATATTTATACTATAGATCATTTGCAAATATGCGGGTTGACTATAAGGCATTATAATCGATTTCAATCTTCATTAATCTAAAACAATTGATGAAGTAAAAAATTATATATTCATCAAATTAAAATAGTTTCTAAATTGTTGATCAAGTAAAACTATTATAAGCTAAAATTTTAATTATCTTTTAATTTTAATATATTAGAATATTTTAAAGATTAACCTTATGTGGTCTAGTATGATATAATTAAATTAAATTTTTATTCAATTTAATTAGTTATTAAATTATTTATAAAACTTTATTGTTGCTAGTTATAAACCATGGCATATGCTAATCGGACGGTTGAGATGAGTCTGTTTCTAATAAAAATCAGGGATTATTCGGTTAATATAGATAGTCTATTTTTCGGATTATTTATTGTTTTATATATAATTATTTATAACCTAATATAATATTGTGTTTAATATATTAAAATACATTAAAATATATCAATAATTTTATATCAATTAAAATATATTAAAATACATTAAAATATATCAATTATTTTATATATAATAGTTCATTAAAATTTTATATATAATAGTTCATAATAATTTCTAATTTTAATACAAAATATTATGATTTTTATGTATTTTATTAGTATCACTTAAATTCATTAAATTTTGATCTGATTTTTTTTTGAAACATTAATAACAAAATTGAATTTGGAAAAACACTATCATTATAGAAATGTACATGCGATAGAAAATTACCATAGAAAAATTATGTCAATCTATTGAGATATGATATGTTACAAATGAATATTTACGACAAAAAATGAATCCTAAATTCAGGATGAGGGACCCTTTTAATTAAAAAATAAAAATTTGCAATTAGACAACTATATATAGACTACAAACAAAAATGAGATATTCGATTTATTTAAACGATTTTAAATAAAAACCACACAAATCCCTAATATATTATTTGAGAAACTTTTTAACAAAATAACCTTACCCTGACGTGTTAATAACAAAAATACCATGCTGATGTGTCAACACCACAAGGAGTTTCAGATTAAATATATAAAAAAGTTTAATTTACTAGAATAATTACAATATATGCCACTCATATTAATTTGGTTAGAGAATAAATATAATTTATTCAACTAACCAAAAAATACTATTACATTTGCAAAACAATATTTTTTATTTTTTTTTAAAATTTTTTATAAGTTAATTTATAAATAATTTCTAATAAATATAAATAGATTTAAGTTACCGCCGTAATCCCTAATACATTATTTGAGAAACATTTTAATAAAATAACTTTACTCTGACGTGTTATTAACAAAAATACCATGCTGACGTGTCATCAATAAAGTAAATTTCAAATAAATATATAAATGAGTTTAACTTATTAGAATAATTACAAGTATATCATTGTTATTAATTTGGTTATATAATTAATATATTTTATTAAACTAACAAAAAAATAATATTAAATTCGTAAAAAATAATTATTTTTCTTTTCTTAATTTTTATATACAAAAATCAATGTTAAAAATAATTTTAAATAAAATTTAAAATTATATAAATATTTTATTTATATTTACTAATAAAATATAATTTACGAATATTTGTCATACGCATGGCGTGGGTATAAATCTAGTAGATGTTATGCTAGCGTCTAGGCAAATGTTAGAGCGGATACATGATTGATTTTTTTGAATAGGAATGTATAGGTGTGGATACACGATTGATTTTTTGAACCGAGCTTATGGAAGAGATTAAGTAAAAAAAATTAATTTTATGATTAGGTTAATAAAAAAATATAAATTATCTGACCTCTTATTTAAAACTCATGGACACGTCAGGATAAATAAAAGGTATTCTTTACGATCATTCATTTTTTCCTCATTTTCTAGGGAAAACTTTCTCTTCGTGGGTTTACAGATACCGAGTGATTCGGAGGGAAATACTTCGATTCTAAAGTTCAAAGGCCCTTTTTCATTGCAAAATAATTTCTTAAAGCTATAATAAAAAATAATCTAAAGGTTTTTTTTTGTCATTTCCCTCTTTCGACTTTCCAGATGTCTCTGTCTCTGTTATACCAAATAAGCCAAATTCATTTATTTGAATGCATTGCATTGACTGCCTGTTGGTCCCTTTACGTGTTTCCTTCCCCCTTTCTCTCTCCTCTGTCACGAAGAAAAAAATTTAGATTTGAATCCGCACTTAATTTTCTCGGACGAATTTTCCCGATAAAATTTAACCAATCAAACCCAGAAGACTCAGCTTCTGTTGAACTCGCCCGCCTCTTTAGTCTCCACTCTATTCAGCTCTCGTAAAGTCGCCGTCTTTCTCACTCCTTTGTTACTTCTTTTTTCGATAGCCCTAATTGTCTGAAGAATCTATTTTTAAATTTGATCCATTAAAAGTTCTTAAATGGTCAACTGTGTTTTTTTCCTTCTTAATCAATAATTTAAGATTTGTTTACATGCATTGAATATTTGTTTTTCCTTCTTCTTCCTTTCAGAATTTGAATTTTGATCTGATGTTTTAACAGATTCACAATTTTATGAGATTTTCCTCGAAGCCCTGATGTCTGATTCGATCAAAACGACGGTGGATCCGCTTCTGAAAGATTTGGATGTGAAGAAAGAGAGTTTCCGGCGAAACGTGGTGTCTATGGCTGCTGAGCTGAAGCAAGTGAGAGGTCGTTTGGTTTCTCAAGAACAATTCATTGTTGAAGAAAGCCTTTGTAGAAGAGTAAGTCCTTTTTAAGAATCTTATAAATGTTCGTTGTGTTTTAATTCATTGTTTATTCCCTGATTGATTTCTTCCTTTTTGTTTGCTGCTGCTTTGGTGGGTCAGTATTGGATTTCTGATCTCTGAAAAATGTTTTGTTTTGTTACTTTCTTCTTGTGATTTTTGCTTCCTACAGGAAGCAGAGACAAAAGCTAAGAAGATGGAATTGGAGATCTGTAAATTGCAGAAGAAACTGGAAGATAGAAATTGTCAGCTTGAAGCTTCAACATCCGCTGCTGAAAAGGTTTAATTTTTACTGATCCTTTTGCATTATAATATATGACTTAAGACTCCAAAATTTGATATTGTATCTGAAAAGTTTGGGGCTTTGAGAAACATTGTTTATATATGGCCACTGAAAAGTGTATATGGTTTCAACTTTCTGAAGTAATCATTACACTTTGTTAGATATTGGATCAATGGCCCTTTAGATTTACGGTATAGTGGATGAAGCTGACTGTGTTCAATCTCAAGTTTTTAATTGTATTATAAATGTCTTCTTAAAGCTTGACTCATTCAAAAGAGTTCCTTGAATAATTTTAGAATCCTGACTGGGTCAAGGTAACAAGCAGATCTTTGGATGAAATGGGACCCTAGTTTGGCTTGAAAAGTTATATTCTTGTGATAAATGTATGAATTGTGTCAGTTCTCATTTCAAATGTATCAGAGTGCACAAATGGGCAATGATATTGATGTTACAATTAAATTTCAGTTACTGATGAAAAGGGTTCACTCAATACGACCCCTCAACCATTACATTCTTGAGCACTCAATGTATTTATTTATTGCTTTGCTCAATAGTCGATAGGTTTGCATAACTCTTTACCTTTTTTTTGTAATGTTTGCTGACCGAGTTTGGGTACTTTTGAACTGAAGATGGCTTTAGTCTCTCAGCCAACGTTAATCTTGGAGTCATTGAAGTATTTTGGGAATGCAGGATTCATAGTACTCATGTTTCTCTTATGCGTTTTAATCTTGTTTTTGGACAACAGTTTCGTGAAGAAGTGGACGATCTGAGATCTCAGCTAGCTTTAACAAAGAAAATTGCAGAAACAAATGGTGCTTCTGCGCAATCCGCACAGCTTCAATGCTCACTTCTTGCAGAAGAATTTGACGACAAAACACTTTCTTTAAGAGAACATGAAAATCGTGTAACTCAGCTCGGTCACCAGCTTGATAATCTTCAGAGAGATCTAAGGACAAGAGAGTGCTCTCAAACACAGCTGAGAGATGAAGTAATGAGAATTGAGCGCGAGATAACCGAGGCTGTTGCAAAGTCTGGGAAAGGCACAGAATGTGAGCTTCGGAAACTTTTGGAAGAGGTTTCCCCAAAGAATTTTGAGAGAATGAACAAGCTATTGGCGGTAAAAGACGAAGAGATTGCAAAACTAAAAGATGAGATAAGGTTAATGTCAGCTCATTGGAAACTCAAGACTAAGGAACTTGAATCACAGGTGCAGCATCCACTATCTCTGTCATTATTCATGTGTTCTCTTGTTGTCATCAAGTTATAATCTTTTGCCTGATGAACATACCATTTTCACCTGTGGAAAAATCAGTTGGAGAAACAAAGAAAAGCAGATCAAGAATTGAAGAAGAAGGTACTGAAACTGGAGTTTTGCCTGCAAGAAGCTCGTAGCCAGACAAGAAAGTTACAGAGGGTACAATTCAAAGATTGTGGCTTTCAAATTATTTAGCTTTTTTCTTGATTTGTATGAGAAACGGAATGGTTTACTGTATGATTGATGAATGGAATGCAGACTGGGGAAAGGCGAGACAAGGCCATAAAAGAGCTTAAAGATCAGATTACAGGAAAACAGTGGAATGAAACAGATTCTGGGAAGAAATCAAACTTCTGGGATACTTCTGGGTTCAAGATCGTTGTGTCAATGTCGATGCTGATATTAGTGATTGTCTCCAAAAGATGACTTCTTGTGTTTCGTTGATTTTTTATTTTGTAAATGCAGTAGTTTCAGATAGTAGTAGATAATGGTGGATACTACTCTTTGAGGTAAACGAAGAGATTTTCCGACAATTAAGTTATACGTTCTTTTAACCAAGAAAAGGTTTTTAAGGCTTTTGTCAAAAATAATATATGCGAACTTCCATTGAAAAAAGAAGAAATTTTATTAAAAAATTCATCTATAAATTTAGAAAAATTCAAAAAAGTTTTATGAAAAAAATCGGGTGAAATTTTATGAATTGTTTGTTTTAACGTCAAAATACGATAACTGTTGAAAAAGTCAGTAAAGACGTTTGTGACGTCTGTCTGACTTCTTATTTGATTATCTCTTCGTTTGCCGACTTACTTCTCGTATAAATAGGATGTTATGTATCATTTGTAAAGTACAACGATAAGATCATCGATAAGAGATTTCTCTCTTCTCTCTCCTCTTTTCTTCTGAGTAAAATTATCAGTTTAATTTTATCTCTCTAGATATTTTTCATAACACATTATCAACACGATCATCTCTCCAAATACCAGTTTAATACTGCGTTGTTATACCGGCCAGATAAAAGTTCATTTATTTTATTATGTCAATTTAATTGTTCAAGGAGTGGTAGGTTATACCTTCTCCTGCGTTATTATTTATGGAGTAGTAGGTTATACCTTCTCCCGCGATATTATTTATGGAGTGGTAGGTTATATTTCCTCCCGTAAGATTATTTACTTTATTTTATTATGTCAATTTAATTATTTATGGAGTGGTACATTATGTCTCCTCCCACGATATTATTTATGGAGTGGTAGGTTATACCTCATCCCGCGATATTATGGAGTGATAGGTTATACCTCCTCCCACGATATTATTTATGGAGTGGTAGGTTATACCTCCTCCCGTGATATTATTTACTTTATTTTATTATGTCAATTTAATTATTTATGGAGTGGTAGATTATGTCTCCTCCTTAATCGAGTGGTAGGCACTGACTCCTCGAAATAATATGGTAGGCGCTGCCTCTTCAATCACATGGACGGTCTTACCTCCTAAGATGATTATTTATTTACTTACTTTATTATATGCACATAATTTTATTATCATTAACAACTTTTAAGATGATACTTAAAATGTTATAACAATTGATTTAATTATTATATAGATACCATATCAAACTTGGCAAAACTTGATATCATTGCCCTCAATGTATTTGGAAAAAATTATATGACGTGGGCATCAGATGCAAAGATGCATCTGAGATCGAATGGCTTTCTTAAAGCCATCGATCCATCGGATATGATGTTAGATGAGAATAAGGCTAAGGCCATGGTGTTTTTACGCCACCATCTCCACGATACATTAAAAAATGAATATATCACAAAAAAAGATCCTGCGGATCTTTGGCAATCATTAAGAAATATGTTTGATCATCAGAAACTTGTGATCTTACCTAAGACTCGATATGATTGGCTACACCTCCGATTTATGGGCTATAAAAGTGTTGGTGAATATAATTCCGCGTTGTTCGGAATTACTTCCAGAATGATGTTATGTGGTGATAAAATGAGTGATTATGATATGATTGAAAAAACGCTCTCCACATTCCATTCTGAAAATTTAGTCCTACAAGAGCAATATCAGACTAAAAGATATATTTGTTACTTGGAGTTGATGCAAGTACTCCTTGTAGCAGAGCAAAATAATGACCTCGTGATGTTAAATCATCAATCTCGTCCAGCTGGATCGGCTCTATTTTCAGAAGTGAATGTGGTAGCATCCAGTAATATCAAGGACGAGGACGTGTACGCGGCAAAAGCCGTAGTAGAGGTCGTGGTCGAGGTCGTTGACGTGGACAAAGAAGGGGTTTTAACATTGGAAAAGATAAGAAATTCCAAATAAATGAGGGTGGTCGGACAATAAGAAAACCGACCGAGAACGCTTGTTACAGATGCGACATGAAAGGGCATTGGGAATGTACATGTCGTACGCCCAAATATTTCGTCGATCTGTATCAAGAGTCAATAAAGCCCAAGAGTAATAATGTTGAAACCAACTTCGCCGATGATGAAGTTGGACCTTTCTTTAGTGGTCTAAATGATGATACTCATCTGGATATCGTAGATTTTCTTGTTGATCCCGAAAGTATCAACGAGAAAATTTTAGGTTGTGAAATACCTTATATGAGCGCTATTGGTACGCTGATGTATCTTGCTAATTGTAATAGACCAGATATTTCTTTTGCTACTAACTTATTTATAAGGTATAATTAAGCCCTTACGCAGACACATTGGACCGGAATAAAACAAATATTCCGTTATCTTCAAGGTATAATTGACTTGGGATTATATTATCCCAGAAATTCCTTGTTTGGTCTAGTTGGTTTTGCAGATGTATGATATTTATCAGATCCGCATAAAGCTCGGTCGCAAATCGGATACGTTTTTATATTAGGAGGTACTGCGATCTCATGGTGTTCACAAAAACAGACATTGGTTGCCACTTCCTCAAATCATGCGGAAAATATCGCACTCAATGAGGCATGTAGAGAATGTGTATGACTCAAGTACATGATTCATCATATACAAGAAGCTAGTGGAATTACTACAAATAAAGAACCAACAAAATTGTTCAAAGATAATGCTGCATGTGTCGCTCAACTTAAGGAAGGTTATATCAAGAGCGATAGGAAAAAACATATCCCACCAAGATTTTTCTCATATACTCAAGAGTTTGTGAAAAATCAAGTAGTCAACATTGAGTATATTCGCTCAACCGACAATGCAGCAGATCTGTTCACAAAGGCGCTTCCTACAACAACATTCAGAAAGCATGTTCAGAATATTGGAATGCGTCATTTGCGAGATATATAAAGGGATTTATATATATCTTTTCGAGGGGGATATTGCGTATATGTACTCTTTTTCCTTTATCATGATTTTTATCCCATTGGGTTTTTACGTGATAAATTTTTTAACGAGGCAGTACGCAATACTTTAATATTAATAGATAATCAAGGGGAAGTGTTGAAAAAGTCAGCAAAAACGTATGTGACGTCTGTCTGACTTCTTCTTTGATTATCTCTTCGTTTGCCGACTTACTTCTCCTATAAATAGGATGATATGTATCATTTGTAAAGTACAACGATAAGATCATCGATAAGAGATTTCTCTCTTCTCTCTCCTCTTTTCTTCTGAGTAATTATCAGTTTAATTTTATCTCTTTAGATATTTTTCATAGCAGGTTGATAAGAATCCATTTCGACCTCGTGCTGATAACGTGTTATGAAAAATATCTAGAGAGATAAAATTAAACTGATAATTTTACTCAAGAGAAGAGAGGAGAGAGAAAAGAGAAATCTTTTATCGATGATCTTATTGTTGTACTTTACAAATGATACATAGCATCCTATTTATAGGAGAAGTAAGTCGGCAAAGATAATAAAAGAAGAAGTCTGACAGACATCACATACGTCTTTGCTGATTTTTTCAACATAAATAATTAAATTGACATAATAAAATAAAGTAAATAATATCACGGGAGGAGGTATAACCTACCACTCCATAAATAATATCGTGGGAGGAGGTATAACCTACCACTCCATAAATAATTAAATTGATATAATAAAATAAATTAAATAATATCACGGGAGGAGGTATAACCTACCACTCCATAAATAATATCGCGAGAGGGGGTATAACCTACCACTCCATAATATCGCGGGAGGAGGTATAACCTACCACTCTATAATATCGCGGGAGGAGGTATAACCTACCACTCCATAATATCGCGGAAGGAGGTATATTCTACTACTTCATAAATAATAACGCAAGAGGAGATATAACCTACCATTCTTTAAATAATTAAATTGATATAATAAAGTAAATGAATTTTTACCTGGACGGTACAACAACGCAATATTAAACTCGTGCTGATAACGTGTTTTAAGTTATACGTTAAAAGGTTTTTAAGGCTTTTGTCAAAAATAATATATGCGAACTTCCATTGAAAAAAGAAGAAATTTTATTAAAAAATTCATCTTTAAATTTAGAAAAATTCAAAAAAAATTTATGAAAAAAATCGGTTGAAATTTTATGAATTGTTTGTTTTAACGTCAAAATACGAAAACATCTTTTAAGAAGAGTTTGTAAAACCTAATTTCGAAACATTTTCAATTAGCCAAATATCCTGCCCCTTTATACTTCATCTCAATCTCAGATTTCTTCTGATAATCTTATAGAGATAAGCCCTAACTAAGGACTTATCAAGCGAGAAACCATCCGAAGCTGTGGAAGTAAAGCAGAAGTCGTCATGTCTGGTGGAATCGCACGTGGTAGACTTACAGAGGAGCGGAAAGCTTGGCGTAAGAACCACCCCCACGTATGTTCTTCTTCTCTTTACCCTTTTCTTCTTTACTCTTTATCGTCTTTCTCTAACCTCAAATCAAATCTGCTTCTTATTTTAGGCTTTTGTTGCTAAGCCGGAGACTTCGTCAGATGGAACAATTAACCTCATGGTTTGGCAGTGCATCATCCCTGGAAAATCTGGAGTAAGAAGACTCGATAATTTCTCACTTCAATTGGGGTTTTTTAATTCTCAAGTTTAGGGTTTATTTTTTCTGATACGCCATTAGATTGTTTGGCCATCAGCTTGAAACTTGCTAATTTTAATCTGGATTTGAGGGTGATACTGTGCTGTTTCTGGAAATGGACGGTGATGGGATTTATGAGAGATTTTCTGATTATCAACTGTGAAAGCGTTGTATTGGGATTGTAGTCTTGATGTCAAATATGTGTTGTGTTTGATAGATTTGCCGTCTTCAGGGTGTTTAAACGCTGCTTATCCCAGTGTTTCACAATCAATTATACAACGCTTCATTTGCAGATTCTAGGCCAATAACCTTGCTTTCTTTCACTTTATTGAGTTTTAGCGCCTACAATATTGCAGGCATGTTCTAATTGTCCTTTGAATTCATTAAGATTAGTAGATCATGCATAAGCCTTTTATTTGGAATAAAATAGATTTCGACATCTCTAGTGTTGCAAAATTGTATGTGCATATGTTTTTCTATCTATGTAAACTGATTTAGGTATCTTTCTATGTTCTGTTATTTGATTCTTCTGTGCTGTTGAAGTCACACTGAATTGAGTTAATCGGCTTCTTGTTTGTAGACTGACTGGGAAGGAGGATTTTATCCACTGACCCTCCATTTTTCGGAGGATTACCCAAGCAAACCTCCAAAGTGCAAGTTTCCTCCTGGTTTTTTTCATCCTAATGTCTACCCTTCTGGAACAGTTTGCCTCTCAATTCTGAATGAAGATTACGTAAGCACGTCTTCTACTCTTTTTAAGAGCTAAAAGTATGGTAAAGGGAAAAAAAGCTTACACGATTCTTTACCCCTGCCTCAGGGATGGAGACCAGCCATCACTGTGAAGCAAATCTTGGTTGGTATTCAGGACTTGCTTGATGAACCAAATCCAAATGACCCTGCACAGACAGAAGGATATCAGCTATTTGTGCAGGTTTTTTGTTTCTCTACTGCACTTATAAACTTCTTGATATCGTGCCATAATCACCAAATTACAACACTCAATGTTTAGAGAGTAGCAGAATCAATATTTGATCAGGAGTTGTAGATCTAAGATACTTCACGGCATGTAATTGTATAGTAGTGGAGATCTGGAATCTTTGAGCAGTAGTCTTAGCATGATGTTTGTGTTTTTGTGCGGTTGCAGGATAAGAGCGAGTACAGAAAAAAGGTGCGACAACAGGCGAAACAGTACCCACCAAGTATTTGATTTCTTGCCTCAAGACAAGCCTGGTTATCTGAATTGCAGCTGTGCGCGATTCTCTTGCTCTTCTTTTGAACATGTCACTTTTTTTATTTTTGTGTAATAGGAAATACATTTTCCTTTTTGTTCCGAAATTTCTCCACTCTCTCGCTGCGCATTTTCATGCAGGGCAGAACAACGGTTGCTTACACAATTGAGCATTTATAATCCATTAATGTTGAATTTTTACACAAAATCGTCAACATTATAAATGAATTAATGCATTGTCTTGAGTCTCTAGTTATATATGTACATTGTATGAGAGGAGATTATGTCTTCCCTGTAAAATGCCTATATATATAACCTAGCAAAATTAATCTTCCAATCTCGTCACTGTTTCATAAGGTTTGCTGTTATTTTTTTTTCTTCTTCTGATTCTTTTAAAACTTGCAATATTTTGAGAATGCCCTCAAATAAATAACCTCAAATTTTTTTGTATAGTCTCCATAAAGAGAATGTTTTTTCTTTCATTCATAAAGAGTATCATTAAGCTTATTCCGTATGTTATTTCGTGCCCCATAATTTAGCCCAATATCTCGGCCCAATAATACGAACCTCCTTTTGTCCGTCTTAAGACCGAAATTCATGGAATGAGTATTTTCTTTCACCTGTTTGCTAACTGAGGCAAGATCATTCGGAGGAGATTGATTACGTTCTGAAAACCCTAATTCCGTGTTGCTACAAGGTTATTGATTTTAAGCAAATTTGTCGCCTTTTCCGAGTTTTTATTTACTTTCCCGAAGATGGCTAAGGATCATCAAGTAATCGCCATTAACGATGCGGTTCACAAGCTTCAGCTTGCTATGCTAGACGGCATCACTGATCAGAAGCAGCTCTTCGCGGCGGGAACCTTGATTTCTCGATTAGATTACGAGGATGTTGTCACTGAACGAACGTTAGCTAAGCTCTGCGGTTATCCTCTCTGCCGAACTTCCCTACCTTCCGAGGTTTCTAGAAGGGGAAAGTATCGGATATCTCTGAAGGAGCACAAGGTGTACGATTTACAGGAAACCAGAAATTTTTGTTCGGCGGATTGTCTCATTAATAGCCGGGCGTTTTCTCTGTCTTTGCAAGAGGCTCGTACCTCTGATTTTGATACAGTGAAGCTGAATCAGATTCTGGGTTTGTTTGGTGATTCGAACGTGAATGATTCTCTTGGTATGAATGAAGAGTTAGTATTGTCTAAGCTCACGATTCGTGAAAACGTTGAAGTGAGAGGCGGAGAAATGTCTCTAGAGCAGTGGATGGGTCCTTCTAATGCCGTTGAAGGTTATGTTCCTTTCCGTCGAAGCAATTCCAAATCCAGAAATGGCAAATACGGTAAATTTCATGATCAACTATGGGGTGATCTAACTATTCAGTTACCAGAAAATCGATCAAGGACGTAGTTCTTTGAAGAGAAGCCAATATAATTTTGGTCTGTTTATTTCTGTTTAGAAGTTTTAACTGACCAGGTTATCTGTTTGATTTCTTTCCCATGTTTCTACACTGCTTATAATACAAGTTACGTTTTGGCAGATGCCAAGGCTACTCAAAGTAATCAAGCGAAGAACAAGGAACCGCCTTTTAGCGAGATGGATGTCACTAGCACAGTTATTATTTCTGATGAATATAGTGTTTCAAAGCTTTCACCACAGTCCAAGCAAGCTTCTTCTACAGGGAAATCTGAGGATGGGGAAGGGAAAACACTTCCGAGAGAACAAATTGCTGTCTCTGCCACAAAAAATAAATCGAGTAAGCACTAAGGAGTTGTTAAGAGTAGTCCTTACGACCAAGATATCTCTAAAATACGTAGCTGTATATGTTACTTATTTTTGCTTAAACGTATTGGGCTGATGTCATGAATGATTTTAGTTATCCCTTAGGGGCCTGATATCATGTTATCGTTATTGGACCATTTCTACTGATGTGCAAGGCAATAAATACTGCTGTCCATGCTCTCTGTTCATCTGAAGGATTTTGAAGTCTACTGTGCCTGTGCAGGGTTTCGCTGTGAAAAAGAAAAGGACAGGAAGAATTTCGGGTTTGATGGGATCGATTTGGCGAGCTTTGGGTTTGAAGGAATGGGTTGTGCCAGCTCTGTTAGTACAAATGATGGATATAGTTTTGAATATAGCGTGTCTAAGCAACCACAATGTTCAACGGAAGACCCTTTTAAGACCTTGGAGGAGAAAAGTTCTCTAACAGTATCCTCTTCTGTGTCTAAGAAGAATGGCTTGAGACGTCCAACACAAACTAAACAAGCTTCTCAAGCAGGAAAATTGGAGGATGGCAAAGGGAAAACAGTTATGACAGATTTCGAACATACAACAGTTCTCCCCAGGAAAAAACTTCCGAGTAAGTACTTAGGGAGCTGTCTAGATAGTTAGGCCTTACTTTCAAGATAATCTCTTAGAAATGCTCTGTCGATCTTACTTTTCTCGGGTAAAGGTCATCTGGTATCACGAATGAGTTTTGTTTAATCCTTGGGTGCCTCAGATGTTGTGATGCTTGTTGGTTGCCATGCTTGTTGAGACTGGTTATCTTTCTGATATTGAAGACTATTGTGCGTATGCAGGTTTTAGTAAGGATCAGGAAATGGAGAAGGGCATTAAGAATTTTGGATTTGATGAGATGAGTTTTGAGGGTTCTGCTAGTATGAGTGATGGATACAGCGTAGGATATGGTGTTTCTAAGCAGCCACCATGTTCTGTGGAAGATTCTCCGAGCGTCCACCTGAGTGGTCGTCAGTTTTTTGATGGGAAAAATGCTGTATTAGGGTCCACTTCTGGTTCTAATTGCTTGAGGGAAAACACAGAAAAAGCAGGAAAGAAAGTTCTTTCTGTTGAATACCATGCTAATTCTTGTAAAGAAGGTCAAGAAATCCTTACGGCCAAACCTTATAAGGGACTCAAAGCACAGGATGCATGTTCATCAAGTGAAAAAGTCACTAAATCATGCCTTAAAATTTCTGACTCTAAGAAGCTTAATCGTTCAGTTACTTGGGCTGATCAGAATGATGGCCGTGGTGATCTTTGTGAGATTAAAAACAACGATATCAAAACAGGTCTTCACGTGTCTTCTATTGATACCGAGGATGTTAATAATGTATCACGCCTTGCATTGGCAGAAGCCTGCGCGACGGCATTGAGCCAGGCTGCTGAAGCTGTTTCTTCGGGAGATTTAGATGCAAGTGATGCCGGTAAGTCCATAGGAAGTGTTAATTATAACTACACACTCTGGGTGTCCCTACGTTGTGCAATTCTATAAATTCGTAATTTTCACCTTTTAATGTGTTTTATATAGCTGCGGAAGCTGGAATAGTTTTGTTACCAAGTACACATCAACTTGACAAAGAGATATATGAGGAGCTTACGGAGGAGGAAATGACTGAAGAGGAACCAACTCTTCTGAAATGGCCAAATAAGCCTGGGATTCCAGATTCGGATTTGTTTGACCGTGATCAATCTTGGTTTGATGGTCCTCCAGAGGGCTTCAATCTAACCGTAAGTCTCATGAAAGCATTTGAACAAACTTCTTATGAATGTGGAACTAACGTCACTGGTTCCTTCCTCAGTTATCAAGTTTTGCTATAATGTGGAATGCG
>JAEVFF010000278.1:341775-501029 GCA_018901945.1 Pugionium dolabratum
TCAGCTTTAGTGAAAATAGTATTTTGTTTGCATCTATATTTCTCAAATGTAGTATAAGTAGTCCTAGAAGGAAACCTTACTATATGAGA
The DNA here is from genome assembly GCA_018901945.1 of Pugionium dolabratum. NCBI lineage: Eukaryota > Viridiplantae > Streptophyta > Magnoliopsida > Brassicales > Brassicaceae > Pugionium > Pugionium dolabratum. The sequence continues at coordinate 341,865 of JAEVFF010000278.1, forward strand.
TGATATTTGAAAAATCCAAGGTCATTACTAAGTTCCACATGAGATCTCATGGTATATATAGTAATCGACAGTGTGGTTGTGATTTGTTGTTGAGCAGGGAAGCTTGTTGGAGACAATGTCGTTGACAGGGGCAGTTCCATCATTTAGGGTGGAGCAATGGCTAGTGATTGTTCTTCTGTTCCTGGATGCTTTGTCCGTGTCACGTATTCCTCGGATTGCACCTTATCTATCCAACAGAAACAAGGTTAGTGACAGTTAACTTGAATATAAGAAACTATAGAATGTATAGTGAAATTGATATGTGGATTGTGTTGGTGAATAAAAAGGTGTTGGAAGGAAGTGGGATTGGAAGTGAAGAGTTTGAGACAATGAGGGATATTTTATTACCACTTGGTCGTGTTTCTCAGTTTGCTACCCGAAGTGGGGCGTAGACAAAACCCATTGTAGGGTTGTTTAGTGGTAGAAAAAACAGCAACTTCAAATGAGAAGCCATTGCATTTTTGACTGATGCATATTTATTATGTAAAGAGAGAATGAAGGAGTCAGGTTTGGCTGGAGTTTTTACTAGAACAAAAATTTGACGCGTTTCAATATGATTTGAAATGGGTCAAAGACGTTTCTGTTCCTTTTTGTAAATTATGTTATTATTTTGTTAAAACAAAACTGTTCAAAGTCGTGATTAATGAATTATGTAGTTGAATTGACAATGTCGAGTTTTCTTGACTCGATACATGTTTTTAGTCTAAAATCTTAATTCTTACCGTTGTCCATAAATTTAGTAAGAAGTTTTCCTTCTATGGTATCGGAAAAGGTAACAACTTTTATTAGGTTTTTGGATTTCGGATCAGGGCTTTTTGAAAAAGAATTTTCCACCAATAATCATCAAACTTTAAATTCACATCTATTTGTGTTTGTAAACGAATCTTCATGTGAAATGAATTAAATAAGAAATTAAATTTCAACATTATTTAATGTAGGGAATAGGGATCAAATAGTCTAATAATTGGGTGAATTATTGAGATAGCTTACTAGATAGGATCTCTCTCAAGTCTCACCTTATAAAAGTGGTCGTTGATTAATTTGATTTCTTTTTTTCTTTTTCCTTTCCGACACGTTGAAATCAACGGCCCGTTTTCAGCCTGTGATGGTCTCTTTGGTATATTCTTGTATCCCATTTCAGATGTGTAAAGACAATCTTACCCTCTAAAGTTTTCAACATTAGGTAGCCTTACTATATAAGTTCTTTGAATTTTATTAATATAGGAACAGGTCATTAGTTACACATATTTTTCCATCTGAAAATAGTTTTGAATCAAATTAATCCAACTAGTATAAACCCTTATTATATTAACTGATGTTTTTTATTTAAAAATTATAAATATAAACACAAGTAAACATGACATATAGCTTTTTCATCCCAATTGTTGAAACATGTGTTTGTATGTAAATAATTAAATTAAATTATTGATGTATCAAATAATTTTTACAAAAAAAACTTATAAATTTGTTGGTGTGGGGTTACCTATGTAGTTTTTATATCTTTTATTCATTCTACAATAAAAATATGTCTCCAATGCATTATAGTATACGTAATACGAGAAGCCAGCTATATAGATATGTGAGATATGAACTCAAATAAAGTTAGAAATAATAATTTATATTTCGTCTCACCGGAAAAAAAAAAAACTAAAAGCCAGAGAGAAAGGATTCATCATCAAACCCATTAATCGTACGGATCTATTCATATCTTAGTTCTTCTCCTTAAGTTCTTCGTCTTCCTCGATCTGGTTTTTAGGTTTTTATCGGTACCTTTGAAAGTTGTCTTTCTTCAAAAACTTTGTGTTATGTTCTTATGCTTTGCGCTTCTCATCTCGATTTCCGGTTCTCTGTTTCTTTTTCGAACTACCAAAGTTTTAGGCGTTTTAGCTCCAGATCTGCTTCTATGCACTCGGATGAACTCGGATCTAGATCTTCTTACTGTTCGATGTTTTGAAATTGCAATTTCTGAGCAAAAGATTGTTTTCGTTACAAACTTGCCTATTTAGGGTTCTCTTGTTGTCGTTATCTCCTGCATTTTCGAGTAGTAAATGTTCGAAAATGTCGTTAAGGCTCGCTTCTCGTTGCTTATTTGAAGTGTGCAAAAGATGGGTATCTAATCATCATTGAGTATATTTGTGTCTGCTCTGTGAAAATTTCAAAGTTTTTCCTATTTCGTTTTTAATTTTCTTTGTGTTAGGCTTGAAGAAAGCTTTTTTCTCCGTTGAAATTTAATTGGTTCTTAGGGTTGACTTTTTTTTCTGCAATGAACTTATTAAACGAGTGAGTTCTTTATCAAGCAACAAAATTTTACAGATTCGACTCATACCCATCTTGCAGGCTGAGTTTTGATTAAGTCAAGAGTTTGAAGAGTGAGACTATTTTGTAGCCTAAAAATGGCATCCGTGGGCATAGCTCCTATTCCCGGGGCAAGAGACTCTACTTCAGACGCTACTGGTGTTGATAAATTGCCCGAAGAAATGAATGACATGAAAATTCGCGAGGATAAAGTAGGTTCTTGTGTGTTGTATTTTAGTTCTGCTCATAATTTTGGTACGCTTCATAGAAAACTAAATGGATTTTGATTTCTAGGAAATGGAAGCAATAGTGGTAGATGGCAATGGTACAGAGACAGGCCACATAATAGTAACTACTATCGGTGGAAGAAATGGCCAACCAAAACAGGTTTTTGCTTCTTTCTCTCAACATATTGCAAACAAAAAAAACCCTTATTCTATATCTCCTAAGTTAGTTGATTCGTCAGATGTTTTCTGCTTGATTTACTTTCCTAAAATTGTGAATGCAGACGATTAGCTACATGGCTGAACGTGTTGTTGGACACGGATCTTTTGGCGTTGTGTTCCAAGTGAGTTTTATTCTTTTATCTCTCTCTCTCTCCAATTTGATAGTACTTGATTATGATAGTACTTGATTATATGTATATCAATCAGCTAAGTGGGACTCCTTTCTTCTTATATGACTCAGGCAAAATGCCTTGAGACGGGAGAAACTGTTGCAATAAAGAAAGTTCTACAAGATCGGAGGTACAAGAACCGAGAGCTTCAAACCATGAGGCTACTTGACCATCCCAATGTTGTGTCTCTGAAACACTGCTTCTTCTCAACCACTGAAAAAGACGAGCTCTACCTCAACCTGGTTCTTGAATATGTTCCAGAAACCGTTCATCGTGTTATCAAACACTACAACAAACTCAATCAGCGAATGCCTCTTATATATGTCAAACTTTACACGTATCAGGTATCAATTATTGCATTTGTACTAGATTTTAGACCCTTTGTGGATCATTTATTGGCTTTTTCTATGTTTGGCAGATTTTTAGGGCCTTATCTTACATTCATCGCTGTATTGGTGTGTGCCATCGTGACATAAAACCTCAAAACTTGTTGGTATGCAGAAAACGGTACACTTTGCTATTCTGGAAATACTTGTCAACTCTGTTTTGACACTTTTGCTACCTTTTTCATTTATGATGCAACAGGCAAATCCACATACTCATCAAGTAAAACTATGCGATTTTGGAAGTGCGAAAGTATTGGTGCGTTGACCGCGGTCCATAAATCTCTTCTGGGTACATTTTTTTCTTAGAAAAAAAGGTTCAATCTTTTTGTCATTGTAACTCCTGAAAACAGGTGAAAGGAGAACCAAACATCTCCTATATTTGCTCGAGGTACTACAGAGCACCTGAACTTATTTTTGGAGCAACTGAGTATACGACAGCCATTGATGTCTGGTCTGCTGGATGTGTTCTTGCTGAACTCTTGCTTGGACAGGTAATTCAATAAAATTTCATTCAAGCATTTTTGTTCTACTTAACTGGAATTTTGTGACTGAAAAAGTCTATCTTCTAGCCTCTGTTCCCCGGTGAGAGCGGTGTCGATCAACTTGTAGAGATTATCAAGGTATAAGCTTTGCACTTAACTACTTAATTTTTTTCCCGTTTTCAATATAGTTCTGATATAAGATTTGATGTAATGTTTTTATTTTGCGTTGCATAGGTTTTGGGAACGCCTACTAGGGAAGAAATCAAGTGCATGAACCCTAATTACACAGAATTCAAATTCCCTCAAATTAAAGCTCACCCATGGCATAAGGTATAACTAAACTTAGACATCAATTCAAATGGCTCAATGTTGTTTAGCATATAACCTCAATATGTAACTCATCATATATATACTAACAGATTTTCCACAAGCGCATGCCTCCGGAAGCTGTTGATTTGGTGTCAAGGCTTCTTCAATACTCTCCCAACCTGAGAAGTGCCGCTGTGAGTATTACAAGTCCACATTCTATATTGAATCTTTTTGATGGTCATTTCATTTCCCTGTGCTGTTTTCGGACATATGCATTTGCTTGAATTGTAAATCTGGTCACAGCTCGACATATTGGTCCACCCGTTCTTTGATGAGCTAAGAGATCCTAACGCACGTCTGCCTAATGGACGTTTCCTTCCACCGCTTTTCAACTTCAAGCCTCAAGGTACCACATCTTCCTTTCCTATTCTCTAAGCTTCAGATTTACCTGTAAATTATCCAAGTTTTTGGCTTGTAAAATCCATAATTGGAGGGTTAAAAAAAACATCGGGAACCTATATGAATCTTGAATAACAAATCTATAAGCATCAAAATCTTTTCTGGGATTCAGGCACTCAAATATACAGTATAACTAAAAATTTGTCTTGTGGTTGACGTGAAAACAGAGCTGAAAGGTGTGCCGGTGGAGATGGTAGCTAAGTTAGTGCCTGAGCATGCGAGGAAGCAGTGTCCTTGGCTCGGTTTGTGATATCTGTAAAAAACCCTAAATGTATCATTACGTCACAATCTGATATGTGTAGCCTTTGTTTGTTGTATGAGCAGAGAAAAAAGAGAGTTCTATAATTGTGGTTGGTTTATAATGTAAAAACCCATCAAGAAGAGTTTGGTACCTTTGTATCTTTCTTTCCTCTCGTAAATTCTAATTTCATGTTAGCTCTATATTATTAAAAGAATCTCAAAAATAAGTTTCAAGAATTCGTAACCGACTTTCAAAACTTGTTGAAAAGCCATACTTTCAGAGTCGTGACCTGCAAAAGATGCCGTCGGGGAAATATTACTGCGATTACTGCGACAAGGAATTTCAGGACACTCAGGTCGCTAGAAAACGTCATCTTCACAGCAACCCTCATCTTCGAGCCAAGGCCCTTTGGTACAGCTCTGTCTCAGGTCTCTCTCTCTCTCTCTCTGGCTTGCTTCTGTTTCTTCGGAGCGATGTTTAACATCTCCTTTTTTTCTAATTCAATATTCTTAGATCTGAATCCACAAGTTTCCAGTTTTGTGCCAAGGGGTCTCTGTAATCGATTCCTTACCTCGGTATGTCTTTAATCGATTTGGTGTGAACATTTACCCTAATTATTGGTCGCCTTCTCTGTATATTTTTTTGGTTCCACTGTTCATCCTGTCTTTTTTAAGAAAAATCAATCTAAACCACATTTGCCTATGTATTTTTTTACTGAATTGTTTGCAGAAATTTTGCCCATTAGGAGATTCTTGCAGATACTTGCACCCTAACAACATTCCAGGAAGCACAGGTTGGTTAGAAGTTTCATCCAACCTTTTTTATTTTGTTCCAGATCTGTGGTTTGGTCTCTTTTTTTTGGCTTCTTCAAATCTTCAAAGAAGTCTCCATTACAGGCATTCTAGATGGTAGTGGTCTTGTTTTGCTCAAAACACCATCCTTTTTGAAATTTGAAATGCAGGATTCACCAATAATATACAGCCTCACCCTCAGCTGCCTAACCAACACATTGAAAGAAACCGTATGCTTATGTTTTGCCTTGTCATTAACTAGTTAAACATATAATGTTTTTCCGATTCTTCTTAAAACTGTCTCTGATAAACTCAGCTCTTGAGTAATCCAGTATCGTTTTTTTGTTAAAATGGAGACAGACATCTGATGCTAAAACTCTAAATTGTCCAAAACAGGTGATCTTGGTAGCAGGAGACCAGGAAGAGGTTGGTTTGATCTTCCGCCATCTTTGAAACCGCCTCCTGAGCAAGGCTATCTTCAAGTTCCCTCTATAGACTGGGGATAAAACTTCTCTTGTTTTTTTCTCTGCATAATGTTCAGATTCAACGTTGGTCTTTGAACATTGAATATTTTACATTTCCGTGGTTTCTTCTGATGGAAAAGTCTGAATTTCATTTGTTCGTCTGTCTCCAACTTTATAAGACCAAAAAATAACCCGCCTGAAAATTCCTCACCGGACAATACATAGACTTTATCCGAACAGAACAAGAGAAAGATTTTATTGCCCAAACCGAACCATTCGACAAAGTAGCAGTGATTAGCTCCTAGCCTCCTAAAGCTCTTAAGATTACTCCCTTGTGTCCTCTTTTTTTCCTTAATCTTCCTACCTCTCAATGGTTGACGAATAACTTGAAGACTTATTATTCAAAGCTAAGCCACGTCAGAGTGACGAATAACTGACTTTTAAAACTGTTATTCGACTTTATGGGACCCCACAATTTGGTAGGTTTGGGTCTAAAGGTTCAGAGTTTTTTTAAACTTACGAGTTACGAAGATGCACCTGAGTTTTTGGGATCGTTATAGTTAAACAAATGAACAACCACCATAATAATTATTCTCATTAATACTCGAAATTAAATATCTTTAATTCTTTTAGTGATGATTTTTTTTGTTGATAAAAAGTCTCCAAGTTAAAATATCTTTTTGACATATTTCCTGATTCTGAGTGAGCCAAAAGGCTATTTTGACTTCCGCGTGCAACATTAGGACAAGCTTAACCACTAATTTCATTCGAATCAATAAAAATCAGAGATTTCTAAAGCCGTGACGTGACATCCACGTGCCACCAACACTGACTAATGCCGTTATTACTTCATTACCGACCTGCTAACGTTTTGGGAGAACATGTAATGGGGAGATTTGAACAAAGGAAACAGAAGAGAGCTTAGGTGTCTTCTCATACATCATTACTGTATTAAGAAGCTTATGTTGAGTGAGAGAAAGAGAGAGAGAGAGAGAGAGGCTAATTCACTTGTCAAATTTTCATGAAGCTTCCATGGTACCTAAACCACGGTAACTTTCAGGATGATTCATTCGCCCGAAAAGCTTGCTGTCCCCCTGCTAAACAGAACAGAGGAGATAAGCCGGATGATGATGAAAACATGTATGTTATTAGCAATACAATTTTCTAGTAACATTGAGTATGCCATTGATTAATGAAGATACAATGATGACGGGAATCATGGATTTCAGATGAAAACAAAACACAATGTTCCCAACAATATGGATGCACCTCACTCTAGAATAAATGTTACCATGTCAATGATAAAGATGAAGAGATGAAATGCTGATGAAGATTTAGTCAATGAGTTTGGCGAATGTTCTAAAATGGACAATATGGGACATGATATTCCTAAGATGATTGTTGATAAATCTAGAAGAATCAGGTTTAGCATAAAATGAAAAATAGGGCATCAGTGACTAAACCTAGCGGGAAAGCGAACTTTGGAGAGTAGATAACATACCTTTTATTCAATCAGATAGAGAAGTGCATCTAAACCCATCTCTTACAAGTGCGTTTACTGCGTCCCTGAGCCTATGATAATCCTCAAGTTTGTTGTAAACTTGAAAAGAAATGCGCACATATCCCGTGATCGGATCAATCTCTCCGTCCTTAGGTGGCCTAAAGTACATCGGAATTTCAATGCTGAACCTTTCCCTCAAAAGGGTTCTAAGTCTCATTGCATCAGAATCACTGGACACTCCTAAGCACACGGGCAACCCGACCATGATCATACTTGCACACATCTCAGGCGGGCAACCGAGCTGAGTCCCCCAAGAACTAACCAGCATTTGACCCATCTCCACCACAGATTCATGATTCCTCTTCTTTATACCATCAATACCGCCCTCAAACCTATTCACAAACTCCAAAATCGAAGGGACAACCAATTGAGCGCTGTAATCTCTAGTTCCAACCCACGAGCTCTCAATTGCCAACCCATTCCCGTACTCATGAGACACTACAGGGTGATGCAAATCAGGAGCACCATTATTGGATTTCCTACAATACAAGAAGGCAACCGAAGGCGGGGCAAAAAACCACTTGTGAAGATTACTAGTGTAGAAATCAGCACCAATCTCCTTCATGTCAACGTCAACGCAGCCAATTCCATGAGCAGCATCAACAAACACCTGGTCAACACCTTCTTGTCTACAAATTTTCACAAGCTCTTTGATCGGAATCACAACACTAGGCATAGATGTCACATGATCGATCAAAGCTAACCTAACTCTTCTACCATTCGCCTTTCCTGACTCTAATGCGTTCCTAAACCGGCAGACAATTTCATCAGCTGAGATAACCGGGAAAGGTAACTGTACCTCGATGACCTGTCCCCCGGAGCGTGTAACATACGCTTCAACGGATTTCTTCATGGAGCCGTAAGCGTAGTGAAGCATCACCACCGCGTCGCCTTTCTCGAACCGTCCTTCGCGAAACGCCCAAGCGGTTTGCTGAAGAACGATCGCGGCTGCGGTTGTTGCGTTGTCAACGATGGAGACCTCATCGTCGTGTTCGGCGTTGATGAGACGCTTGATTACGGCTCTGGATTCAGAAATTTTGGGCTTGAGATCGTCGAAATAAAACCGATCCGGCTGGCGAAGGAACCTGAGCTGCCAATCTCGCTGGAGAGCGAGGATAGAAGAAGGACAGCAACCGAAGCTCCCGTTGTTAATCCGCGCGAAGTTCGGATCGTGATGCGAAAACTCCGAATCGATCTCATATGAAGAGATGAAATCCGACGATTGGGGAGCAGAAGGAAGAGAGATTTTGGTGCGTTTGGCGAAATCAGAAACCGAATCGGCGCCATTAGAGGAGGAATACCTCTTGGAATGACGGTGGTGATATGAAGCTGCAGCCTCCTCCGGCGGAGATAGAGACGCCATGGATTTGACGGAAGAAGAGGAGAGCTTTCAAGTAATCAAATCAAAAATTGAAATTGAAAAGGTACAAAAATGAGGAAATGGCTGCTTTCACAATATAAAAAACAAGATAAAAAGACAAGTTGTGAAAGTGCGGTGCCACGACGACACAGTGAAGTGGGGAAAAAATGAAGCTTTATCTTTTTTGGTCGTGGAACAGAGTGTCACGTGACTGGCGCGTGATGAGGGAGATGACACCTACCAAAGAAACATCACTCACGTGTTATAAATGGTATTTTAAAAAGAGCTGTTTTTGCATCCGTGAGTAAAACGTCTTTCAACGTTCACGTAGATATAAGCCAAAGAATAAACATTTAAGAAACAAGCAAACAAACACAAAAGTTGAAGACAGTTTTGTTGCCATGGAAATGTATATTTTTCAATGTTTTCTTAATCTGTGAAAGTAACCATAATATAGAGTTACATAAAGTACAACATCCCCTATCAGATGTAACCTTTAATCTTCGTCACTATCATTGCCAAAAACCGATGCGATTGCTACTTTTGGCTTCTTGATGCTGTTTGTGGGTTGGCTCTACAAAGATGAAACATATAACTAGTTTCAGTGTTCAGCAAGTAAGGGATTTTGTCGCAGGCTAACCAGTCCTGGCCAGCTTTAAGCCAGACAGCATTAGTTCTGGCCTATATTAACCCTGGCCTGTATCAGGCTGGGATAGTAAATGAACAATGTTAAGCTTTTAGTCTAGTGGGTTTTTTTATATTACCTTTGATACACTACCGCCCTTTGAAGAAAAGCCAAATTTCAATGTCTTTCGCTGGTTTTGGACAGCAAGTGGTGCACCAGTGGTCTGAGCCGGTGATGAAACCGGGGCATTCTCTGGGTCTTCTTGCTGGCTCTGTTGCATCTGCTGTTGTTTACGAGCATCAGCCCTAAGAAGTTTAAATAAAAAACTTGGGTTAAGGTCCATTGCATACACAATTCTTTCAAAACATGTAAAAGGAACGTGAACTGAAAACGTTTGAGTACATTTTAGTCATCTCCCTCTCTTGGCGATGCTGCTCTCGCTTCTTCCTATCATCCCGGCTGCTTGTACCGTGCATTTCTTTCATTTCTTTGAATCGCTACATAATTACGGCACTTGATGTTTTGGGGTTGGATAAATCTATAAAACAAGAACAAGGGCCTTGGTATTTATTTACCTTCTTGTGGTTGTGATCGTATGAGCTCAAATGACCTTCAAACTCCATCACCGTTCTATACTGTTTATTGCAGAGTTCACAATAGAAGACTTTACGGATTTCTTTTACATCACTCTGAATCTTCTGCTCACGTTCTGCTAGGACCTGGATTGTCATAATGGGCACGAAGCGGGCAGTAGAAAAGCCACCAACCAGGTAATAAAATACTGCAGGTTTTTCCCCTTTACGATATTACCATTCCCATTAAAAAGACAAGCATATATGCTATACACTGCCTTCACTCTTTTGGGTTTCAGGTTTTTCTTAAAGTTAAAGGCATCATTTCCATATATGTTTCAGGCGCATACCTCCCGTTTCTTTGCAATTTCTTCAGTCTCCTCGATCTCGATGTCAAGTTTCCTCCGTTGGATATTTTCCTCTGCAGTGAAATAATCATCCTCTTCTTGCTTTCCTAGACCAAGTCTTCGGTCCCTGATACCAGATTTTATGGGCTCCGTGATGCCTGAGTATATAAAAAAGCAAACAACAACACAAATGATCGAATATGAATCTCTCTAAATAACCATTTGAGATCCCTGGTTATATATACAGACCTTGCTCTTGCTTTCCAAGACCTTTTCCTTTCCAACCCATTTTCTGAAGAAGAAGAAACCCAACGTTTGATGATGATATCTTTGTGTCTAGTGATGCTTGCTCCACATCCTCCAGATCAACGTTTTCAGTCACCCTGTGTGTAATTGGCAATCGAAACTCTTCTGCCAACTCCTCAATAAAAGACTCTTGATTCATCTATACGAGTTGAAGTCATCAAAACGATAAGCAAATACCCAAAACACATACTCCAATCAAAAGAACCAGTAATGGAGTTTGTTAATAGACCTCATCTTTCTCACTAATCCGTTTCTCTCTACTACTGGCCTCCGTCTTACTCTCACGCCGCCTGATATCCATTTAGCTATATCAACAAACCACAATCTACTGTGCCAATGCCAGTTCTGAGGAATTGCACAGAGTCCACGAAATTAGGGTTTCTGCGTCACAGCGATCAAAATCGATGCTAACTACACAAGATTGAATCCTAGAGTAATTACGTTTATACAATAACCAAAATTAGGGTTTCTCCAATATATGTGCTTTGAGACGAAAGCACTATTTGATCTAAGAGGAAATTTGAAGAATCTTACCTGAGAGTTTTCGAGAGCGAGAGAGAGATCGCGGTGCAGAGCGAGAGAGAACAAAAATCGACATTTGAGCTTCTTTTGTTCTTTTTCCTCGGTAACTAGGCCCATAGATTTTAGGATTGGGCCCAAAACAAAAGAAACCATTTTGGCAAAATGATTATAGCTTTCCAATAATAACAATAAAAATTTGATAGTCAAAAATAATATTTTTAAAAAATAATTGTTACAAATGCAATACTATTAATTTAAATTTTAAAAATAATAAAAATTTAATATTAAAAGATTTTAAAAATTATTTTTAATTATAAAAAATAATTCAAATATAATATTTTAATTATATTTGTTATTTATTTATAATAAATATATATATTTTAAAAATAATTTATGTTATTTTTAAAATTTTAAATTTATAATACTAAAATAAAGTAAATAATTAAAATATGATATTTTAAAATATTATTTAAAAAATTTGAGTAAAAATTACGATCGATGTATTGAAATTTTTTTTATCAATTAATTTAAAAAGAATAAACACAAAATAACTAATGAAAAAGGAAAAACGGAAATAATTCAGGCACAAGCCAAGGATTCATCTATCTGTATTATTATTATTATTGAATTGAAAGGGTGAAATGAACCTTTGTTCATATGATTGGTAGTGATGAAAAGATGAATGACTTTGTAATGGCTTCTATATGGTGCTACTGACCTTAATGGATAACTTTTACTTTGAAACGCATACTATCCTTGGAGTATGCTTTTATCTTTGAATTATTTGAACTAACTATATATATATATATATATATATATATATATATATGCTATAATAAAAAATCTATTAGTTTGACAAAATTTTATTTTAAAATATTTTTGCTATGGAAAAACAATTATTAAAATATTGAATTTTTATGTTTAAACTATTTAAATACTAAAATTTGAGTTATTTAAATAATAATTTATAGTTGACTGTGTTGATTTATATATACAATTAATCAACATTAACAGCATAAGTAACACCGTTAATTTATTTAATTTTGTTACTTATTTTTTATTTATTAATGTTTAATTTTAGTTAATTGAAATAAATAACAATGTTACTTATGGTGTTAATATTAACTAATTATATATATATATATCGGTGCAGTTAAATATAAATTATTGTTTAAATAATTTATTAAAAAATTCAGTATTTAAATGAGTTTGGATTTATCCATTGTTAATAGTATAAAATATTGAATTTAGTCTTTAGTTTTCCAAGAAAGCATTGGTAATTAACATGCAAGTAGAGATTTTCATAACAATTCATATTTTATTTAGTTTCAGATGGTTATGAAGTGGAATTATGTTTGTATATTTCATAACAAGAGCCAAAAGTTAAAACTAATAAAGATTAACTAATTCAAATCCGAAAGAATCAAACTTTTTCTTTCTTTTATATTCTCTGTCAAATTCGATAACAAACTTTCTTGGTGGTGAATTACTTATGCTTTAATTATACCTAAAAATACAGATTGCTAAAGAAGATTAGGATATTGTATGAAAAGGGTTACTAGACATTAATTAATTACTCTTTAACAAAAAAATTATTACTTAATTACTAATTGCTATAATGTGTAGATCGAAGAAGCTGTTGAATATATTCCACAAAGAAGGAAAACCAAAGTAAGTTTTTTATTGCTAAACCATGGAAAGTTTGAATTTCTGACAAATAGTCTTTTCCAATATACAAAATCACCTTTTAAATATTCTGATTTAAAAATACTCATCCGTTTTGAAAAAGTTAATTTAAAGGATAATTGACAAAATTAATTTTTTTTTTAAAAATTCTTTCAAATATATCATTAGTTTAAATTTTTAAAATAACACAAATTTAATAGTAAAATAGCTTAAGACTTCTTTTTAATAATTAAAAATTAAATTTTAAACTAGAAAAACCCAAATATAATATTTTATTTATATTTGTAATTATTTATGGTAAATACATATTATTAGAAAATAATTTATACCTGAAATTTTAATTTTAAAATTTTAAATTTAAAATAAAAACTTAAAAAAATATTATTTTAAAGTATACTCTAATTTTAAATCCAAAATACAAGAGAATCAACTCCAATTATTAGTCCAGCACATCTCTAGTGTCAAAAGAATATCGTGATAGTTAGTCAATTACGTTGACTAATTTTGGAAAAATTAATCTAAGTGGTAGAGTTTGGCACTTCGTTGAAATTTGAAGAGCATAATTAGGAAAAGAAAGCAAGAACCAACAAGGAAACACAAGTGTGTTTAAACTTATACTACAATAAAACTATCTTTTTTGTTCCATACTAAAACATAAAATAATACACACTTTTTGTTTGATTCGATCGGTCTTAAAAAAAGTGAGTTCAAAAGAAAAGACTAAAAGAAACAGAGAACTTGGATGCCTTTGGAGAGAAATTAAGAGTTCTTCTTTTAAAATGGACAGACCAAAGACCCTTAAAAGTGATAATTGAGATTAGGTTTTGTCTCTAAAATCTCAACAGCCGTCCGATTGTACTACCAGTTTCCACGTTTCTTCATCTTGTTCATCTCCCCTTTTGGATTCTCGAATAATATCTCCATTACTATGATTTACTTTGCATTGATTAATATTATTTTAACGTGGAAAAATATTGTATTATAGGAATAAGCAAGAGTATATCAAAATAACTCATTTATGTTAGACTATATATACAGAGATGTAGAGATATATAACTTTTTGTGTCGTATTCTGAAGGGGCATTTGCAAAATTGACCTAAAATTTGTCTTCAATTGCAAGTTTGACAATTTAAATTTTTTTTTGCAAAACTATCTTTCTATCTCTATTTTATCCTTCAACAATAACTTTATTTACAACTTTGCCATTAACTTTAAAAAAAAACAAAAACAACACAAAGACCATTATGAACAAATTTTTTAAAAATATTACAAAAATGCCATCTTTTTCAATGCATACAGCAATCATTATCGTGGTTGTTGGGAGAAAAACATTTTATTCCTATCAAAATAGACTTTTCGGAGAAGTCTGCGACGTTTATTCCGATCAAAGCAGACTTCTCGGAGAAGTCTGCTTTGATAGGAATAAAAATTGCTTTGGCGAGAAAAACAGTTTATTCCTATCAAAGCAGACTTCTCAGAGAAGTCTGCTTTGGCGAGAAAAACATTTTATTCCTATCAAAGCAGACTTCTCCGAGAAGTTTGCGACGTTTATTCCGATCAAAGCAGACTTCTCCGAGAAGTCTGCTTTGATAGGAATAAAAATTGCTTTGGTGAGAAAAAAAGTTTATTCCTATCAAAGCAGACTTCTCCGAGAAGAGAAGTCTGCTTTGATAGGAATAAACGTCGCAGACTGCGAGAAGTCTGCTTTGGCGAGAAAAATATTTTATTCCTATCAAAGCAGACTTCTCGGAGAAGTCTGGGACGTTTATTCCGATCAAAGCAGACTTCTCCGAGAAGTCTGCTTTGATAGGAATAAAAATTGCTTTGGCGAGAAAAACAATTTATTCCTATCAAAACAGACTTCTCGGAGAAGTCTGCGACGTTTATTCCGATCAAAGCAGACTTCTCCGAGAAGTCTGCTTTGATAGGAATAAACGTGGCAGACTGCGAGAAGTCTGCTTTGGTGACAAAAACATTTTACTCCTATCAAAGCAGACTTCTCGGAGAAGTCTGCGACGTTTATTCCGATCAAAGCAGACTTCTCCGAGAAGTCTGCTTTGATAGGAATAAAAATTGCTTTGATGAGAAAAACAGTTTATTCCTATCAAAGCAGACTTCTCCGAGAAGTCTGCGAGGTTTATTCCGATCAAAGCAGACTTCTCCGAGAAGTCTGCTTTGATCGGAATAAACGTCGCAGACTGCGAGAAGTCTGCTTTGGTGACAAAAACATTTTATTCATATCAAAGCAGACTTCTCGGAGAAGTCTGCTTTGATCGGAATAAACCTCGCAGACTTCTCGGAGAAGTCTGCTTTGGTGAGAAAAACAGTTTATTCCGATCAAAGTAGACTTCTCCGAGAAGTCTACTTTAGTGAGAAAATTTAGTATGTGTACAATGATCTAATCAAATTCATTAATTTTTTACCGCAGATAATGGTCCAAATCGTTGTTGTTTGTGGGGAGTGGACTATTACAGAGACTTGAAATTTTTCTGTGGATAATATAGGAGGAGGAAAAATGTTTGTAATTGAGGATGATGATTACTTTGTTGATGAAGATGAGAATAAAGTTTACTTGAATGCTGAGGATTACATTCTTTAAGGTAAAGTAAAAGATGAATAAATTTAGTTTTAGTGTTGAGTATCTCAGAAAATTAAGTTACGAGTAAGGACAAAGTATAAAGTCTGCTGAGAAGTCTGCAAAGAAGCCTGCCGAGAAGTCTGCAAAGAAGTCTACGAGATTTATACAACAAAGTTTGCCGATATAAGTGTGTAGTTTCTGAAACATGTAACCAATCAATTCAATTAATTTGAAGACACAATGTTATCGATGTTGTTTTACAAAAAATCCAACACTATCCTCTTAACTTAGTATTTTGGAATTGTTTATACATATCTTTCAGTTCTTGTTCTTTCTTGTTATTAGGAAGTATGCATTAAGTATCTTAAATATGCACTAAGTCCTTAACTATGTATAAAAATTTATACTAATATTTGTGTTTTTAATGGTTGTCATTTTGTAATTTTATAAGTATGATTTGACTTGAGCTGATTGAAAGGTGATTGACATACAACTAATAGTTTATTATAATTCTGAAAAAGTTGATTGAAAACTGACTGATAAGGTAGAGTGATGGGAGCTAGTGATAGGTATAATAAAGTTGACAAAAATTCATTTAAAATATGACCAAAAATACAAACGAAGTCTGCAATTATTAATGAAGTCTGCAAGTGAAGTCTGCATTTGTAATGAGAACGTGTTGTGAAGTCTGCAACTGAAGTCTGCAACTGAAGTCTGCAACTGAAGTCTGCAACCTGTAATGAAGTCTGCAACACGAAAATCTATTGATTCAAAAACCAAAGTCAAATTCAAAACGTAAGAAAAAAACTCAAAAACATCCACAAAAACAGTAAAACCACCATAAATTTCAAGGGGAATTTCAAACATCTATTGAAAATCTTTAAAAAACCATCTAAAATTTTAAAAACCATTAAAAATCACTTTAAAAGCAACTAAAACAACAATATTACTTTTTGTGAATCTTTTTCCAGATCTACAAAAAAAAAAAGAGAAATAAGATAAGAATATAAGAACTCCGCAACTGAAGTCTGTAACTGAAGTCTGCAACTGAAATCTGCAAACCTGTAATGAAGTCTGCAACACAAAAATCTATTAATTCAAAAATGAATGTCAAATTCAAAACGTAAGAAGAAAACTCAAAAACAACAACAAAAAACTCTAAAACCACCATAAATCTCAAACATCTATTGAAAATCTTAAAAAAAACCATATAAAAATTTAAAAACTATTAAAAATCACTTTAAAAATCTAGTAAAACAACAAAATTAGTTTTTGTAAATCTTTTTTCTAGATCTACAACAATAGAAAATGAAAAATAAGATAAGAATATAAGAAAAAATTAAGAAAACAACAAAAAAACAAAATCTCCAAAACAATGAAAAACGTAACAACTAGTAAAAATAACAAACTTACATCTTTAGATCTCGTGACTTCCTTTTTTAGATCTACAAAAATACAAAATGAGAAATGAGATAAGAATATAGGAAAAAACTTAAGAAAATAACAAACACAACAAAAATCACAAAAACTACGAAAAATTTAAAACTAATAAAAGCAACAAGCTTACGTTTTTAGATCTCTTCACTTCTTTTTCCAGATCTACAACACTATAAGACGAGAAAGAGTGTTATAAAAATAACAAAAGATCTAAACAATAAAAATATTCTAAAATCACAAACCCAAAACCATATAAACAAAAAAAAACTTACCTTTTTCACATCTCATGATTTTTTTCCAGATCTACAAAATAACAAGATGACAAAGAACATGAGAAGAGAAGAAGAAAAGAAAAGAGGGGAGGTAAAACGAGAAGAAGAGAAAATTTACCTTGTAGTCATTTTTGGAGGATGGAGGCTCCCACGTTTTTTTTTTGGAAATGAAATTATGATAAAATTTTAGGGTTACCTTCTTTATATATGGAGAGTTAAATTTGGTTAGGTTAAAAACTGTCAATTTCCGGTTTGCGCAGACTTCTCGAAGTCTTCGAAGTTTATTCCCGCTGAAGCAGACTTCTCGGAGAAGTCTGCTTTAATAGGAATAAATCTCGAAGACTTCTCGAGAAGTCTGCTTTAGTGAAAAAAATAGTTTATTCCGGCTGAAGCAGACTTCTCGAAGTCTGCTTCGTATTTTTACATTACCCTAAACTCTAAATTGAAAAAAAACCGGTTTAGTTACATTTAATTTCCGGTTTGTGCAGACTTCTCGAGAAATCTGCTTTGTTAAATCTACGACAACATCTCGAGAAGTCTGCGTAACCCTAAACCCTAAATAATAAGATTCACTAAATGTGCAAAAGTTTTGTTAAAAATTGGATGAATATGTTGAAGATAGTTAAGTAAATGCAAAACTCAAACAATTTCTTTTAAAAATTTGTAAATCTAAATTTTCAAATTTATCACATGATATTTCAAATTCTAGCATGAATTCTCTACACAAACATCAACTATTAACCCACAACACATAACAACAAAAACTAGCAAATATTTTATATCATTAGATCGAATCTAATCTACTTATTTTTGAATTCATTATAACTTTTACGTGCTTTTGATATGTATATAAACTATGTTAATAACAATTTTAATTTTTTTAAATATTTCAAAATTTTTATTTGATTTAGGTAATTTATTTACAAAGCAGACTTCTTGAAGTCTGCTTCAGCCGGAATAAACTGTTTTTCTCACCAAAGCAGACTTCTCGGAGAAGTCTGCTTCAACCAGAATAAACTGTTTTTCTCACCAAAGCAGACTTCTCCGAGAAGTCTGCTTCAATCAGAATAAACTGTTTTTTTCACTAAAGCAGACTTCTCGGAGAAGTCTGCTTCAGCCGGAATAACCTGTTTTTCCTACCAAAGCAGACTTCTCCGAGAAGTCTGCTTTGATAACAAAAAACATGCAGGGACTGAAACGTAATTGACATTTCAACATTATTTTTTAGATCAAGGGAGTGTTCAGTAATTTCTCCACCCTCATAGGTTAGTTTTGCAAAAAAAATGTAAATTGTCAAACTTGCATTTGAAGTCAAGTTTTAGGTCATTTTTAGCAATTCCCCCTATTCTGAAATATGATAAAAGACGCTTTTATTCTGTAGAGATAAAAATTAATATTAGAAATTAGCCAACTGATAAAAATATCACTTTTTTAATTTTTTATTGTAAATATAGTTTAAATTTTTTAAAATAACACAAATTTAATATTAAAATACACTAAAATTTTATTTTAATAAAAATAATAAATTAGAAAAAAACCTAAATATAATGGTTTATGTTTATATATAACATATTTAAAATAAATAAGTATTTCTTAAATAATTATTTATGTTATTTTTAAAATTTAAAATTTATAATGCTAGATGTATAGTAAAAACTTTAAAAATTGTTATTTTATGATATTATTTTGAATTTAATAAACAATGTAGTTTTAATTCATTTTGACAAAAAGATAATATAACAACATCACACAAAGTTTTTGATATATATAATGTGTTAAAATTATATCTCTAATATATTAATTAAAATATATTTTAATAAAATAACATAATCTTAACGTATTATTAATATAAATATCATGATTATTTGTCATTAACATAATTAATTTTAAATACATATATAAAAAATTTAAGTTAATACAATAATTATAATATATGTAATTGTTATTAATTAGTTAGATAATCAATATATTTTCTTAAACTAATCAAAAAAATATTATTAAATTCGTAAAAAAATAATTATTTTTATTTACTTAATTTATGTATACAAAAATTAATATTAAAAATAATTTTAGATAATAGTTAAAATTATATAAATATATAATTTATATTTAGTAATAAATAATATTATATAATTTACGAATTTTTTATCACGGTGATATAAATCTAGTATTTAATTATTTAATGTTTGTATACATATATGAACGTTTATTTGAAGATCGTAAATGAATTCTCAAATTAGAAAATAGTAAACAAATATTGAGAATAAAATGTAATTGCACCAAATAGAGCTAATAGAATATTCAAGGGGGATTCGAATTCATTATAAAATGCACTCACAAGTACGTGGGGGCAAGGGAACGAAACACTACAGAACCAAACTTTAGTTCGATTTGAACCGGACCAGTTAACCAAGACTCGAACCAAACCGAACATAAAAAGCTGATCACTCTATAAATACCTCATCAAAACCCATCTCTCCTCATAACATCAATCTAGAAACAACCTTCTTTAAAGTTCTATCTTCTGCAATAATCTTTAGTGTGTTCTTGTTATATCTAATGGGAGGCAACAACAGTAGAAAGAAATTCTCATTTTTCAATTTCTTTAAAGCTCGAAGATCGTCGTCTCATAGAGTAGATGCAGATGCATCATGGGACGACGTCGTTTACACAAGAAAAGCATGGGCCAGCGATGAGGACAAACGATACTGGGTGGCAGAGCCAGGTATTGACCGTAAAGCTTCTGCTTTCATCGCCAAGTTCCATGCCTCTCGTGTCTCTGAGTCCGAACGCCAAACAATCCCTCCTTGCCAATCTCATCATGACTAGTCCATCATCATTAACACCACCACATACTAAGGGCTTGTTTAGTTTGGTTCTATGTATATTGTCTTTTCTTTTGTATTGTACGTGATGATGATTTGTTTATAATTGTCTTAAATGTAGTTTAAAACCATTCTCTACAAAAGTAGTATTAAATAACTTGACAGCTTAAGTTGATCACATTTTGATTTATATCATTAATAACCATTGACAACTTTAGCTAAGTTTGAATATATTATAAGAAAACCCCTAAATAAATAACAAATGATCAAGAAGAAGATGTCAGGTTGATATGATTCTAGTTTAGCTATTGAAAACTAAAATGTTAGTTATGTTCATTTGTCTATGACAAGAAATTGCAGTTGGCATGATAAATTATTATTTGTTTATTTGTAAAAATCTATTGCATCCAATTATATTGGTTAATTAGACATTTTATTATAATGTTTTGATTAAAAATTTATGATTAAAAAAACCATATAACAAACAATATTTAAACCATAACTTTAATCGCAACAATAGATTAAAAATAAACAAACATGGTTTATTACACTAGTTATGTTCGTTTGTCCACCGTAAGAAAATAAATTATTGTTAATTTATCGGTCGCAGCTACTTGCGACCAGATGCAACAGTCAGACGATACGTTTAGCGTCGCAATTTTTTTGATGGCTCATTAAAACAGTGATGCAATTAAAAATTTACGATCAATTGCAATCATAATCGCTGATATAGACAAACGAACAACATATGTCGCAGCCGCATGCACAACCATCTGCAGCGACCAAACGAACAACACTACTATTATTTGACGTATGTATCTCTAGTAAGTATTTGCACTAACTAGTCCACAATAAAATATACACTTCTATGTTTTTTCACTCTATTAAGTTTTTTATTAAAGTAACTTGCAAGTAAGTTAAATGATTATATTTGTTGAAATAAATAAATAAATAAATAAGCAAGAAGATATGGAACCAGCTGTAGAACAACATGTGGGATATCATTTTCCCGCATATTTTGTAGTTTGTACACAAAGGTACACTGCTAAGAATAAATTTATTCTTCGCTTTTCTCTCTTCCACCTTTGCCAATTGTTTTTACAAACTTTTTTGTTTTTTTTTTAATTTAATAATAATGTATTCATGGGCTGGATTCTTATTAACAAATGAAAGAGATCCACTTAAATCAAGAAATTTCTTTGAAAAGCCATTGAGAATGATAGTATCAAAATATTCGAGTTTATATATGAAAGATATCAAAATATCACTAAGAAATCAATAATTAATCCCTCTAGAATCCAGAATTAAAATTAAAATTTCGGGACACAAATTCAAACACAAAGTATTATTATATTGCAGGTGGGCTACATTTTTAGAGAAACCTGAACTCGGTGCATCGTAGATTCGACCCATCACGTCGAATGGCCAATATCAAAGGAGTGGGTACATCCTTATCGAGGAGCCGTCGGACAGTTCAGAAACACGTCCGATTTCACCAACTATCAAAAACAGCGACGAACTTCTCCAATATCAACATAAAAATATCATTTATGAACATTTATATCGAGTAATGATTTTTACATTGAATATTAGATGAGTTGTAAATATAAAAGAAAAAGTTCGCACCATAATTAAGAGAGAGAGATATTTAATAGTTCGGACTTACCACAAAAACACAAAAAATTAACCCAAACTTTTTATTCTCTCCTCGTTTTTTTCTGTTTTCCGTTTCGATTCTAATATCATTAAAGGTTGATCTTGAGCATTTTTATTTAAAAACTTGAGGTCCAACATATTATTTGAAAATAAAAAGTTGGTATTTCTGCATGTTCATGTGAACTGTAGATATGAAATGTTAATGAGCGATCATAGTTGAGTTAATTGGGTTTGGTCCAAAGTTGACGATCAAGTATAGACACTAAATAGAGATTCATGTTTTTGTGTCTAGCTATGAATGGTTTTTAAGTTGCTTTATATTTGAATAATAATATAAGATTCACTTTTATATAGAGATATTCGTATTGCCTAGATTTTTTTTTTTTTTGATGCGTTGAGAAAATATCAATGTCTAGAGACTCTACTACAAGAAATACAGAATTTGATGCTTCACTTTATTAATTAATTAGTTTTGACCTAAAACAAGTATTTTCGAGCTGGATGTAATTCAAAAATGATACATTTTTTTATCAAAGTGGAAACATCATTAGACCTAACCTTTTAACGCTACCCAATAATTCGTCAAGACGAACGTATCAATCTATAAGTTGAAAGTTTGCGACAACTTCATATAGCTGTGTAATCAAATAATATTGAACTGGTGTTATTCGATTAGAGACAAATAGAATAATATGGATTTAGAAGGTACAATTGATTGAATGAAAAGAGAACTAAAGATTGTCTATCAGTTCGGAAAAGCAGAGATAATGCCAGTTATTGAATATTGTCATTTTCGTTAAAAACCAACAATCTTTTTTTTTTTATCTTTTAATTCGACAAATCTTTCAATATTCACTATAAATGTTGCATTAATGCTGGTTATAAATATTGTTTCGAGATATTTAATACCGTCTTCGATATCCATCATAAATATTATATTAATACTGTTCATAAATATTGTTTTGAGATAGTTAATGCCGTCTTTAATATCTATCGAGATCGAACGTTTTAAAAGATTTCTGATGATTTTTTGAAATCGATGGAAATCATCTGAAATTTCGAAATCGAATTATTGGACCGATTTTCATTTAGACCAGACTCGGTACTTTTAAAATCCACTTCCACCATATAGTCAATCCATTTAAAAGTCAACTTTATAGATACATTAATTGCTATGTTCTTTTATTAATTCTTATGAGAAATTGAATTTGATAGTATGCAACTTGAATACAAAACAAAAACATTAATATTTGTGACTACAATTTGGAAGATGCGATAATTATTTGTGAACTGATTAATACGTTTTCAAATCAATAAAAAAACACGAATAGTATGGATCTATGCTATAGACCATCCGTTTAAAAACACATGACATATTTGAAACAAAGACACTTAGAATAGTAGTATATGATCCTATTTGAGGATTTGGTCTAAAGATGCTCTTATAGGGTTTATTTATGCTTAGACCTACAAGAAACAAAAAGACAAAATAGTATGCGTATATAATTGTATATAAATTGTTCTGATGAAACAGATTCATGATTTGAAGATCAAGTCAAGCCCATCAATTTTGCTTTCAAACGCTTTGTGTCAAAATGGACAAGACATGACTTCCTTCTTGTCTTTCGTATTAGAACCAACCATCTCAAATATCTCTTCCTTTTTCTTCTATATTTTTCTTTTTCTTTTAACTTTTTGTCTGGTTTTTTATTTTATTTTTTATAATTTATTTAATTTATGGAATCACAGGAATTTAACAATTTGTTTTTTACTTGCTCTATAATATAAATATCTAAATTTTTTGAATTAATCTAAATATATAACGGATCTAACAGATAATATGAGTTCTGTCGAATTTTTCCAAAAGATCAGTCTCCACTCAACATCTTCAACAAAGTTGTAAGTTGATTTCAAGTTAGTTTCCAGATCTTGTCTCTTTCTTTAATGTCTAATTCTCTTTGAAAACTTGTTAACAAAACATGTTTAACTCCTTGGAATGGAGTAAATAGATGCATATTATTCCTAGTGGAGTAAATCTACTATTGACTTGACTGTTTTTTTAATTGCAAGAGTCTGAAAATTGACTATTGTGATTTCAAATGTTTTTGAAACATTTGATTATTGAAAACAACTAAATTCCATTGCTTATTACTTCATACATTGGAAATCACCAAAAAGTGGACGTTTTACGGTCCAATAAAGAATTGGTTCAATAACCAGAACATATAAGTTTTTGATACGGACGATTTCCATTATTTTTGAAAAATTAAAGAAGTTTCTTAAAACATCCGATTTTGTGGAGTACCGAAAGAGACGACTCGAAAAAACATTAATGTGCATTAATATAATATTTGTGACAAAAAAAAATCTCCAAAGATTTAATGAATTATAAATATATAAAAAAAGTTGTTGGTATTAAACTACTGAACATTAATAGCTCGTTTAAATACTGAACATTAAGTTTTTAAAATTTAGTGAACATTAATAGTTCGTTTAATTCGTGGATTAATATCAGCTCTCCATTCTAAACGGTGTTAACATCCATTTAGTCGAAGTTAAATAAATTCGAATTCTGATTGAATAACCTAGGTTTAACACGAGGTAATGCAATAGAGGTGGAACTATGGGAAAATATGGAAAATGTAAATAATAGTGTGGAGAACTGGGATACAAGTTTGTTATTTTTGAAGGAGGCTGTCGCAAAAAGGTTTAATCAGTGGCACCAGTCACAAAGATATTCAGAGGAAGTAAGATTTGTTGCATTTTCAATACGAAGCCTAAACGATCTTATTTGACTTTGCTAATTCAACTCCAAGGAACAAAAATGGTCTTAAATTTGGTTTGGCCCATCAGTTGTTCGATTGAATGTCTGACAGAAAATCAAGTCAGTGACGTATCGCCGTCCTTTGGTTTCTCTGGTTAGTTTTTGGACTAATGCTTTATTTCTGGAGCGAAAGTCTTGAACTTTTGTGGCAAACAATGAGATTGACATTCACTCTTTATGTTGTTTAGTACCCTGTTTTTTTATTGTTCTGGATTTTGGGTTTGTAAAGCTGTTATAAGATAATTTAGTTTCTTCAGGAAGAAGCCATGAAAGTCAAGCTTTTGCGTATCCTTTGACTTTATCTTCTCAGCTTATCATGTATTAAAAGTTCATTATTGGAATTATTAAGATGCAGCTGTGGTGATAAGTATTCCTATGCTACAACTGGCGATGATGTTCTTCCGGTGCATAGTTTCTTTGATGTTCAAAACCATGAGTTACTCTAAAACAACAATTTTTTTTTATTTTATTTTTTAAAAAGACATCATTGCAAGCTTAATTTGTTTTTTTTGTTAAATAAAGAAAACACAAATGCTAAAAGTTCAAACATTCCACTAGAAACCAAATCATTCTACCAAAGAGACCCGTTGATGTTAGGAGGAAAAACATCAGTGGTCACTGTGGCGGTGATGGAAGACATGTGATCGGTGGTTAGTTGTTGGTCGCTGTAGTTTTCTTCCATGAAAGGAACGATTTCAAGATCTTTCACAGAACCCATTTCTTGAGGTTGTCCCATCAACAGATCCATAAACGATGGTTGCTGAGGATTCGGATACTGATAATGATGATCCGAATTCATGCTCATATTATGAATCAGATCTGAATTCATCATATCATAGGCTCTATGTTGAATTTGATGATCATAATCAGCAGGAGCTTGATATTGAACCGGTTCTTGCTGATTAACATATGAAACATCATGAGGAAGAGGAGGGAAGGTAGAAGAAGAAGACTCACCTCTCACCGTAAGGATCTCAATCCTGCGATTAAGCTCATTGAGATAATGATCAACAAAAGAAGGCAAATCTTGATTATGCTTTGCATCGTAATGATACTCTATCATCTTCGTCCCATCGAGACAATCGAACATGAATTCTTTAAGCTCATACTCTCGATTCTCATCTTGAAGCTTCTTCACTTGCTCTCGTCCTTTCTTGATCATATCCCACGTATAGGATTCTTGATCAGCCATCTTCTTGCGCCGTTCTATCATCGGTACGTCCTTAAACCTAGAAACAACCTCTTCCACGCCTTCTCTTGATGGCCAAACCTCCGGGGTTGATTCGTATGGACTTTGGATGACGGCACATGCTTTGATGCCGCAGAGAGTAACCAGCTCGTTAAGTTTCTTCATCATCCCTCTCTTCCTCTTCCTGAATGTTGCTCTCCTTGATGTTTCATTAGCTATCAAAGATAACTGCACTTTCGACCTCTTCTTCATTATCTTTGTGTTTTGTTTAGTTTCCTACCACGAAGATTGTTTATATAGTGATCATAGATTACTTTTTAACTCATTATTAGGTGTCTTATCACTTTTCTGGACTCATTAATTCCAAATTAATTCATTGTTTTCTAATGTGTTTTTATTCTCTAGTATATAGAAATATCCATATTGTAGAAGAATTGTGGCTATAATTAGTATTCTAAGTCAATTTTAAGATATTTCGACATAAAGAAACAAACTCTATAGAACGCTAGCCCATGAAAAAAAGCTGGTAATTTAAAACATAAGTGATAAAATCATAAACATAGAAATAAACATAGATAAATGAAATAAAATCTGACATGGATAAAATTAACCGTTTAACAAGTAAGATTTTTTTCCTTCTATTTCTTATACATTTACATGATTGTCTGTAAAAAAGGCATGTGCTTGTACACAAATGATTGAATATAAAAATGATAATTGTTTAATTAGAAAATTTGTAAAACCATGCATTTATAAATTATGCCAGTTGGGGGTGTTAAGACCACAAATTCACGTAATTAAATGTTTCACTTATAAAAAAAATACCAGCTAACTTTGAGGAGTAATTAGCTGGAGTTACAGTTGTTATTTTTCCACTATACATTATTTCTTTCTGATCAATTTTTACTAGAAAAATCCAAAACAAATTTGGAATAGAAAGAAATCACATCTTGGGTTCACTGGACTAATGCTCCTCTTATTAAATTTCATTCTCATAATTTAGAAAAATTGTCAACAGAAATAGTATATTTATTGGTTATTTGAAGAGTTACAAACAAAATAAGACTTTGACAAACATATGTAATATAACAGAGTGTGTGCATTTGTTGGGCTCTGGAGACCACTTCACTCCATAGAAAAATTTGTAAATACTATTGAGCCTATATTTATCTCTTTAAGCCCATTAAGTAGATTACCTTTGTGATGTATAACTAAAATCTATGCTCCATTGAAACGGCAACGGCCACCAGAAGGGGACAGGCACCAAAAATGGGGTTGGATACGGTGACAGAAAACAGTACGTTTAAAATTTATGGATATAGATACAATATGGATATCTCAGCAAAAATTTTAAAAGTTATTTATAAATAAAAAATATAAAAAATTTTAAAAGTTATTTATAAATAAAAAATATAAAAAATTTTAAAATATAAAAAATTTTAAAATATAAAATATTTTGTTATTAAATAAATTACTAAATATAAAGACTTTGTGAGTAGTTATTATTCACAAACTCTTTTATCGAATTATGGATTTTATTTTACTAAAAAAATATGTATTATGATGAGAGAGAATTTAATCGATTTATTTTCGTAAAATTTTCAAAAATTATTATATTATCGTACATTTTTAAAAATGAGAAGAAAAACTAATTATATAAGTATTTTTTTATATAAAAATAAACAGAAAATAAAATTTTACGTAATAATATTGATATTTCTTTTTTATATCATATTAATACTGCATAAGATATTTATCTAATAAAAATAATAATAGAATATAAAAATTGAAAAAGTCATATCTCATTTAAATATTCGTTCTTGGACGTTTTCGGGATGGAAAACGACATCGGAATGGAGTACATGTGCATCATAGATCAAAATTTCAAAAACATTCCATTTGGTGTATAATAGAATCCCCAACAACTTCATCTAATTAGACTGTCATAAGAATTCATCTGTTATGAAATTTGAAAAAAAAAAACCCAAATTTTTTTATAAAAATATTTCAAGACTCTGAAGTCTCTGTAATCCCACCAATTCACAATACTGTTTCTATGAATTTTTTCGTTATCTATATCAAAACGAATCGTGCTAATATCATAACATTCCCATATGGGAAAAAATTGTATTTCAATTATATACTATGAGATAAAAACAAAAAGATTTTACAATCAATAATCCACTTATTATCCAATGTTTCAAATATGAATATGTCTATACAGTAAAAGAAATCAATTAAAATAGTAAAAATGCCCAATTTATAGTAAATGTTTTATATTAATATATTTTAAAGAGTAAAAC
Organism: Pugionium dolabratum; assembly: GCA_018901945.1. Classification (NCBI taxonomy): domain Eukaryota; kingdom Viridiplantae; phylum Streptophyta; class Magnoliopsida; order Brassicales; family Brassicaceae; genus Pugionium; species Pugionium dolabratum. The sequence goes on from JAEVFF010000278.1 coordinate 370,011, forward strand.
ATTCTTAATTATCGAGACCGGACCAAGTTCTAGCACATGAAGATCTGTCATAACAAGATGATGATGAAGTTTCATATAAGCTATAGTAACTGATTATCCTGTCACGAAATCTTGAAATTCTCTTGTGAATGATCATATACTTGTTAGGGATTCGTGGGATTTTGTTTTAAAACAGAACCGGTACAATTCTGTGGATTTGGGACTACAATAGGAATTTTGATAGTGCCCCAGAAGAATTTTGAAACTTGTCTTTCAATGCGTAGGAGCAAGCATGATTGAAAGCTTCATTAGTTATCTTATAACACATCATTAGTTAGGTAATTCGTTATAACTAATATAGTTTTTACTTGGATTTTAAATCCTTTATAATCGGAATCCTGTATATATCATATTCCTAAACTTTAAAAATTGATAAATATATTTATGTTAAAACTTATAAATAAAATAATTATATTTTCCTCAATAACAAAATAACCACAAGAAATATTTTACTAGACTAATGATTTTCAATTTCATTCTCAAAAACATGTTTTATGTGATTGATAAAAGAACACAAAAAACTATATTATATGTGTGAAATCATCAAAGCTAATGAATTCAAATTAGAGAAAAGTATCAAATAAGGAGTTGAAAGGTCTAAACACATGCTTAATTATATTGGAAGATAACTAAAAGCAAAGAAAAAAGAAAGATTAGAGTGGAGAAAGGTGTGTTTGATCCCTACAATTGAGACAATAGACTTACTTAGAAAATAAAAAAGAATGACTCATGAGAAAGTAGAAGAAAGTAGAAGAAAGTGAAGATGCAACAAAAAAAACTAATGAAGAATATGTCTAATCAAAGATTGACTATTAATTAGCAAACACATAACGTAATTATTCATTTGATAGCTAATGTTTTTCAACCACAAAATACCATTTTCACAATTACTACGAATTAATTTTTTTAACCCCTTTATAATTTTGATTTTTAGAGAGTAATTAATGTCCATGAATACACTATAATAATAATAGTCATGTTTGTTCGTTAATTGCAAGAAGTTACAGTTGTGATTGCGGCAGATTATTATTCGTTTATCTATTATAATTATTTACGACTAATCGCTGCGATCAAATATTTTGTTTTGCGTTATAATTTTTTAACCATTGATAATTAAACATTACGATTAAAAATTAGTGATCAATCACAACTGTAACCGTTGACACTAGATAAACAAACAATATATGTCACAATCATAGTCACAATGTTAACCGTAATCGTAATCGTAACCACTAATGATACAAAAAAACAAAACTAATAATCAATGAAATGATAAATGTAGTTAAAATGTAAAATTATATACCAAATTGTCAAGGCCTTAGGTTTGGCTTTCAACCTATGATTTATGGATAGATACATTTGTTGTTGAATGATTATAGTAAACATATCGAGGAACAAAAAAAAAAAGAAATATTAGAAATTTGTGGATGAAATAATGTAAAAATGGAACTTGATTAGAAAAGGTTCATCAAAGAAAAAGATGTGGAAATGAGCAAAGGTCCTACTTAATGTAATTATGCATGAGGAAAGAATTATGGGTCATACTTTTCAACTAGACAAAATCCCTTTTTATTATTACTTCTTTTTATCTTTTGAAAATTCATGTCACCTCCTTTAAATATCTTTCAAACTTTAATTGTTGCCGTTAAAACTTAAAACTTTCTAATTATTGCTTTTGCTTTTGCTTAGATCTAAAGTGATATTAGACAATCACATAAACATAAAAAATGTTCTTAAATCAGATGAGAAAAAATATTTGTAAATTATATAATATTTTTTATTAGTAAATGTAAATTAGATATTTATATAATTTTAGTTTTTATTCAAAAATTATTTTTAATATTTCTTTTTGTATATATAATTAAATAAATAAAAATAATTATTTTTTTAAGAATTATTAGTATTTTTGTTAGTTTAATAAAATATATTGATTTTCTAAGTAAATTAAATAACAATGACATATATTGTAATTATTTTATTAACTTAAATCTATTTTTAAATTTATTAAATCTAATTGTGATGATATTATATTACTATGATATTTTTGTTAATAAAATGTTAAAATGAAATTATTTTTTTAAAATGTTAGTCAAATAATATATTAGAATTCTATTTTCATACATAATATTACCCCAAAAATGATTGAATGGAAGATTTGTAATATTAAATTCGATAAAACATAACATGAAGTTAAAGATCTTTCACTATATATTCTTGTAAATTTGAATTCATTATATACTCCGAATTTCATCATGAAGAAAACTAGAAAAGGCAATAGTTTGGACTTAAATTTCATTAATATTTTCGCCATAACTATTAAGGATTCCATTAGAAACGTGGAGCCATGCAATTGTCGAAAATACGAGACTCACCACTTTATTTTTATATCAAATCAAGTAAAGTCGAATACCTTTTCTTATATAAAAAATTGAAGAATATTGTATTCCTTTTCCCCGTGATTAGAAAATTGAAATATTTTAATTGGAATTACTAATTATATCTTTTCCCTGTGATTAGAAGCTATGAATGGTAAATATTAGTTGTGGCGATTTGAGATTGAATCAGTAAATGTAATGATGACGTCTTCTAATCTCTCTCTCTCTCCGTCGGCAAATCCTTCTTTGTTTCGATGACGTGGCAAAACGTCAGCTATATAGTTTTTGTTTGTTAAAGAGCATTAGGGTAAGAAAATAACAACAAGAAAGAAGATATTAAATAAGAACAACAATAGGGTTAAAACAACTAGGCAAGACCAATAAACCACAAAAATTTCTTTGAGTCCATGAGCAGGCCGAAAAAGGCAAAAGCAGAACTAAACAAATAATCTAAGATCCTTCGTGACACCTGACCAAAACATTTATATTTTATTTATTCGTTTGCTAGTCGTTTATGACTGTGATTGTAATTGTGATTAACACTATAATTGTGAATGCATCATATATTGTTTATTTTTCTGTTGACAGCAGTTGTCGAACTGATGTTTTAATTATTGGTTAAAAAATTATGTTGCAAAACACAACGTCTCACCATAAATAGTTGCAATAAATAAACAAACAAATAATCTAAGACCCTTCATGACATTTTACAAAAATATTTATAGTATTATTCGTTTGTTCGTCGTCGACGATTGTGATTGTGATTGTGATTAACACTACAACTGTGGCGGTTAAAATTATAGTTAATCGTAGATTTTTACTCGTATTTTTGTTTTAATCAATGATAAAAAAATTACGATGTAAGACACAACATCTGACTATAAATAGTTACAAAAAATAAACAAACAACAATTTATCACAACCATAATTTTTGGCTGACAAACGAATATGACTGATCTCCGTGAGAAGCATATGATGAAGATTAGTTGATTTGCAATGGCGACTTACGGCTAGGACGAACTCGAACTCGCAAACCTTTTTTCCAAGTATAAAAATGTGAATCTTCAAAATTTGGAAGTTTAAAACAAAATGTATTTGTTGTTTCGTTTTTTCTTTCTTTCAAAACCCATAGATGAAGACAATGTTACATAGCTTTCCGTTCGGGAAAGCCAAGAAGGCACAATCATGCTTGCATGGGACAAAATAAAGCCGTGACAACTTGCTTGTTTGGCAAGGGAATCAGCTCGGGTCTTAATACAACGAAGCATCATCATACATAACAAACGGTACAAATTTCTTGTTTCGTCATGAGCCTGTATTAACCCAAAGAATAGTGCTTCCTACGCAATAGATATGGACATTCGGTCCAAACTGAATAAATCAAATCGGTCGAGCTGAAATTTTTAGTTTTTGATTTTGATTTTATTATATGCATTAAAACGATCGGATATAATAGTAATTTTAATCGGTTTATGGTTCGGTTTGGTTTGGTCTAAAAATACAAAAAACAAAAAATATAAACTAATAAACCGAATAAATCGAATTACACCAAATAATTGAACCAAATTAATCCGAAATTAACTTAAAAACTGAAATACAAACCAATCCGATTAAACTTAATTATATAATTAAACCAAAAATCAATTTTTAATTTAGAACGGTTTTTTATGCGAAAAACCAAATTGATTAAACCGAATAAATAACTAAACCAAACTAATTATTATGATTTTTTTTCGATCAACCTTTTTAAAAACCAAAAAAATTAAAATCCAAAAAACTCGAACTGATTAACCCGAAAAAACCGAAAGCCCAAACCTACTACGCAATTTAAACCATTTTGCTAAATTACGTTAGCACTCACATTATAACATAAAAGTTACTTTTTCTGTTTCTAAATGAACGAATTTTTAAGGTTTTTTTCTTGTTCAATAAAGACTAATGTTTTTGAATTTTAAATGCATTTTTATTTAATATAAAAAGCGTAAATACTAACTTTTTAAAGTGATAATAACAATAGTACTTAGCAATCAGTATTATTTGAAAATACGTTACTAATTAGATATATCAAACAAAACAAAATAAGAGACGAATGATGTAGAATGTAGATTAATAATTACATTAAGAGTAAAATGTTTAAAAATAATCATGAAATAAACGAGGAAACAAAAGAATGGGTGCCACCACACACTTTGTGGAATTTGACATGAGACTATGAGAGTGATGTTTCAACAATATCTTCCTTCCCTACCGTCGTATTGTTCTTCTACTTAGAACAAGGAAATATATATATTTATATATTATTGTGACCAAATCATGATTTTTCTGTTTTGTCCCATTTTTGCAATCATCATTTTACTACAAAATGATGCTCTCTCACTTTATTTTCGGTCTCTTTTATTCGTCTTCATTTCTGTTAATATTTATGTGTTTTGATAACAAGTAACTATTCAATAAAATTATTTTTCTGAAATAATATAAATAAAAAATTATAAAATCATAATGCGTTTTTCACTAATTTCTAAAAATAATATACCGGAAATTTATTATTGTTAGAAACATAGAGAATTTTTTCATCAAATTATTCGTCAAAATGTCTATGATAGATCGGTGGAAAATTTTCCAATCAATTTCCACCAAATTTTAATCGATATATTATTTTCAATATTAATTTGTTGGACCATTAGACTTCTTAATCGCCAACATTTTACTTAAAAATATATTCTTCTATTTAAAATATTTGTTCCTTTTGTCTTCTTGTTTAGTTTCATTTGACTTGCTCGAAGATAAAAAAAACCAAAGTCAGTCAACTTCAACCTCTCTCCAACATGGAAAACTTAAATGCTCACTCGTTTGAAAGAGCGATTCTTTTGTATTTCCATTATAAACTATAAAAACAATTTTTTTCAAAAGGATTCTTCCTATCTGATTTTAGATGAGTTTTTTAGCTACGGCGGAAATCATGTATTTTCTCATAAAAGATTTTATGATTGGATTCACATCACTCACTGTGACATATTTACGTAAAAATAACATTTGTTTTATAAAATATTTTTCAATTAATAAATTAGAGATCAAAACGCATTTGCTATCATAATATATACGTTTTTTGTCACTTTGATATAAATATTATAATCATCGATCGGTTAGAAAATACGTAGTATATCTTTAAATTAATATGATATTGATGTATATATATAAGAAAATATTTTTTTTTTCCGTATTTGATAACATGTCTGCTTGTGTGTTCTTTTGCTTTGTTTGGTATATTTTTTGTTCGTTTTTTTGTCAATAACCGACAACAGATCGATCCAAACATCTCTCGTACGATGAAGATAAAATCGAATTAAACACTTCTACTATGTATATAAAAATGGTACAACCAATAACACATTTATTTTTTGGTACGTTTATAAACACTTATTGTTGTCACGTGTAGAAATATGTTCGAAATTAATCAAACTTAACTTTTTTTACACGTTGGATTAATATAAAAAAGGCTTAATCACAACTCGGTAACTATTGTCTATATAAATAAATATATATATATATATAGTGGTTAACCGAGCAAAAAGATTGCATAGTGGAAACAGAAATGGCTATTTTTCCACCATCACTTTACGTACTTAAATTGAAGCACTATTTCATTCTCAGGACATCAAGGTGTTTTCTTAGAAATCAACGAAGAGAAAATAAACTAAAAGTATAAACCCTTTTTTTTAAGGACAAGAATTTCAGACTCGTACTATGCTTTCATGGAAATGAGTTTGTTGGTTGACCGATGGCTTCCCTTTTTTCTAATTAGAAAATTTTCGAATTGTGGGGCACAATTATTTTTTTTAATGTTTGAAATCAATCTGTATTTTCCAAACTTGAGTAATAATTATTGTGAATTTATAAAATTTAAATCATCATTGTCTAAACGTAGCATATGGTCCCCAACAATCGACTATTATATGAATTGAGGTAACTGTGCTACATGAAGTTTCCTCTTTTCTTTTCTTTCTATTAAACTTTATTTCTCTTCTTCTATAATTTCTAAAACGTTGATTTTCGTCTGTCAATATATAATGCTATTCCTTTCGTAACCACAGGAAACTACGGTTACGTCATTCACTCAAACGTTTTTCGTTTGATCGTCGCAGCTTTTTGCGATAAAAAAATTTAACCACCGCGGAATTGTACCCGTTTGCGACAAAATAATGACGATAAAATCTGCGACGATAATCTAGGTTAATAAAACGAAAACAATATTGCAGCGTCTAACCACAATATTTATGATACTAAAGAATAATATTTTAGCGTGTGAGCGCAGATCGCTACCGCAGATGTTACGTCACACAAACGAACATCGCATATTTGTTTTATGTTTTATCTATTTTTTTAGAAAAATATTAATAATTGGACAGTTCTCTAAAATAACAATTTTTAGAAAAATTATTCCAAAAATAATTCATTAGTTTAAATTTATAATATCAAAATTTTATTTTAATAGAAAAAATTATATACCATAAATTATAAAAAGGAATCTAAATATATATTAAGTTTATGTATAATTTGTACTAAATAAATAATTTTACATAATCATTTATTTTTGAAATTTTAATTTTGAAATTTTAATTTTTAAATTTTAATTTTAAAATTTTAATTTTGAAATTTTAATTTTAAAATGTTAGATTTAAAATAAAAATTGTAAAATATGTTATTTGAAGTTATTACTCTTAATTTTACGGAGTTTTTTTCTTCAAAGTATTAACAAGCAAATATTTATATATTGTAAAGGAATCATATAGTTTTATTACTAGGTTTATAGTTCATTGCTTGATTTTTATATAAAGGGTGGTCCCATAAAAGGTGTCAATTGACTCACCCAACGATTATATAACAAAAGTGTGACACAAGAATATTGCCAATCACATTTTCTCTCATTTCCATCTTTTTCTTCAACCTCATAGATCATAAAACTCTCTTATCTCTCTCTGCAACAATCTATAGTTTCTTGTTACTTCATTACTCTTATACATCATTTGCTACGAATATACATACATTAAAGAGAATGGGAAGACATATACATTCTTGTTGTTATAAGCAAAAGCTGAGAAAAGGCCTTTGGTCTCCTGAAGAAGACGAGAAACTTCTCAATTACATCACTAGACATGGTCATGGCTGTTGGAGTTCTGTCCCTAAACGGGCAGGTTTGGTCTCAATATCTTCTTAAATTCGTTGAAAAATTGAATACATGTATATATATTTATTATAATGTTTGTATATTCAAATGGTGTGGATATTTGATCATATAGGTTTGATGAGATGTGGAAAGAGTTGTAGGCTTAGGTGGATAAACTATTTGAGACCCGACTTAAAGAAAGGAGCTTTCTCTCAAGAAGAAGAAAGCTTAATCATCGAACTCCATGCTGCGTTAGGCAACAGGTTAATTAAATCAACAATGGTTTTGCAACACATCGTATTTGAAATTCATAATGTAGTTTTTGAAATATGTTTCTTTGATCTATCATGAATGTGTTAGATGGTCTCAGATCGCAACTCGGTTGCCCGGAAGAACAGACAACGAGATCAAGAACTTTTGGAACTCTTGTCTAAAGAAGAAACTGCGAAGAAAAGGCATTGACCCAACAACACATAAACCCTTACCAACAAACGAGCTTCAAACTCTTTATAATCATAACGTCACAAATCAGAAGCTGACGTCATCAACTACTTCGGAAGGAATAAAGTCAACGGGTTCGATAAACCCACAAGAGTCGGTCGTCTCCTCATCGCAATCAAATCCCTGGTGGTTCCATAAGACGAATCAAAACGCTGCGTTTTACATCAGTTCAAGTAGTACTACTCCAACGGTTACAGAACAGATCCTATCTTTAATCTCTTCATTGTCAACGTCATCATATCCGATACCAATGACTTCAAACTTCAATCCTGTTCCAAACAACTGGGAACTCAACTACTGCAACAACACAGTTCCATCTCAAAGCAACAGTATCTACAACGCCTTCTTTGGTAATCATTACATAGAAGCTGGCCAAATCGTGAACAATAACAATAAAAATAATCCAGTAGTGGATCATCATCAAGACATGACGTCATGGGCATCAGAGATTCTTCATTACACAGAACATAACCAAAGCTCAGAAACAGGTTTAGAAGCAGAAGTGAAGCCAGACATAGACAAATACTACTGGAGGTCAGCATCATCTTTATCATCTCCAAACCAAGAAGCTGCAACGTTGCTTCACGATGCTGACGTGGAGTTGTACGGTGAAAATCTACAAAATTTTAATACTAACATGGTATTTGATCGCATTTAGATTAGTTAACATGTGGCAGAGAGAGAAAGAGGGAGAGAGAGAGAGGGAGAGAGAGAGGGAGACAGAGAGAGAGAGAGAGAGAGAGAGAGAGAGAGAGAGAGAGAGAGAGAGAGAGAGAGAGAGAGAGAGATCACTATTTTCTTCATTTTCTGTTTACATTCAAGGACCGGAGTTTATTGATTGATAAATACGTACATATTTATGTATTATGTTCTGCAAGCGTGTAAGTATATATATGCTTTTTTGGGTTTGTAGATATTCTGCTCGCACATTTACTTTTGTAATTTCAGTTTTTCCTCTCCTTCTTTATGACGGGGTTTCGGCCAATTCATACATGAAGTTTGACCCGTGGTTACGATTCGATAACGAACTTTGTTGCTGTGCAGTTTCATACATGAACTTAGTGTTTTATCCCGTAACATGCATTGACTTGACGGTGTTAGTCAAACCGTTAAAAATTTGCTTAGTCAGATAATAAATGTTTAAATAAATTTAATTAATTATTTAACTATTAACCTGACGTCGTGTAGACATTACAGAGAAAATAAACAACGACGAAGAGGATGATCCAGACGAAGACGACCTAGAGCTCCGATGCAAAAATTGCTTCAACGACGAAGTAGACGAGAAGGGGCAAACGTCACAGAGGGAGGCACAGGCTGCGGTTTCTTCTCTCGCCGGCGTTTTCACAGTCTTCGTCACTGTTACCGTCTCGAAAACTTACTATTTCAGTTAAAAAAATCATAGAGCAGAGATCTTTGGATCTTCTTTCATTCTCATCTCTCTTCTCCGATTTATGTGTAACTATATATTTTTAAATTTCTGCAAGGTCTCTGAATAAAAAAATGAGGTTATCATTATCATCATAACGTGTATTAGTATAGCAGTAGTAGTGCTGATGTATTTGGTCACGACTAAGACCCTTCCTAGTCTCTTCTTCTTCTTCTTTCTCTCTATATCTCTCTCTCAATGTCCATATCCAGTTTGGGAAACATGACCACTTTGATTCCTTCATAAAAGATCTGTTAAAGTAAAAAGCGTTTTCTTAATCTGCCATATCACCATCTGCGGAAGATCTAAAGCTTCGCTTTCCTCTGTTTCAGAATCTGAGGTAACATAACATCGTCGATTCATTTTTAATTTTATCAGATTGTCTTACAATCGGAATGTCAAAGCATCAAATTCGATATGTATTTGTGGGAAAATGGGTGTTTAAACATACTTTTTTTTTGGATTTGAGCTAGTGAGTTAGATTTCACTCTTTAGCTTTCAGATTTAAGCTTCTCTGTTTTTTTTTATTATTTATGGAAATTTATGATGAGATTTGCTGTTAAAGACTAGATCTATTGATGATTTGTTTATTTCTTGATTATGTCGAGCTAATATAAAAGTTATGTGATCTGTATGACAATGAGTTGAAGATTTGAGCATAATTACTTATGATTTTTCTCTCAGGGATCTGTCGGCTACAAAGTTCCGGTGGATATTGATATTATTAGACAATGTCGTCTAATAATAATTTCACAAACAGTCGATCCAATCTATCAACAAACTCTGATGCTGCTGAAGCTGGGAGGCACCAGCAGCCTGTGCCTCCCTCTGTGACGAAGACGACCTAGAGCTCCGAGCCACTTTCTGCCATCTTCGTTCGCGGAGGAGAAGAAGAGAAGAGGAAGCCTCTGCAAACCCTAATTTTGCAAAGAGGAAGAAGGAGCTCGGGGAAGAAGGGGAAGAGGAAAATAATTAAGGGTAACTCCCACTTATCAAAACGTCGACGTTTTGCGTGTTTATTAAGATGTTGTCGTGGCTGACGTGTCATCCTAGTCAGCTAGGATTAACGGTGAGTTAAACGTCGTTTATCGCTAATGTATGTTTAATACTAATTAATCCAGTCAATGCATGTTATGGAGTCAAACATTAAGTTAATGTATGAAAGTGCACAGCAACAAAGTTCGTTATCGAATCGTAACCACGGGTCGAAGTTCATGTATGAATTGGCCGAAACCCCTTTATGACAATGACCATAATAGAGTTTTCATATTTGTTTATTTACATCTATATATATTAAGTTTTTATTTTTTTGAAGTCCATACATATTGAGTTTACATGGGAAAAAATTATTCACGGATCATAAAATTAAAAACCTATAAAATAAAGTAAATATTCGTTAAAGAAAAGAAAAATAAATAAATTAAATATATGTCCCGGACGAGGTGGATGGTTCTTTTTCTTTAAAGATGTTATTATATCCTAAGGTTGGAGTGAGAGACTTGGAATATGGATGGTGTTTTTTTACTTAAGGAGAGGTTATGCAATTGATAAAAACCTCATAAATAATTCAGTTGATAAATAAACATCAACAGGACTTTAATTCTTGCATAGACTTGATGTTGCATGTTTCCTAGTTGCATAATTAAACCAAGGGGCATTTGCAAAATTGACCTAAAATTTGTCTTCAATTGCAAGTTTGACAATTTAAAATTTTTTTTGCAAAACTATCTTTCTATCTCTATTTTATCCTTCAACAATAACTTTATTTACAACTTTGCCATTAACTTAAAAAAAAACAAAAACAACACAAAGACCATTATGAACAAATTTTTTAAAAATATTACGAAAATGCCATCTTTTTCAATGCATACAACAATCATTATCGTGGTTGTTGGGAGAAAAATATTTTATTCCTATCAAAGCAGACTTCTCGGAGAAGTCTGCGACGTTTATTCCGATCAAAGCAGACTACTCCGAGAAGTCTGCTTTGATAGGAATAAAAATTGCTTTGGCGAGAAAAACAATTTATTCCTATCAAAGCAGACTTCTCGGAGAAGTCTGCGACGTTTATTCCGATCAAAGCAGACTTCTCCGAGAAGTCTGCTTTGATAAGAATAAACGTGGCAGACTGCGAGAAGTCTGCTTTGGTGAGAAAAAACATTTTATTCCTATCAAAGAAGACTTCTCCGAGAAGTCTGCGACGTTTATTCCGATCAAAGCAGACTTCTCCGAGAAGTCTGCTTTGATAGGAATAAAAATTGCTTTGGTGAGAAAAAAGTTTATTCCTATCAAAGCAGACTTCTCCGAGAAGTCTGCTTTGGCGAGAAAAATATTTTATTCCTATCAAAGCAGACTTCTCGGAGAAGTCTGGGACGTTTATTCCGATCAAAGCAGACTTCTCCGAGAAGTCTGCTTTGATAGGAATAAAAATTGCTTTGGCGAGAAAAACAATTTATTCCTATCAAAGCAGACTTCTCGGAGAAGTCTGCGACGTTTATTCCGATCAAAGCAAACTTCTCCGAGAAGTCTGTTTTGATAGGAATAAACGTGGCAGACTGCGAGAAGTCTGCTTTGGTGACAAAAACATTTTATTCCTATCAAAGCAGACTTCTCAGAGAAGTCTGCGATGTTTATTCCGATCAAAGCAGACTTCTCGGAGAAGTCTGCTTTGATAGGAATAAAAATTGCTTTGATGAGAAAAACAGTTTATTCCTATCAAAGCAGACTTCTCCGAGAAGTCTGCGATGTTTATTCCCATCAAAGCAGACTTCTCCGAGAAGTTTGTTTTGATAGGAATAAACGTCGCAGACTGCGAGAAGTCTGCTTTGGTGACAAAAACATTTTATTCTTATCAAAGCAGACTTCTCGGAGAAGTCTGCTTTGATCGGAATAAACCTCGCAGACTTCTTGGAGAAGTCTGCTTTGACAGGAATAAACTGTTTTTCTCGTCAAAGCAATTTTTATTTCTATCAAAGCAGACTTCTCCGAGAAGTCTGCGAGGTTTATTCCGATCAAAGCAGACTTCTCCGAGAAGTCTGCTTTGATAGGAATAAACGTCGCAGACTGCGAGAAGTCTGCTTTGGTGACAAAAACATTTTATTCCTATCAAAGCAGACTTCTCGGAGAAGTCTGCTTTGATCGGAATAAACCTCGTAGACTTCTCGGAGAAGTCTGCTTTGATAGGAATAAACTGTTTTTCTCGCCAAAGCAATTTTTATTCCTATCAAAGCAGACTTCTCCAAGAAGTCTGCGAGGTTTATTCCGATCAAAGCAGACTTCTCGGAGAAGTCTGCTTTGTTAGGAATAAACGTCGCAGACTGCGAGAAGTCTGCTTTGGCAAGAAAAATATTTTGATAGGAAGTCTACTTTGATAGGAATAAACGTCGCATACTTCTCCGAGAAGTCTGCTTTGATAGGAATAAACTGTTTTTCTCGTCAAAGCAATTTTTATTCCCATCAAAGCAGACTTCTCCGAGAAGTCTACGACGTTTAACGTCGCAGACTGCGAGAAGTCTGCTTTGATCGGAATAAACATCGCAGACTTCTCGGAGAAGTCTGCTTTGGTGAGAAAAACAGTTTATTCCGATCAAAGCAGACTTCTACGAGAAGTCTACTTTAGTGAGAAAATTTAGTATGTGTACAATGATCTAATCAAATTCATTAATTTTTTACCGCAGATAATGGTCCAAATCGTTGTTGTTTGTGGGGAGTGGACTATTACAGAGACTTGAAATTTTTCTGTGGATAATATAGGAGGAGGAAAAATGTTTGTAATTGAGGATGATGATTACTTTGTTGATGAAGATGAGAATAAAGTTTACTCGAATGCTGAGGATTACATTCTTTAAGGTAAAGTAAAAGATGAATAAATTCAGTTTTAGTGTTGAGTATCTCAGAAAATTAAGTTACGAGTAAGGACAAAATATAAAGTCTGCTGAGAAGTCTGCAAAGAAGCCTGCCGAGAAGTCTGCAAAAAAGTCTGCGAGATTTATACAACAAAGTTTGCCGATATAAGTGTGTAGTTTCTGAAACATGTAACCAATCAATTCAATTAATTTGAAGACACAATGTTATCGATGTTGTTTTACAAAAACATCCAACACCATCCTGTTAACTTAGTATTTTGATGGAATTGTTTATACATATCTTTAAGTTCTTGTTCTTTCTTGTTATTAGGAAGTATGCATTAAGTATCTTAAATATGCACTAAGTCTTTAACTATGTATAAAATTTTATACTAATATTTGTGTTTTTAATGGTTGTCATTTTGTAATTTTATAAGTATGATTTGACTTGAGCTGATTGAAAGGTGATTGACATACAACTAATAGTTTATTATAATTCTGAAAAAGTTGATTGAAAANCCGATCAAAGCAGACTTCTCCGAGAAGTCTGCTTTGATAGGAATAAACGTGGCAGACTGCGAGAAGTCTGCTTTGGTGACAAAAACATTTTACTCCTATCAAAGCAGACTTCTCGGAGAAGTCTGCGACGTTTATTCCGATCAAAGCAGACTTCTCCGAGAAGTCTGCTTTGATAGGAATAAAAATTGCTTTGATGAGAAAAACAGTTTATTCCTATCAAAGCAGACTTCTCCGAGAAGTCTGCGACGTTTATTCCGATCAAAGCAGACTTCTCGGAGAAGTCTGCTTTGATAGGAATAAACGTTGCAGACTGCGAGAAGTCTGCTTTGGTGACAAAAACATTTTATTCCTATCAAAGCAGACTTCTCGGAGAAGTCTGCTTTGATCGGAATAAACCTCGCAGACTTCTTGGAGAAGTCTGCTTTGACAGGAATAAACTGTTTTTCTCGTCAAAGCAATTTTTATTCCCATCAAAGCAGACTTCTCCGAAAAGTCTGCGACGTTTATTCCTATCAAAGCAGACTTCTCGGGGAAGTCTGCTTTGATAGGAATAAACGTCGCAGACTGCGAGAAGTCTGCTTTGATCGGAATAAATGTCGCAGACTTCTCGGAGAAGTCTGCTTTGGTGAGAAAAACAGTTTATTCCGATCAAAGCAGACTTCTCCGAGAAGTCTACTTCAGTGAGAAATTTAGTATGTGTACAATGATCTAATCAAATTCATTAATTTTTTACCGCAAATAATGGTCCAAATCGTTGTTGTTTGTGGGGAGTGGACTATTACAGAGACTTGAAATTTTGCTGTGGATAATATAGGAGGAGGAAAAATGTTTGTAATTGAGGATGATGATTACTTTGTTGATGAAGATGAGAATAAAGTTTACTCGAATGCTGAGGATTACATTCTTTAAGGTAAAGTAAAAGATGAATAAATTCAGTTTTAGTGTTGAGTATCTCAGAAAATTAAGTTACGAGTAAGGACAAAATATAAAGTCTGCTGAGAAGTCTGCAAAGAAGCCTCCCGAGAAATCTGCAAAGAAGTCTGCGAGATTTATACAACAAAGTTTGCCGATATAAGTGTGTAGTTTCTGAAACATGTAACCAATCAATTCAATTAATTTGAAGACACAATGTTATCGATGTTGTTTTACAAAAACATCCAACACTATCCTGTTAACTTAGTATTTTGATGGAATTGTTTATACATATCTTTCAGTTCTTGTTTTTTCTTGTTATTAGGAAGTATGCATTAAGTATCTTAAATATGCACTAAGTCCTTAACTATGTATAAAAATTTATACTAATATTTGTGTTTTTAATGGTTGTCATTTTGTAATTTTATAATTTTGTAATTTTATTTGAAGTATGATTTGACTTGAGCTGATTGAAAGGTGATTGACATACAACTAATAGTTTATTATAATTCTGAAAAAGTTGATTGAAAACTGACTGATAAGGTGGAGTGATGGGAGCTAGTGATAGGTATAATAAAGTTGACAAAAATTCATTTAAAATATGGCCAAAAATACAAACGAAGTCTGCAATTATTAATGAAGTCTGCAAGTGAAGTCTGCATTTGTAATGAGAACGTGTTGTGAAGTCTGCAACTGAAGTCTGCAACCTGTAATGAAGTCTGCAACTTGTAATGAAGTCTGCAACACGAAAATCTATTGATTCAAAAACCAAAGTCAAATTCAAAACGTAAGAAAAAAACTCAAAAACATCTACAAAAACTGTAAAACCACCATAAATTTCAAGGAGAATTTCAAACATCTATTGAAAATCTTTAAAAAACCATCTAAAATTTTAAAAACCATTAAAAATCACTTTAAAAGCAACTAAAACAACAATATTACTTTTTGTGAATCTTTTTCCAGATCTACAACAAAAAAAAAGAGAAATAAGATAAGAATATAAGAACTCCGCAACTGAAGTCTGCAACTGAAGTCTGCAACTGAAATCTGCAAACCTGTAATGAAGTCTGCAACACGAAAATCCATTAATTCAAAAATGAGTGTCAAATTCAAAACGTAAGAAGAAAACTCAAAAACAACAACAAAAAACTCTAAAACCACCATAAATCTCAAACATCTACTGAAAATCTTAAAAAACCATATAAAAATTTAAAAACTATTAAAAATCACTTTAAAAATCTAGTAAAACAACAAAATTAGTTTTTGTAAATCTTTTTTCTAGATCTACAACAATAGAAAATGAAAAATAATATAAGAATATAAGAAAAAATTAAGAAAACAACAAAAAAAACAAAATCTCCAAAACAATGAAAAACGTAACAACTAGTAAAAATAACAAACTTACATCTTTAGATCTCGTGACTTCCTTTTTTAGATCTACAAAAATACAAGATGAGAAATGAGATAAGAATATAGGAAAAAACTTAAGAAAATAACAAACACAACAAAAATCACAAAAACTACAAAAAATTTAAAACTAATAAAAGCAACAAGCTTACGTTTTTAGATCTCTTCACTTCTTTTTCCAGATCTACAACACTATAAGACGAGAAAGAGTGTTATAAAAATAACAAAAGATCTAAACAATAAAAATATTCTAAAATCACAAACCCAAAACCATATAAACAAAAAAAAACTTACCTTTTTCACATCTCATGATTTTTTTCCAGATCTACAAAATAACAAGATGACAAAGAACATGAGAAGAGAAGAAGAAAAGAAAAGAGGGGAGGTAAAACGAGAAGAAGAGAAAATTTACCTTGTAGTCATTTTTGGAGGATGGAGGCTCCCACGTTTTTTTTTTTGAAAATGAAATTATGATAAAATTTTAGGGTTACCTTCTTTATATATGGAGAGTTAAATTTGGTTAGGTTAAAAACTGTCAATTTCCGGTTTGCGCAGACTTCTCGAAGTCTTCGAAGTTTATTCCCGCTGAAGCAGACTTCTCGGAGAAGTCTGCTTTAATAGGAATAAATCTCGAAGACTTCTCGAGAAGTCTGCTTTAGTGAAAAAAAATAGTTTATTCCGGCTGAAGCAGACTTCTCGAAGTCTGCTTCGTATTTTTACATTACCCTAAACTCTAAATTGAAAAAAAAACCGGTTTAGTTACATTTAATTTCCGGTTTATGCAGACTTCTCGAGAAATCTGCTTTGTTAAATCTACGACAACATCTCGAGAAGTCTGCGTAACCCTAAACCCTAAATAATAAGATTCACTAAATGTGCAAAAGTTTTGTTAAAAATTGGATGAATATGTTGAAGATAGTTAAGTAAATGCAAAACTCAAACAATTTCTTTTAAAAATTTGTAAATCTAAATTTTCAAATTTATCACATGATATTTCAAATTCTAGCATGAATTCTCTACACAAACATCAACTATTAACCCACAACACATAACAACAAAAACTAGCAAAATATTTTATATCATTAGATCGAATCTAATCTACTTATTTTTGAATTCATTATAACTTTTACGTGCTTTTGATATGTATATAAACTATGTTAATAACAATTTTAATTTTTTTAAATATTTCAAAATTTTTATTTGATTTAGGTAATTTATTTACAAAGCAGACTTCATGAAGTCTGCTTCAGCCGGAATAAACTGTTTTTCTCACCAAAGCAGACTTCTCGGAGAAGTCTGATTCAACCGGAATAAACTGTTTTTCTCACCAAAGCAGACTTCTCCGAGAAGTCTGCGAGATTTATTCCGACCAAAGCAGACTTCTCGGAGAAGTCTGCTTTGACCGGAATAAACCTCGCAGACTTCGTGAAGTCTGCTTCAACCGGAATAAACTGTTTTTTTCACTAAAGCAGACTTCTCGGAGAAGTCTGCGAGGTTTATTCCGACCAAAGCAGACTCTGCTTTGGTCGGAATAAACCTCGCAGACTTCGTGAAGTCTGCTTCAGCCGGAATAACCTGTTTTTCCTACCAAAGCAGACTTCTCCGAGAAGTCTGCTTTGATAACAAAAAACATGCAGGGACTGAAACGTAATTGACATTTCAACATTATTTTTTAGACCAAAGGAGTGTTCAGTAATTTCTCCACCCTCACAGGTTAGTTTTGCAAAAAAAAATGTAAATTGTCAAACTTGCATTTGAAGTCAAATTTTAGGTCATTTTTAGCAATTCCCCCTAATATATAATAAATTTATACTTTATGACGAAAAATAGATATGTCAATTAGAATAGTTCGATCCGACCCAGAACAAAATCTACAAAATCTATATATATATATTTAAACTGAGTACCGCCTGACTCGGGAAAATTTCGAACATATGTCATAAAGGTCGGTCCCGCCCGAACAGGGTTATAGGGTTATTCCGACTTTTCAAACTTTTCTATAAAACAAAATAACTTCAAATTTTAAAAAATTAATATCAAAATAGATCAAAATTTAAACAAATAATCAATATGTTTGATAAAAGAATAATACTGTAGAATAACATTTTTTAATTTTTATTCTAAATTTAGTAATGTAAATTTAAAATAACATAAAATATTTTATGAACATACATATTTATGATAAATTAAGTATAAATAAATTTAAAACATTATATTTGGGTTCATTTTTTCCAATTTAAGATTTATTTTTTTATTAACGATAAATTTTAATATATTTTAGTATTAAATTTGTGATATTTTTAGAAATATAAACTAATGGTACTATATTTAGAACAAAAACTTAAAAACTGTTATTTTTGTCAATTACTCTTGATAAAATCTAATATATTTTTTAATTACTAAATAAATTTTATTACCAAATAGACCAAATAAAAACGCCTCAAATTCATTCGTTGTAGCAAATATTGTAATATTTTCGAGCATCTTTTAAATACTCACCACCATCAAAAGAGCTATGTACAAAAAATTAAAAAAAAATTAAAATTTTATTAAATTTTGATATGTGTAAATCATATAAAAGCCTCATCGATAATCTATAGGTAATGATTTTAAAATTATTAAATACACGTAAATGATACTTTTATATGGATCACAAAACATAAATCCATCCAGCAAAATTGATGGTAGTTCAGTTATTGGAATGTTTAAAAGATCACATAGCATAACAGCTAACTCAGTTGTGTTTAACATTTGTATAATTTCAAAATATAAAAATCTTCATAAGAAACCAATTCCAACCAATCATATTTGAGATGTATAGTGAATTTATGCTTCCCTTCTTTGATAATATTTCATTTTTCATACGTTATGAAATCATAAAATAAAAATAAAAATTTAATTAGAGTTAAGCAGTTAAATAACTGTTTTAAAACTAACAATATGGAGAATAAATTGAACAATTGAATAAAATAACATTATTTTAAGTTTGGGTAATTGAATAAAATAGCACTATTTTAAGTTTGGACAATTGATTTAAGAGAAATACCCTAGATTAGCACTAAATAAAGTTTTAGTGTCAATAATAGCACTCTATTTAAAAATTCACACAAATAGCATTTTAACAAATAAAAAGACTAAAATATCCTTAATTTTAATGAAAGGAATGTATATATATTAAATAAAAGGTAATATGTTCATTAGCTATAGTACCATATTGGTTACACACTTCTTCTCTCACAACCATTGTCCAAGGTTCGATCCCCCTCCAAACCTATTATAAAGGTTTTACTATTTTAATTCAAAAAGTGTATATATATTAAACAAAATATCATATGTCAATTAGTTACGACAGCGTATTGGTTACACACTCTTTCTCTTGCACAATTGTCCAAGGTTCGAGTTGCCTAATTGCAATTTTTAGTTTTTTTATTTCATTTAATTATTTTATTTAGGAAATGCTTCCTTAATATTAAGAAATTTTTACTTAATTTAGGTTAGTAGTCACATTTTATACAAAATTTAGGAAAGCTATATGCAAATTTAGGAAATACCTCTTACGTTTTAAGAATTCCTTCCTAAAACGTGAAATTAAATGAGTAACAGTGTTTATCCAAAAAACATCAGTAAAAATGTTTATCAACAATCACAAATACAAGTTATAAACAAAAACATCAAAATGAAAATTTCCAAACTAAGATTTATCACCAAACTCATAAAAAATGTCAAATGCCAACTTCGTTCTTATGTCTTCTTATGCACCATCATGTAGCTTTGCCATATCTTCAATTCCTATTGAATGATATTCAATCATTTTGATCACAAAAAGAGAACAATTGGCATCGGTTTTCGTCATAAAAAAATATTTGCATCTCTCTCAAAAACTCATTAACGAGCTCAATCTTGATCCATGAAAATTTTAACAGCAATATCCTGAAATTGGAAGAGAATAATTTTGCAATCACCAAAATTAGAATATTTAAGATCTACTATATATTAAAGGAGAAACATTGAGAATGAAAATTACTTAGGTGTCATCACCATATTCACTCTCAACAATTTTATTAATTAATTTAATTTTAATATAAATTATTTATTTTATTATCTAAACATATTTATTAGATAACTTAATTATAGAATTTAATGAGTTTCCAAACACTAATTAATTTTCAAATATACGAAGATTCAAAAATTAGGAAAGTTTGAGTTAGTAAATTATACATTTAATTACTCGCCAATTTTAAAAATAGAATATTGTTTTTTACATAAATATTTAATTATTATACACATATATAAAGAAAATAAATATATTGAATTTCTATAGATATAAAAACTTTATTAACACTATTTAATTCCATTTTTATATTATATGCAACTTTACTTTTTAACTCAATAATTAAATTCAATATATTGTAGTAATAATTATTTTAAAGAAATATATATATATATTGTGTAATAATATAGTCGGCATATCTAAATCACAAATCATATAGAAATTATATCACTTAATTTTGTTTTGTTTTCAAACAATCAATATATTTACAAATAAAATTTTATATTATATCATTTGTTTGTAATATTAAATTTGAATAACTAATAATTATTTTTTAGTATGACTACTTTATATATAAGTAGATTCTATAACATAACAAAATTAATTAAAACTACTAATTTTATTAATTTAATTTAAAAAATATTTCAAATATTTTACTAAAAAATTTATAAATGTATTTTTGATTAATGTACCGCAAAAACAACGATAAAATAATGCCATATTATTTAAATAATATATAATAATAGTAATATTATTCTTTTATAATATATATAATATTTTAAATTAATATATTTATAATTTTTCATTCAAATAATAAAAAATTTTAAAATATTAATTTTAATACATTCTAATATCAATGAAAAACTTAAACAGGAATATAATTTTATGATTTAAAAAAAGTTTAATTTAAACTAAATATAGATATATATATATATATATAGAAAATAAATGCTTATATGTCAGTTAGTTACAGTAGTATAGTGGTTACACACTCCTTCTCTTATATAATGGTCCAAAGTTCGATCCCCCCTTGTGAGTTGATTTCAAAATTTTGCAGAATATTAGGTTAAAGATACATAAGGTTATTTTAGTATTTTTCATTTAAAAAAATGCTATTTGTGGGAATTTAGGTTTGTGGTGCTAATTTAGTCACTAAAACATTATTTAGTGCTAAATTAGTCAATTGCCCTTGATTTAAGTAACTTTTTTTAAGTTTTTATTCCAAAAATTATATCATTAGTTTAAATTTTTAATAATAGCACAAATTTAAAATTAAAATACATTAAAATTTTATTTTAATACAAAAAATTAAACCTTAAATTGGAAAAAAAATCTAAATATAATATTTTAAGTTTATGTATAATTTATTTAGATTAAATAAGTATTTTTCACATAATTATTTGTGCTAATTTTGGAATTTTATCATTAGAGTGCTAGATTTGGAATAAAAACTTTAAAAAATACTATTTAAAAGTATTACTCTTTAAGTTTTTGTTACAAATATAGCACTAATCATTTTAATTTCCAAAACTAGCACATGTTTAATATTAAAATAATTAGGACAAATGTATAAAATAGCACATTTCAAAGTTTTTTTCCAAAATAGCATCATTAGTTTAAATTTTCAATAATAGCACGAATTTAAGATTCAAATGTATTAAAACAGTCTTTTAATATAAAAAAAATCCTAAATTGTAAAAAATAAATCCAAATATAATAGTTTAAGATTATGTATAATTTATTTAAAATAAATAAGTATTTTTACATAAATATTTGTGCTATTTTTGGGAGTTTATTTTTGGGATGTTAAAGTTGAAAAAAAAACTTTAAAATGTGATATTTTAAGGTATTACTCAAATAATTAAAACCTCTTTTTAATGGAAAAATTTTAAACTCTAAATTATAAAATGAACTCAAAAATTATGTTTTAATTTTATATATAGTTTATTTTAGGTAAATAATTATTTTTACATAATAATTTATGTTATTTTTGGAATTTTATTTTTAATGTGCTAAATTTAGAAAATAACTTAAAAAATGTTATTTTATGATATTAGTCGAATAAATTTAAGATGAAGCTTATTAAAACGTCTTATTATTAAAGCAAATATTTTATTTAAAATATTCTTTTTGGAGATTTTTTTGGTTCAATCCAAACTTGACCTACTTAAATACTAAAAACTCTTTAGCTCGAGTGGATTTAGTCCAAAAGATACGAATTTTTAGGGTTTATATATATATCTTGACTCAAGTTGGATCTTTTGGAACATCAAATCAGCCCAAATTTCAGGTTTTGTCTTTAATTGACATGTCTAGCTAATGATTTCTTATTTGTCTAAGAGCTATCATCCTTCAAAGAACCATATGAGAAGCGTCTCAATTGTTGTCTCGAAATTAGGCGAAAAAGCTTCAATTGAATATTGAAATAGATGATTGTGCCTCTCACCAAGTAAGACATAATGTCATATACTTTGACAGGTTTCTATCCACTCAACTAATATTTTTCATTCTTTGTTTTTGTCAAATGAACCACATGAGAAAATGAGAAAAGTTAAGTCATCTACTAGACACTGTTGAACAATATATGATTTTGTATACAAAGGCTGATGGACTTAGTGCTAGTAGAGTAGAAAATAACTTCCACATTATCATTGTTGAAACATGTTATGTTATGTTCTGTTGTGACTTTTCTTAGGATTTTTAGAGACACTACAGTATTTTGTTTCTACTTAAAGCTTTTATCTTTAGATTCAATTCTAACGTCTATTTGGTTCTTTGGAAATTATTGTGGAAGTGTTTTGGTTTAAAAGATCATATTGTAGATGGATGATACAGTCAAATTAATCAAAAGATTATTGGAAAATCAAAACCAATGTTCATAAAACAAAGGTTCTGGCTCAATGGTGTAAAGAATCTTAGAATAGAATTGATTTTTAAACAACGAAGAGACTGCTTACAAACATAATTCAAGAAGAAGGAAAATGACGTTAAAATGAAAGATTGGTTATTCTATTCATTGTTTTTACAGTTTATATACTACTACTTGTTGTAATAAATTCTGATACCTTGATCTCCATCCTTCATTACTTTAAATCCTATACCTCTACGTATGTTATACGATTTCTTCTTATTCCTGTATCAGAGCTTCCTTTCTTGAAGAAACTTGTCCTCAAGGTTCGAGTTCAGAAATTTCTTCGACAAGTCTGATAAAAACTCCCAAATTGCCTCCTCCTCAGGTTCGTTAGCCCCTGTACCAGCACCATTGTGGCAGCTCTACCTTACTTGTTGACCATTTTTTGTTGCAGTATGCGAACTGGTTCCCTTGCGAGCACATCAACAATCTCCACCGGTAGTTGAGAAGAAGTAGGAGCAATCTCCACCGGTAATTGATAATTTCAATTGTGAAACATGAAATACATGGTGTATAACTGAAGTTGCAGGAAAATCGAGTTTATAAGCAACTTTTCCACATTTATCCACAATTCGGTAAGGGCCAAAGTACTTTGGAGCCAACTTCTGATTGCTCCTTGTCACTACAGATTATTGTCTATAAGGTTGGAGCTTCACATAGACGAAATTCCCTATTTCAAAATTCATGTCGTGCGATGACGATCACCTGACTGTCGCATGTGATGATGAGCTTGGAGTAAGTCGAATTTCAAAACCTGGATCATCTGAACGTTCTTGAAGACTTTTCGCAACTACTGCCACCTTTAACTCTCCTGGTAGATAAGGCAGATGGGTGGGAGGTGCTTGGCCATAGATTGCTTCGTATGGAGTGAGTTGAATCGTAGAGTGGTAATTCGTATTATACCAATACTCGCCTAGGGGCAGCCATTTGCTCCAAAGATGTGGTCTGTCACTGCACATACATCGTAAATAGGTCTCCAAACACCTATTAATAACCTCAGTTTGCCCATTGCTTTATGGATGGTAAGCACTAGACAAGTTGAGTGTCATTCGTTGAAGACTAAAAATTCTTGCCAAAAAGAACCGATGAAAACTGTGTCACGATAGCTGACGATTGAGGCTGGAAACCCATGCAGTTTATATACATATTTCAAGAATGCTTGTGCAACTATGGCAGCCGATTAAGGATGAAAGAGAGCTATGAAATGAGCAGCTTTTGATAACCTGTCCACCACCACCATTATCACTGATTTCCCAAAGGATTGAGGGAGTCCCTCAATAAAATCCATAGATATGTTTGTCCAAATGGCTTCCGGAATGGTTAATGGTTGAAGAAGATCTAGAGAGGTAGCATTGTCTGATTTACATTGTTGGCAAACCTAACAACTATGGATGAAGGTAAATATCTTTGGACATACCTTTCCAATAAAAAAAGACTTTTGAGTCGTTGGTGGGTGGCATCTCTCCCTGAATGACCACCACTTCCTGACATGTGCAACGACTCCATTATTGTTGCTGGGATGGTAGGATCCAGCGGTACAACCATTTTGCTCTTCCTTCGCAAAATACCTTAGTACCAAGAGTAATGCTTCTTTGATGATGGGTCGTTCTTTAGCTCTTCAATGATGGATATTGTTGTGATATGACCACTTCGTAACTTTCTTAAATGCGCTTCAGAAGATCACATTCCAAAATTGACAAGGCCATATATATGTAGTACTTCCGAGCCTTCCACTCTAGATAATGCATCAGCCACCAAATTACCTTTTCCTTGCTTGAATTCTATTTCATAGTCAAATTCTAGGAGTTTTGGTAGGCACTGTTGTTGAATAGGAGTGTTAAGACGTTGCTCTAATAAGTACTTAAAACTCTTTTGATCTGACCGAATTATGAAATGTCATGTGAGCAAATAATGGCACCATTTTTTGAACTGCAAGTACAACAACCAACAATTCTTTTCATAGATAGAGAGATGCAGTTGTTTTCCCTTTAGATGGCGACATATGTAAGCTAGTGGGTGACCTTCCTTCATAAGAACAAACCCTATGCCTTGCCCACAATCATTTGTCTCAACCACAAAAGGCCTACCAAACATAAGTAAAGCCAAAAAGGAGGATTACACAATGCTTGCTTCAAGTCACCAAATGCATTTGTAGCTTCCTCAGACCACTCAAAAGCATTTTTCTTCGTTAGCGCTGTCAAGGGTCTTGTAATTATTCTAAAATTCTTTACAAACCTTCGATAATATATACCCCCACTAAACCCAAAAAACCTTTGAGTTGTTTAACGTTTTTGGGAGTAGGCCAGTTTGCTACTACATCAACTTTATTTGGGTCTGTTGATATACAAGAAGACTCGATAAAATGTCCTAAGTATTTCACCTTATTCGCAGCAAATGTGTATTTTCTTTTCTTTTCGTATAAGTGATTTTCCCTCATCAACTCAAAGTCATTTCTCAGCTGCTCCATATGTGAATCATAGAAGAACTGTGAACAAGAATATCATCGAAGAAGATGAATACTGACCTCCTGAGTAAGGACCGGAATACTGAATTCATTAGCCCTTGGAAAGTTGCAGGTGCATTAGTGAGTTTGAATGGCATCACTAGATATTCATAATATCCACTATGTGTCTTGAATTCAGTTTTATGAATATCTTGAGGAGTCATACGCAGTTGATGTTAGCCTGCCCAGAGATCTCTCTTTTAGTAAATTCTGGATCCTCCTAACTCATCTATCAAATCTTCTATGAGAGGAGTAGGGAACCTATCATTGACTGTCATATTATTCAAACTCCGATAGTCCACACATAATCGCCACACCCCATCTCTTTTTTTACTAGTACCAATGGTGATTCGTAGGGTCTCGAGCTCTGCTGAATTATGTTTGCCTTAAGCATTTTCTGGACGATTTTATCGATTTCATTCTTTTGATAAACCGCGTACCTATATGGCCATTGGTTAACCGGGTTGGATCCTTCCAATAAGGGGATTTTATGGTCATGAAACTTTCCTAGAGGAGGCAATGCTGTTGGTTCTTTGAATAAGTATGCTTATTCGTCCAATAATAAGTTTATTCTCACACTGGTCGATTGTGTATTTTCAGTTGCCGTGATTGTATAGGATTGAACTCCATCTTCCTGATTGGATTCTAGAGTGCATATCATAGCTAGCTGCATTTGCTCTTCTATAATTTTGTTCAGCTTAGTAGCCTTGACCTCCCTTATCGACCTTTGTTTGATCCCATGTAACAGTATTTTTCGTGACCATATCTTGTATTACATTTCCAGCTTCTTGAAATCACAGGTGATGGGTCCGAGAGTTTCCAACCACTATACTCCAAGAACCATATCGCAACAGCCATGAAATCCGCTTAAAAAGGAACCTCATGAAATTCCATTCAAATATGTCCACCTTGGTTGTTACATTCAGTTTGCTTCCATCTGCCACAACTATCTTTGTGTTTCCTTTCGGTTTCATTTGACAACTCAATTTTTCAGCCACGTTCTTATCAATGAAGTTGTGTGTTGATCCCGAATCGATGAAAATAGACATGATTTTTTTTTCATTGACACCCTTTACTCACAGCGTTCTATAATCTGAGATACCCGCCATTGCATTCACTGAGATATATGCAATGTCAACATCCTCACAATCTGTTTCACTACCCACTTCCAATGTTGTAAATTCTTCTTCTTCTTTAGCTTCGATTAAGTATAATTGTGTCTTTTTGTGCTTGAGATAATGGCCAGGGGTGTATTTCTCATCACAAAAATAGCATAACCCCTTAGCTCTTCAGTCGTTCATCTCCTCGTTTGATAAAACTCGTTTAGGTTGTGGATTTGCCTCTTTAACCCGTTATATTATCTGTAAACCTTCTAATCTGCTCTCTTCCAATTTCATGTAAGGTAACATACCCTTTGTATTAGATAAGTTTTCGAATTGCTCCACCTTTGGTTGGGTTCTGCATTCTCATAGAGTCAATCCAGAAGAAGGCATTGGCACACAATATGGAGTTGAAACATACGGATGTGCATGTGCGTATCCGTTCTTAGTCCAGTCAAAAACGCGCTGACCAAATACTCTTCCGGTAGAGTTACTCGGGTTATAATCAACTCAAATTTGTTGTGATAATCCATGACACCCTCAATCTCTTGTAGTTGTTTAAGTTCAGCAATCGGATCATCCAACAATTCTTCAAAATTCTTTTTCAACAAGACTTTGTATGTCATCCAATCTCCCAAAACATGTCTACCCACATCCGATTGCACCAACGATTGGTGCCAAGTAGCAGCAACACCATCAAAATGGATTGAAGCCAAACCTATTTACAGCTCTTCCGGAGTATGTTCTATGGTGAAGAATTGTTCAACTTTGAACAACCACTCCTTGATTTTCTCACCATTGAAATGTGAAAAATCAAGTTTAGCTAAACGAGTCATACCGAAATAACTTGGATTTGGTCCCACTCTCACCAGCGTTGCTGCATTTGGCGATTGTCCTTGATGGTGATCTTCACTAGAGGAATCTCCTCCTCTTGTTGAAATTAACCGGATCGCTTCAAACATGTCAGCGATATGTTTATCCATTTTAGTTTCCAGATCTTCGATCCGCGATCCCACCAATTCTTTGATCTCCCGAACTGCTGCTTCTTTACCCAGAGCTTGTGCTCTCGTCTTCGCCATTGTTTCTGAGGATGCCGAACTCTGATACCACTGTTACAATCAAGTCAATCGAAATATTATTGGAAAATCAGAACCAATGTTCATAAAAGAAAAATTATGGCTCAATCGTGTAAACAAACTTAAAATAGAATTAATTCTTAAACAACAAAGACAATACTTACAAACGGAATTCAGAAAGAAGGAAAATGACATTATAAGGAAAGATTGATTATTATATTCATTGTTTTTGCAGTTTATATACTGCTTGTTGTAACAAACTCGAATATCTTGATCTCCACCCTTCATTGCTTTAAATCCTAGTCCTCCATGTGTGTTGTACGATTTTTTCTTATTCTTGTAGCAATGGAGAGGAAGAAGGTTCTCGCAACTCTACCACCAAAAAATCTCTATCGTGTTAGATCGCCACCGGATGACTTTCGTTTCGAAACCTTGAATTGCTATGTTATTATTATCCCACTGAAAAACACCATCCGGTTTTCGCCGTGACTCATGTCCCAAGTCCACATTCTGAGATCTGCCTACTACTCTTCATTCAGTCTTCACCACCGCCCCCAAGCGGCTCTAGATTTGAATGAAAGAGCCTCGATGAAGCTAACCCGAGCCACCGAATCACCTCAAAACAACACTCTCTACCACACCTCGCACAGTAGGAGAACCAAGAGCTCTACCTTTGCTAATCAACTGAAACCTAACATGAAGAACAACAGAAATAAAAGAGAATGATGTCTTCGGGAAGCCAGCGAGAAGGCCGAACCGTAATGAAAAGGAGGAGGAAGAAAAATCCGGATGCACTTAAAGCGAACTTGTAAAGAGGAGAGAGAGCAATGATTGGGCCTATTTTATTTAACTGCAACAATAAAAATAAAAAAGACAATTTTCTAAAAGGGCAATTGACTAAAATAGCACCATTTCAAGTTTTTGTTCCAAATATAGTACTAGTCATTTAAATTTCCAAAAATAGCACAAATTTAATACTAAAATAATTGAAAACTTATTCCTAATGAAAAAAATTTAAACCCTAAATTGGAAAAGTGAACCCAAACATTATGTTTTAATTTTATATATATTTTATTTAAGGTAAATAATTATTTTTACATAATAATTTATGCTATTTTGGGAATTTTAGTTTTATTATGCTAAATTTGGAAGATAAACTTAAAATGGTGCTATTTTAGGGTATTACTCTTTCTAAAATAACATGTTTTAAATTCTTATTCCAAAAAATTCATAACCATTAGTTTATTTTTTCATCAATAACACAAATTTTGGTATTAAAGTAATTTAAAATATAATTTTAATAAAAAAATTCTAAATTAGAAAAAAGAAAGAATAATATATTATAATAACATCTTTTAAAATTTTTATTCTCTAAATCTAACACCTTAAAATTAAAATTCTAAAAATAACAATAATTATATAAAAATATTTATTTACTTTAAATAAATTATACATAAATTTAAAATATTATATTTGGATTCATTTTTTCTAATTTAAAGTTAAATATTTTCATTAACAAGAAGTTTTAATATATTTTAATCTTAAATTTGTCCTATATATTGTGTTATTATTATAATTTTAAACTAATTATGTTAACTTTGTAATAAAAATTTTAAAAATGCTATTTACAAAATTTTCTAAAAAAAACTCAAACATAATATTTTAATTTTATTTGTAACTAATTCAAAATAAATAAATATTAATATAAAATTTTGTATTATTTTTAAAATTTTAGTTTTAGTTGGTTGAATTTGAAATAAAAACTGAAAAAAAATTATGTTACAATATTACTCTAATAAAAAACATATTGTATTCAAATATTTTATAAAAAGACCAAAATGTAATCGCATTGGGTATTTTATTTAATTGCAATAATAAGAAACATATTGTATTCAGATATTTCATAAAAAAAAAAAGAGACCAAAATGTAATTGCATTGGGTGAAGGGAGAACAAACAATGATTCAGCGGTAGATGACGAAATAAACAATGGTAGCTACATCGAATAGGTGATTTTTATATTCTTCAAAAATAATAATATAAATGAATATAAATATTTAATACGTATAGGAATGTAAAAAAAAACATTTAAAAAAGGGAAACTCACTATACAAATCTCGGATGTTCTCCCTGCAAGAGGAACACACACTTCATCTTGTGAGGTTATTAAACAGTCAAGCAGTCCACTCTCCATTACAGCTTCTTAGGCAGATTATATGTCTTCTTGAGAAACCTTGTGGCAGATTCATCATTACGGTAACACAAAACGCGTAAAAGCGTGTTCGGCTCCATACCATTCCACTGGCCTGAAGTTGGCGGCAATGGAAGCCGAGATTTCGCTGAAGAACCGTATGCTTCGAGCGTCATTCCTTTGAACCTCTCTATTAAACTCTCTGTGTCTGTACTGAACAGAGGAAGCACGCCTCTGACTGTGGTTGAGAACTTATCGATCAGGTCCATGGCTAGACCATCGCCATTTGCCCAGAACAAATCTTTCATTGATTTGAAATCTTCTTCAATTATCTGGGACTCTTGTATTGTAAATGACCTTGAGGGTCCTCCAGCGAGTAGGACAAGTAAGAAGCCATCGAAAGAAGCTCTCATCATATCGGTAATGATGCGTGTACGGACTCTTTCATGTACTGTCTCTGCTATCACTGTTAAATTCTTTTCGAGCTCTGTGAGGAAAGGCTCGATTCTAGAGGACGAGAGGTCACCAATGTATAACCCATCCCATAATGTGTGGCTTAGGTCATGGAAGACGACTTTGTAAGCAAGAGACTCAGAAAGCTGTTGAACGCCTTCGATGCAAGCCGCTGGTGTGAGCTCAAACTTTTTCCCTAGGCCGTTTGAAAAGTCGTCAGTGTGAGCCGACTCACAGTTCCTCAGATGTGTGATCACTCTCTTTTCCACAACATCGAGCTCGCTGCGGATTTTATGCAAGCTGTTTATTCTGACACATAGCTGCGTGACCCCAAAGGAATTCTCTCCGTTTATAATCGAAACCTGAGAATTTCTCTTCTGAGAGGGTGGTGTCTTCTCTTTCTTTTTCCAAACACCTTGGAATTTTGATCCCGTTGTACATCGGGTGAGTGCAGGCATTGTGGGCATGTACGTAGTTCGAGAGCCTGAGCATCATCATCATAAGATAATATATGAGATGTTAGAGAAAGAAGTCTGCTTTTTGCTCAAATAGATATAAAATATGTTGTCGTGAATCATATGTAAACTTACCAGAACCAGATTTCGCCTTTGAGACATAATACTGAAGATATTTGTCTAAACCGACTATTAAATCAGGTAATACCACAGGGTGCATAGGTATGGGAAGCTGAAAAAACGCATCCAAAGTTTCATCAGTAATTCGCAACATTTCGGCCGTAGATTGTGCATACCCTGCTTGGTTCTCCACCGGACTCCAAGCCTGAAAAAGAATAATGGTTTGCGCTAAATGATCAAACTTTGAAGATTAATCACTCCAAATCAAAGGAAACTTAATGACTATGTTTTCTAAATATGGGGACGGTTGACGATCACAAATTCGAAGACCAAAAAAAAATCAGATAATAGTTACTAACCTCTTGCTGCAAACTCCTGTCAACCCATTCCTTAAGTCTGTCTATTCTTGCTTTGATCCAGTCTTTGACCAAATTAGCGATAACGGTCTCAGCCTCAAAGGGAGGCATTTCACGGATAATTGCTTTGCCACCATCATCACTGTCAACAGAATCCTCCACTGCAATTTGCACCAGATCCTTCTCTAGCTTATCTGCAGCTCGTAATATCTGGACTGCATCGGGTGTTAATTCCGATATTCCTGATATAAACTGTTTAATCTCATTTCCATAACAAACATGGAGGGTAGCCACAGCAACCCCTGCAGCAAATGGATGCCATCTCTTCCATATTGGACTGAACATCCGCTTTTCCTGAACCGCTAGATCACCAATGTCCTTAGCAAGGATGGCGAGAACAGGAAGAGGATTTTTCTGGTTCCTAGATGCTCTCCTACTAGAATCTGCTTTCTCCATTCTCTACAGAAAGACTCAACATAAGAAAATAAGTTGGAGCAGCTTTAAGCAAAGAAAATAAAATGTAGGTTAACATCCCCATGGACAATGTAGATACTTGCCTGAGCAAACGCAGTTCGTAGTGATGACCTGATGTATGTCTCAATCCTGGTACGAGCTACATCAACTTCTCCTTTCCTCCTTCTACGGTACTCGTTAGATATATCTTCAACTAATATCTTGGCTGCTGATACACCCAAAGAAACAATTCCCTCCATGGTACCAACATTACCTCGGTCAAAGGTGTCATGGTATGCAAGGAGCCTTTTCTCTGCCCAACCTAATATAGCAGTTAGCGTAGCACTTAAAACTTGGGAGTATTCAGGATCCTTTGTTGTCTTTGCATCTTTAGCAACTTCTGCCAGTTGAGAATTACAAGCATAAAGCAGATCCATCTCCACTTGCCCAGTTATAACATAGCGAGTAAACAAAAGCCACGTAAAACAAAGGTTATGTAGCATTTGGTTGATACCAAGAACTACCCATGTCTTCTTTATGTGTTCCATAAGGTCATCAACTTCCTCAACCATGGATGACTCGTCTTTAGAATCAAAGCACGCTTCTAAAAGCAGTTCATAGAGCCTGAGATTAAATGGAGAACCATCAGCCCAATGGCAAGACTCAGAAAAAGACCCATCAGATCTAGTGGCAAGAGACATGACAGCTGATCGAAGACTTTGCATTTGCTCATTGTTCCTTCCAGTCTCCAAAGGCCGGTCTAGAGCACCATGTATTATCTGTCGCAGTCGTTGAGAAGAACTTGTTTTATCAAGGGGTACGCGAGGGTGCAACAGAAGACCTGCCTCAAGAACCTTCAATGATCTCTTCAGCCAAGCATCATATTCATGCTGATCCGTAAAATCAGAAGACTTTAGCTGCTGTAACAGTTCTAAGGGAAGAACAACTGATTCAATCTTCCTACCAACCTGAAAAAGAAAATCCATGAACTGAATTTAAGCCATGAATTTTCGCGGCAATTAACCCTCTAAAAAATAAAAAGCAACAAACATTCTTATCAAGAATTGTACCAATTTTAATCAATTTAAGATATACATTTACAACAAAAAAAAACTCATATCCCAGATAAAGTTAATGGCATCTATAGCACAAAATCATGAAAAAGAACTCAAATCCGACTACTATCAAACAAATCCAACCAGTAGATCCGTCACGGTGTAAAGTAAGAATTTGAACAGGTCAAGTCGAAAATCGGCTCATTTGGATCAGAGATCCATCAGCTAATAAATTATCACATCGACACACACCGAGAGGAAATGTAACAGCTAACCTGACTAGCTGCGATCCTAAGAAAAGCTCTACGAACACGTGAATCAACGGTTTCCGATACACGCATTTGGATCCGCATGAGCTCGCCGACAGTAGTGGGACGCTTCGACTTACCTCCTGAACCCGAAGCCGAACCAGAACCCGAGCCAGGAGTCTTCATAGATCCAGGTGACAAAGAGGACGGCGACTTTAATCCCAAGGCTTTCTTCATCTTACTTGCGGCGGCTGAAGTCAGAGATCGCTGAATGGCTGGAGAAGCAGGAGAGCCGCCGCCACCACTCGGAGAGTCTGGATTAGAAACGGCGACAGTTACTGCAGATGAAAGAGGCTTCCCGGTGGCGCTGCGACATGTAGCGACGAAGATCTCGTAAGCAGTGATACGGAGATCGGATTCGGAAAGCTGTACAGCAAGTTGTCCAAGCGGAGACGGAGGTAGATCGGAAGGTCTAGTAGTGGCCATTGAAGAGGAGCGTAAAGTCGCCGGTGGCGGTGGCGTCGTCGTCTCTCTCTTAGAGTGGCCCAGAGACAGCTCTCTGAACAGATGAGCCATTTGCGTGTGCGAGCAGCGAAAGGAAGAGAGAGAGAGAGAACACACAGCTTTTAAAACAGTTACCACAAAAGAAATAGAAATGGCATTATTGTAGTTTTGTTTTTATTTATGATTTTTTCGTCTCATTATATTAGGGAATTTTTCAATGCGTTAGTTACTGAAAGCTTACCATCTATGAATATACTTATTTTAGAGTTTTCGATAAACTCTGCTGTTTTTTTTTGTTTTTAAGTTTTATATCTTTTGCAATTTTGGATTATTGAAAGTTGGATAGAAATTGTTCAGAAGATATAATCAAAACTATTAAGTAAATAGAAAATTTAATTAGGAAAAATAACTGAAATCGAATAATTGAATTAGAACCGAACCAAAAATATGGTTACCGAATCAGAACTAAACAAAATATCCAAAAGGATCATACGTTATTACACCCGAAGAATCGAAACCGAATCTAAACTAAATCAAAACTAAATGGCTATCTAAAAACAAATATATATTTAAAATATTAATTATATTAGAATTGATATAATTATCTAATTATTCAAAATTATAATTATAAACTCAAAAGTATTAGTTATTTTAAACCGAAATATCCCACACTTTTAGTTATATTAGTTAAATTTAATCAAATTTTATTTATATTTAACTAATTTTATAGTTTTTTTACTAGTACTTTGGATATCCGAATTCGCATGGAATCAAACCAAATCCGAATCGATCAGAACCAAAAATCTAAAATAAATAAATAGATCCAGCATATTAGAAACAACATATCCCAAATTCAAAAGAACCGATGCGAAATCCGAACGGATATCGCAATGCGTAGATCTAAATAAAAGAAGACAAAAATACAAGCAAGGATCGAATCTACAAAGAAATACAAACATAAATTAGGTGACATAGAAACAAATTTTTCAATCACTAAAAAATCACAAGGCAAAATTGAGATCAAGAAGTTTAAAAGGTACCTCCACATTTCAAATATAATGCCATTACAAACTGGCCATTGCATCAATGCCACGACGAAAGTAACGAACTGAAAAATGCTACATGAGGTGATTTGACACAAAAGGTTAGAAACGAGCCCCTAGCAGTGACCCCTGCATCACCCACCTCTTCATTCATAAAAACTCTTCTGATAGTTTCGCCGAAAATCCTTGGCCCTGCATGACTCCTAGAAACTTAAAATGAAGATCAAGTACATCATCAAAGCTAATAGGACAGGTCACCGGTTATATGATCCAAACCGACGAAATGAAACCTAGAATCTAGTTTTCCAAAGCTTAGGAAAATGTTGAAGTCATGCGAACAATGATCGACCATATACTTTGGTGTTGTATCTCAGTTCTTTGATTAGGATTTATTAGACAAACTTAAAACTAAATTTAAGCAATAGTGGGAAATGTTCAAATAGCTTCTATTAATTAGTTTGATTGCACAAGAGGAGTGGTCAACTCTCTAGAATAAAATAGATCCGAGCTAATTAATTGTGTTTTTTATTTATGGCGCCATCATCCTATTTTTATATTTTCATCTCGTTCTAATCTTAAATGTTGTAATCATTGTGAGTCATTAATAGTTATAAATGCCTTTCTTTGGGAAGTCCATTACCGTATTCAAAAGTTGGTGAAATCGGAGGTTTCAATGAGTTTTCGGCAATTATTCGAAAATGGTACAACCACTCTTTAATGTTGGACCCTTAGAATAATTGGCCCTTAGAGTAATGAACCAATTTCTTCTTGACCGAACTCTAATTTTGGGGGAGGGCGAATTCATCTCCAAGATGTCTAAGGCCCAACCACTAATAAGACCACCAAAACTCCTTCACCATATCTTAAAAATGTTTTCAATTATCAATGTGTTCGTCTCAAAGCTTTTTACTAACTGTTGTCACCGCACTATACAAGAGGCCGATCACCCCACATGGCCGAAACCCCAAATCAGGGCCTCAACCCACATTTGATTAAATCCAAAAACTGCGAGCTCACCATCAGAGATTTAAGTTTTATTTATTTGGTCGTCACATGAGATTGTGCCTGTGGCTGCGATCAACACTACGGTTGTGGTAAATATTGTTTATTTATCTATTATCGGCGGTTACAGTTTCAATTGATCGTAGATTTTAGACGCACCGCTATTTTAATCAGCGGTCGAAAAAATTGCGACGCAAGATACCGCGTCTGACCGCTGCGTATACCGCATGTATTTATTACAGTTAAATGAACAACAATCTACCGCAATCGCAGCCGCAAGAACCTGCTAGCGAACGAATATGACATTTATCTTATTTCCTAATCCTAGGTTCATTGGATAAGACCAGAGAAGCTTCACTCTCCCTAATAACACATCATACCACGCTAGAAATGGGTGATTTCCACCTTTCGGAAAACGAAAACATTGAAATAATACATATAGAAAAAGGAGGAAAGAAGAGAACAAAAGAAAGAGAAGGAAGCCAATAGTACCGCTAAATGGTGCCGATGCTGGTATTAAAAATCCGAACAAGCAAAGACACCTGTGAACTTGTTGAGAGAGAACAGACTTTTAAGTTCAGACAATTGTCTAAAATATTATTAGTTTAAGTTTTAAATTAGAAAAGATATTCAAATATAATACTTTAATTTTATTTATAATTTATTTACACTAAATAAATATTTTTCATAAATAACTATTTTATTTTGCAATTATAAATTTAGAGTTTTAAATTTAAAACAAAAACTTAAAAAATGATATTTTATAATATTACTCGTTAATTTTTTAAATAAACGATTTTGTTACAATTTTACACATATATTTTGTCGATTTATATGGAAGAATTTAAAATGTACATAACATATCTACCTATATCATTTTCTTTACATTTTTATATACTTAGTTATAGTGTATGAGTGGCTATATAAAACGATAATATTTATGAGTTTTCAAGATATCATTGGCAGTGGGATCCTTCCCATTTCAATCAATCCATTTGAATTTAAAACATTTATTCAAGAAACTAGTAAACATGGACTAAAGGTGATAACCTATTTAAGAACAAACTATATAGTAAGAACCTAATATCCGACATTTGATACATACAAAATTTTAAAAAATGATAACATGTAATTAAAAAACAAATACAAAATAGAAAATCAGACTTGGTCCTTACCTAAATTTCAAATCGAATCTGTACAAAACCCTTGCAAGATTATTCAAATTACGGATGCAACACCACAAATTATAGAAGAGCTTTTGGTTTCATCGAAATTATTACATGACAATTCTTTAAAATAACATATTTTTAAGTTTTGTTTCAAAATTAGTATCATTAATTTAAATTTTTAACAATAGTACAAAATTTAAGATTAAAATACATCAAAAAAAATTTCTTAATAAAAAAATCAAACTTTAAATTAAAAAAGTTGAATCAAATATAAATTTATATATAATTTATTTAGAGTAAATAACTATTTTCATAATAATTATTTATGTTATTTTTAAAATTTTAATTTTAAAATATTTGATTTTGAACATAAACTTAAAATATGCTATTTTAAGATATTATTCACTATTATATAACATCATTGAAATTGTTTTAGGATAATTGACAAAAATATAACTTTTTTAAGTTTTTGTTTCAAATATAACACCATTAATTTAAATTTTCAAAATAACACAAAATTAATATTAAAATAGTTTAAAACTTCTTTTTAATAAAGAAAAATTAAATCTTAAATTGGAAAAAATAACCCAAATATAATATTTTAATTATATTTGTAATTTATTTATGGTAAATATGTATTTTCAGAAAATAATTTGTGTTATTTTTGGAATTTTAAGTTTATAGTGATAAATTCTGAACAAAAACTTAAAAATATTATTTTAGGGTATTACTCATTTTGGAAAATGGACAAAAATAACATTATTTAAGTTTTTGTTCCAAATTTACCACTTATGTACATAGAACCCATTCATAACATATCCACAAGATTTCCAAGGGATAACCGATGACTAAAGTCCGATTTTTTAAAATACTCTTGAGCATAATTGGATATACGGATAACAATATCAACCAATTTTTGAAAAATATTCCTATGGGTTTTTGATGGATTTTTGACGGATTGCAGACAGAGTTTCGATGGATTTTCGATGAATTTCTAACGAAATCCATATCCAATCGGATTTATTCTGATTTTAAAAAACATTTGGATAATAGATACTGAAAAATAGACTTCAGATGGAATATCGACCGATGTCCGATGGATTCTGTCAAAAAAGCATCTAGAATTCCCGACGACGTCCCCGACACCCGCCAAACGGGCTTCTAACTGTAGGAATTCCATCGAAAAATCGATGGGTTTTCGCGTCATTTTTTCTGACGACATGTCTGTCATCGGAAATCACTAAACGATATTCTAACGAATTCAAGACGACGCCTCGTATGTCAAAAAACTGTTGAAAATCCATCGAAAGTTCTTGATTGATTTATTATCGTCATAAATGTCGTCCCAAAATTTTATGTTTCTTTGTAGTGGAAGGTGTGTTCAACCAATAATTTGAATTAAAAGATAAATCATATGTTGTTTAAATGTGCGCTATAATAAGGTTTTTAAAGCCTATTACTATTGGTTACAAAAGTTGTAAATGTATCTTAAATCAAATGTTACTGGATTAATGATTTCAAGAAAAATATGTTCAAATCCATTATTGTTACAAATATATTTAAGATTTCTTTTTATGATTTTAATTGATTTTGGAGATGTTTGTGTTTTTTTCTTCTAAAAATACAAGGTTAAAATCGTATTGTTTGGATGAGTTAGAAAGAATATTCTTAATATTAATTGAGAAATACAATTAGGAAAATTTGATTATGTATCATTTTCGGCTTCATTTAAAATTTGTGTGCCAATTTTTCAAAATATAATATTTTTAATTTTTTTTAATTAGTCAATAACATATTTTCATTTATTTTTTCATAAATTAATCAATCATTCAATAAAAAAAATTCATAAATGTTTAACCATAATATTTTCATCCTTTTAATATTGATTGGAATTGATTGTCAATTAGTAAAAAGTGTTAATGAGTAATTTCAATCTCTTTCACTTACTATTGATGTATTAGTTGCATGTCCCGTTTCAACATAGAATTTATAAATATAAAAATGGTAATATGTTTAACATTATCACAATATATAATACATTCATCTCTCAATCCATAACTAAAAATATATATTTTTCATTGAAAGATAAATAAAACAAATATTTAATTTTATAAATTATTTTAGTAAATATTTATTTTGTATACATTCAAATAGATAACAAAATATATAAAATTTATTTCTGAGGCGAATCAAATAATATTAACATTAAATCATAAAGAATTCGATTGATTTACTTAAAATCATCAAAACCATGTAATATAATAAAATATTTTAATAAATGTTTATTTTGTATATATTCAAAATAGATAACAAAATATATAAATTTTATTTCGTTTACTATTAAATCATAACAAATTTTTTTGATTCATGTAAAATCATCAAAATCATCCATAAATTTATTAAAAATCAAATCATATCAAATACTTGGCTAAATACAATTTCTAAAAGTCAATACTAAAATAACGGTATTGAATTATGTTATTGTTTTCTGATTTATAACAAAAAAAAGGAGTACAAAATAGTATATCTGTTCTAAGGGATATTACTAATCAAAGTTTATAACTATGGAATAATTTCAGTACTTTACTTAGCACAGAGCTTACAACTAGAAAATAAATAAATAACTAAATAGATTCGATTGGAGTATAAAGAGCATTGACGTTTACAATAATAGAATAAAAAAATGGAGAGAGAGCTGGAGCATAGAAGCGAACAGCTTGGGAGACGGTCTCATGCTCATGGCCCATGATCCTTTCTTTGTTGGCAAATTGGACCATACGCATATTTATAAACTTTTTACTTTTCTTTACGAAACTATTTAAGAATGTGACTATTCTATTAAATAAAAAAATTTAGGTGGTACATGAATCATAATTCAACATTGTCAAAATTGACATAAAATTTACCTTCGATTACAAAGTTTAACTTCATTAAACTTATTTTTACAAAAGTAACTTTTTTTATCATTCAACAATAATTTTATTTATAATTTTATCATTTTTTATAATTAATTTTAAAAAAGAAAAAATACCATTATAAACAAAATTTTCAAAAATATTACGAAAATAACATCTTCTTCATTACACACAACCACTATTGTCGTGGTTGTTGGGAGCTCTTAATTCCATCGACACACCCACCATTTAGCTCTATTCCTTCATCAAATCTCATTCATATTAAATTCTTTCATTTTCTCTCACATTTTTTTCCAATTTTTTTCTGGACACTATATTCAAAAGCTTCCATCTTTGCAAAAGATCATCATTATCCGTTAAAACAAACTTTTGTAAGTATATATCGGTCATCCTTTAAGTCGCTTATCTAAAAAAATCAAGATTGAAGGTTAGTTTTCGTGTTTTGGCTTCGATTATATTTTTCCAGTTCATACACTTACGAGAAGTATGATTTGTATTATATTTACAAAGTAGACTTCTCTAGTAGACTTCGAGAAGTCTGCTTTGCAAATAAAATACAAAGCAGACTTCGAGAAGTCTGCTTTGACCGGAATAAATTTTTTTACCTGAATAAACTGTTTTTCTCACCAAAGCAGATTTCTCGGGAAGTCAGGCTTCAGTCAAAAAACGGTTTATTCTGATCAAATCATATTTCTCGAGAAGTCTGCTTCATCCGGAATAAACTATTTTTTTCATCAAAGCAAACTTCTCGAGAAGTCTGCTTCAATGAGAAAAACGATTTATTCCGATCAAAGCAAAGTCTGCAAAGTTTATTCTGGCTGAAGCAGATTTCTCCGAGAAGTTTGTTTTTATCGGAATAAATCTCGCAAATTTTTCAAGAATTCTGCTTTGATCGGAATAAATCATTTTTCTCACTGAAGCATATTTCTCGAGAAGTCTGCTTTGGTGACAAAAAGGTCAATTTCTGCAATTAAAAGCAAATTTTTTCCAAAGCAGACTTCTCGAGAAATCTAATTCAATGACAAAAACGGTTTATTCCGACTAAAGCATACTTCTCTGAAAATTCTGCTTCAGTGAGAAAATTTAGTATGTGTACAATGATATAATCAAATTCATTAATTTGTACCGCATATAATGGTCTAAATCTGTATTGTTTGTGGGGAGTGGAATATGATAGAGACTTGGAATTTTTCTGTGGATAATATAAGAGGAGGTAAAATTTTTGTAATTGAGGATGATTGCAAACATCAAAAATTTGTCGAAATGATACAAGATGATTACGGATTCGATAGGCAATATGATGTGTTGGAGATAAGTTATGTTCTACCACCTGCGTTGTTAGATAAAATGTCGTGCGATACTCCTCCTATGAGAGTGACAAATGATAGACAAGTTCGTAACTTGGTGGAGTTATGCAAAAATCATGTTATACGTCTTTGTGTTTCTGTGAAGCGTGAAATAATTTGTTTCAAGGTGATGATGTATCTGATGATGATGAAGATTTAGTTGTTACTGAAGATGAGAATAAAGTTTACTTGGAGGGTGAGGATTACAGTTTTTACGGTAAAGTGAAAGATGAAAATAGTGATGAAGATGATAATAAATTAAGTTTTAGTGTTGAGGATCTCAAAAAGTAAGTTGCGAGCAAGGACAAAAGTTAACTTTGTGATGTGTTGAAAATCTATATGTGAACCAAAGTTTTCCTTGCAAGGCTGATTTGGTATCACATTTGCGTATGATGTCGATTATGCAGCAATTCAGTTTTAAGGTTTATAAGTCATCGAAGCAGTTGTATGTGATAATATGTCGCGTCAAAGATTGCACATGGAAGGTTCGAGCTGTAGTCAAATCTAGTGAATCTACCACATTTTTGGTGACGAAGTATGTGCAAGATCATACATGTTTAGTAACGGACAAGTTGAATGGCATAAACAAAGTACTCCAAGATACATTGCTCAGATGTTTATAGAGCGAGTTGGAATAATTGATGGAATTACTCCAAAACACATCAAAGACTCAATGAAGGTAATGTTTGATATTTCTATGGATTATACGACTACATGCATATCATTAATATATGCTCAAGAATTGGTAAGGGGAACAGCCGAAGATGTATATGACAAATTGTCTGCATCTTTGCAATTCATGCAGAAAACTAATCTGGGTACGATTACTGCTATTGAACTCGATGAGCATAGAAGATTTAAATATTTGTTCATCGCATATGGAGCCTCGATTGTTGGATTTAAATATCTCCGAAAAGTTGTTGTGGTTGATGGGTCCCATCTCACTGGAAAGTACAAAGGTGTTTTGCTTGTGCCAACTGCACAAGATGGGAATTTTCAGACATATCCACTTGCTTTCGCCATTGTTGATTATGAGAATGATGATTCGTGGTAATTTTTTTTCACGAAACTTCGTTGTTGTATATTAGATGAAAATCTGTTGGTTATAGTTTCCGATAGACATAAATCCATAATGAAGGCATGAACACGTGTTTTCCGCAAGCGCACCAAGGAATATGTTATTATCATCTACAAAAAATAACATAATCACGAAGTTCAAGGGAATACATTTATTGTACTTGGTGAAAGGTGCTGCATACGCATTTACGATGACAAAGTTTAACCGTTACATGGATGAAATACGAAAAGTGAACAATAACTTTGTAGATTACTTAGACAAACCTGACGTATGTATTTGGTCACGATTTTACTTCCCAGGAGAGAGATATAACATAAAGACAAGCAATATTGCAGAATATATCAATTTT
The DNA here is from genome assembly GCA_018901945.1 of Pugionium dolabratum. NCBI lineage: Eukaryota > Viridiplantae > Streptophyta > Magnoliopsida > Brassicales > Brassicaceae > Pugionium > Pugionium dolabratum. The sequence continues at coordinate 412,579 of JAEVFF010000278.1, forward strand.
GCCTTAAAAAGAGCACGTAGGTTTCCTATTTCGTATTTGCTTGAGTACATATGGGAAAAACTTGGAAGGTGGTTTTGTAAAAGACGTGAGGACGTATGAAACTACAAACACTACACTCTCGAGGAGTTGAATATTTGTTGGCCATATGTTCACATGATGCACTCAAGCTAAAGGTGCAACGCATTGATAGTTGGGAGTTTTATGTGATAGGAGGTTCGCCAGATTGTGTTGTTGACTTACAACATCATAAGTGTGGGTGTTGTGTGTTTGATGTTAAAAAAATACCGTGTGAACATGCTATTACCGCTGCGATGACGATTGATATGCATGTGTGTACGATGGTATCTCTGTTCTACATGAAAAATTACTTGTACGCGACATATGCGCATAATATTTATCCAAAATGATGAATTGCAAGTTGTTTCCGAAGCACGATGTCTTCTGCCGTTTGTCCGACGTTTTCCTGGCCGATGAAAAAAGTCTAGGTACCAAGCGTTGTTTGAAATTTCGTTGAAAAAAGGAGCGAATCCAAAAAAAATGCACAAACAATACACTTGCTCAAAATGCAAACAACTCGGACATAATCGATTGAATTGTGTAAGTCTAGTTTCATTATTATTGAGGAGAATAACATTTCCCTTTATTTTTATTTTGTAATATTTTTGTTTTGCATAGCATGTAAAATATGGTGACAACAAAAGTAAGGAGTAGACTGCAAAGAAGTTTGTCAAGAAGTCTGCAAAGAAGTCTGCCGAAAAGTCTGCAAAGAAGTCTACCGAGAAGTCTGTAAAGAAGTCTGCCGAGAAGTTTGCAACAAGGTTTGCTGATATAAGTATGTATTTTATGAAACATGGAACCAATCATTTCAATTAATTAGAAGACACAATATCATCGATGGTGTGTTACAAAAACATCCAACACCATATACAACATATACATTGATTACAACAACATCCAACACAACTAATTATGTCATAATACTAAGTCATACTACTAAGTCATACTAAGTCATATTACACATCCTTTCTTCTGTCCCACATTGATTAACCTCATCGAAGATCTCGACAGATAACTTCATTCTAATAGCTTTCATGTTTGCATCACATAAGACACTAGGAAATGGTAATCCAAGCGCATGACACTCAATGTAATTCAACGTAAACAACTCACAATCTCCACTCTTGATGTTCTGAGGAACTCCATGACCTTTAATGCGTTCATTTGTGTACTCATCGCATGGATATTTACCTTTCTCGTGCTTAAGGGATAACTCATTCAAAATAGTTGGAATCATTTGAGCAAATGGCTTCACAGCTTTGATGTTCTTTCTGCCTCGGGAGCCTCGGTAGGATAGTAACGGAAAAGTAGGTGGAGGAGTGATGGGTTCACCATACTTTAATGCAAATTCTGGTAGAGCAAAATAAATCCAACACTACAAAACTTAAACAAACCCATCAATGGAGTAAGCAGACCTACCCAAATCCTTATCTTTTACAGACAAAATTAGCTTTTTAAAAGCTGCTATGCCCTATGGGTAGCTCTCGAATGCAGCGAGATTCATCAACAGTTTAGCGTAGTTGACATTTGTGTATGCTCTACGATTACGAGCGTCAATGAAAGCCGCAAAAATGGCCAAATACCCCAACCTAATCTTATCATCACGAGTCCACGAACTATAATTTGAACAAGCCTCGACCAAATTCCTAATACTAGGATCTTTAGTAATACAGACCCCAATCTTCTTCCAGAACGATATCATCTCCATCATGACTTCAATATCTGGCTCTTTAGCTAAACCTGTCATCATATTTGCAGTTCAACCCAATCAAATGCTCGAACTCGTTAAGAGAGAATCTTACCGGATTATCACCAATCAAACACCAAATCTCATATTTGGCAACAAAGAGAAGTTGGAAGGTGAGCATGTGGTGCACAAGCCTAGAAACCCATGCGAAATCCAACTTCTAGAATTTCAGGCATACACCGAGAGGGGAACTGCATAAGAACTTCCATTCATCGGCACAGAGAGCAGTCTCAAGCGCAGACATGAGCTCAGCATCGCAAGAGTGAATGTGATTCTTTTCTGCGGGGGTGGCTCAGAATTTTTTGTAAAGAGGCGAATTGGGAGACAAACTTTGTCCATTTTGAATACCTCAATCACACAAAAAACAGTTAAATAAAATAATATTTTAGTGTGCACGAAATGAAGAAATCTGCTTCGTAACTGATATACGAAGAGAATTTCTATTCGAAATAAAATAGGAAGCAGACTTTTCGAGAGAAATATACTTCGAAAATAAAATAGGAAGCAGACTTCTCGAGAGTTAAAACAGAAATATACTTCGAAAATAATCTGCTGTGAAACTGAAATACAAAACAGAAAAATGCAACAAAATAAACCGCGAACGCAAGTACAATCCCCAAAATCATAGAAAAATGCAATAAAATAAAACGCGAACACAAGCACAATCCCAGAAATCACAAAAAAATTCAACAAAATAAACCGTTAATAATACCGGAAACCACATAAAATAACAGTCATCTCAACAAAATAACAATGTTTAAGAAAAATCATTTGAAGTAGTTAAAAATCACAATATAGCAAAATATTCAGAAAATCTATCAAAATCACATACCTTTGACGGTTGGGATTCAAAGACGTCGAGGGAGAATCTATAAAAAAACAATCAAAACAAAATTTAAACATCTTTTTAAACCGCAAAATTTTTTTTTCAAATAACACAGTTAAAAATCGCATACAGTTAAAACTCACATACCAAAACAATTTTTTTTTCAAATATCACAGCTAAAATTCACAGATATAGCAAAATATTCAGAAGATCTATCAAAATCACATAGCTTAGACGACAACGGTGGAGATTCAGAGACGTCGAGGAAGAAATCTATACAAAACAACCAAAACAAAATTTAAACACTTTTTTAAAAGAGGCAATTTTTTTTTTCAAATATCACAATTAAAAATAAACCCGCGAATTTTTTTTAAAAAATGTCTTAGAAACCATTTTTCCAAGTGTTTCTTACTACGAAAAGTGCAGCATCGGAGGGGACTCCAAAACATCAAGATATCTATAAACGGAAAATAAAAAACCGTCAAACATCAAATAAAAACCGTTAAACATCAACTGAAACATGCAAATCTATCAATGGAAAATAAAAACCCATCAAACATCAACTGAAACATGCAAATCTACTCATACCGTCATGGGGAAAGAGAGAGCGTCCGGGGAAAGATAGATAGAGACAAAACCTTACCGTGGGGAAAGAGAAAACGAGACGGCGAGAAGAGATAGATATGAGGGAGAGAGAAAACCGAGAACCTTACCGCTGGAGAGAGATATGATGGAGAGATAGCGAGAAAACCTTACCGCGGGAGCGAGAAAGCCGGCGAGAGAATGAATGTGAGAAAGATGGCAAGAATATCGGCGATAGAGTAAGCAGCGGCGAGAGAGAAAAAGTTTTTTGTTCGGCTCGAAAATAAGTGGTAAATTATTAGGGTTTTGGCTTATATACTTGGGGTAAAAATCGATTAGGTTAAACTGTCAAATCCCTAAGAAACCACGGTTTACTAAGAATTCCTGGTTTGCGCAGATTTTCCGAAGTTTGCTTTGTATTTTATTTACGAAACAGGCTTCTCGTAGTTTGTTTTGTATTTTATTTACAAACTAGATTTTGAAAAGTCTGCTTTGTATTTCTTATACGAATCAGACTTCTCGAAAAAGTCTGGTTTGTATTTTTTTTTTATAAAGCAGAATTATCGAAGTCTGTTTTGTATTGTTTTTACGAAGCAGACTTTTTCGAGAAGTCTGTTTTGTATTTTTTTATAAAACAGACTTCTCGAAATCTGCTTTGTATTTTTTTGACGAAGCAGACTTCTCGAAAAAGTTTGCTTTGTATTTTTTTTACAAAGCAGAATTCGAGAATTCTTCTTTGTATTTTTCTTACGAAGCAGACTATTTCAAGAAATCTGCTTTGTATTTTTTTTACAAAGCAAACTTCTCGAATTCTGTTTTGTATTTTTACATAACCTTAAACTCTAAATTGAACAAAACCGGTTTAGTTATATTTAATTTTCGGTTTGTGCAGACTTCCCGAGAAGTCTGCTTTGTTAAATCAATGACAACATCTCGAAAAGTCTGCATAACCATAAACACCTAAATAATAAGCTTCACTAGATGTGCAAAAATTTTGTTAAAAATTGGATGAATATGTTGAAGATAGTTAAGTAAATGCAAAACTCAAACAGTTTTCCCTTAAAAATTTGTAAATCTAAATTTTCAAGTTTAGCACATTATATTTCAAATTCTACCATGAATTCTGTACATAAACATCAACTATTAAACCACAACACATAACAACAAAAACTAGCAAATATTTGATACCATTAAATCGAATCCAATCTACTTATTTTTGAATTCATTATAAATTTTACGTGGTTTTGATATGTATAAAAATTGTGTTAATAACAATTTTTTTAAAAAAAATATTTCACGTTTTTTATTTGATTTAGGTAATTTATTTACAAAGTAGACTTCTCAAAGTTTGCTTTGATCCCAAAAAAGCACGGAGAGACTGAAACGTAACTGACATTTCTACATTGTTTTTTAGTCAAAATGAATGTTTAGTAATTTCTCTACCCTCATGGGTTAGTTTTAGAAAAATGTTTTCATGGGGATTAAACTTGTATTTGGAACCAAGTTTTAGGTTATTTTTAACGATTCCTATTATTTACTTAGAAAATTCAATAAAGAAAACAAAATGGTTCTCTTTTGACCCATCCGGTGTTCAGTAAAATTCTTCTCAAGCATTTCAACATGACATTAACACACGTTTGGGCTTTTACTGTAGGCCCAATGTGTAGATAAGCATGATCTTGTTCTTCATACCCCTCAAACTTGTGTCGGATGGTACATCAATATCAAGTTTGTAGTGAAGAGAGCTAAAATTCTTGAGGAAAGGTTTTGATGAAGATGTCGGCAATTTGTAGGTGAGTAGAAATATGTTTCATAACCATAGCTCTCATAACAATCGTTTCTCGCACATAGTGAAAGTGCACATCAAAATGTTTGGAACGAGAGTGTAATGCTGGATTAGCAGTGAGATATATTGCAGAAAGGTTATCACAGTACATTTCGGAGACTTATCTTGAGGCAATCCAAGTTTTTGAAGCAACAAAGTGATTCATGTTACCTCAGATGTAACTAGAGACAATTTTTTTGTACTTCGCTTTCGTGGATGACTTTGAAATTGTGGCATGCCTTTTTGTATACTAGAAAATGACGTTATTACCTAAAAATGTACAAAAGCCTTCGGTTCATCTCTGTGTAATCTTACAACCTGCCCAATCACTATCGATGTAACTTCGTAGCGTTGAATATGTGTCACAATTAAGATTGATTCCCATTGTTATCGTTTCTTTCAAATACCTAAGAATGCGTTTCACGAGATTGAAGTCGGACAGAGTAGGTGTGTGCATCTTTTGACAAACATAAGTGATGGAAAATTAGAGATCTGGTCTCATCGTTAAGTACTGCAATTTGCCCACCAAGCTTCGGAAATACGTAGGATTGGAGAAAACTTCATCATTTTCAAGAAGTTTTTCAAGGTGCAGAGGTAATGGGGTCGGCATAGGTGAGCAATCTTTCATTCTTGATGTGACTAGAAAAACCGAAGTGTAGTTCTCTTTGCATAAAAAATAAGCCATTGTTGTGAAAATGAGCATGTAAACTAAAAAAATAGTGTAATTGTCTCATATTCTTTATCCAAAATTGTATATTTAGAAGATCCAACAAACGCTCAATAAGAGCTTGATGCTTCCTATTAAGATCATATCATCGCCATATAATAGAAGAAATATCACATCCAAATCTTTGAAGAAAATAAACAATGAAGGATCTGATATACTACATTTGAAACCAAACTTTAGAAGAAAGTATTAAACTTGTCAAACCACGCTCAAAGAGCCTCTTTAAGTTCATAAATTTCTTTATCTAATTTGAAAATATAATCCAGTCTTTCTATATCATAAAACCCAAACGGCTACTTCATAAAAACAATTTCCTATAATTCTCCATGTAAACAAGCGTTCTTTACATCTAGTTGTTGGATCTTCTAACGTTTAGTGACTATAATATGCAGAATACTCACAGTTGTCATGCAAACTACATGGAGGAATGCTTCTATGTAACCAATGCCTTCCTTTTGCTCGTATCCCCTAGCTACAAGCCGAGGTTTTAATTTATGGAGAGAACCATCTGAGTGTAATTTGGTTTTAAATACCCATTTGCAACCGAGAAGCTTGATGAATTCAAAAGGTGCAACTAAATCCCAAGTGTCTATTGCATAGAGTGTATCCAACTCCTCTTTCATAGCTTTATGCCATCTAGAATCTTTGAGAGCTGCCTTCACTGTTCTAAGTTATGGGTAACTCGATTTCATAGTATGTAATGCTTACTTGGGATTTGGTTTTATAATACATGACTTAGCACATGTATTCATTGGATGGGAGATGAGAGGAACAACTATAGTCTCAGTAGCTGTAGGGGGGGCTCGAGGTGTTTGTGATATCAGAAGCATCAAGCTGCATATCCTCTATTTTTGATAAACTAGAACTGACTGTCTCTGAAGGTGAGTGATCTATCATACCACTTTCAGAGTTTTCATTCTCGGCAACATGTGCTTCGTTAACAGAGTATCATGGAGATTAAGGGAGGATAGATGGTGTCGAGGTTACTCTTTGAACGGTTTTAAACTCTTCACGTATGGTGGTAGCTATTTCTTCTCCTTTCTTTAGAAAGCTATATTGTCACACCTTAAGAATTGTAGAATCCAAAAATGGGTGTAGGTTGATGTAAACATGTGCACATGGAAACTTTTTATCGTCGAATAACACATGTCGACAAATATAGACACACCGAATTGATGGATATAAACACCGATATCCTTTATAGTTCTCATTATATCCCACAACAAACACATATGAGACTTCGGATCAAATTTGTGTTTGCATAAGTCTGAGATATGGATAGCAGACACAGCCAAATACAAGGCTGTGTAATCTGGTGATCTTTTACTCATGATTTCAAATGGACTCTTCTGATTTCCTAGAATATCTAACGGTAGAAGATTGACCAGAAAATTTCCCGTGAAGAACGCCTCAACCCAGAACTGACCAGGTAGTATGACATAAAACATCATTGACAAACCATGTTCTGTCAAATGCCTGTGTTTTCACTTAGTTATTCCATTTTGTTGAGGAGTTTGAAGGCATGCGATAAGCTATTTGATTCCACATTTGGCAAGATGATTTATGAATATAGTACTCATGAATTCTCTTGCTCTATCACATTGGAATAAGGTTATCTTTGCTGAGTTTGAATTTCGATCATTGTTTGAAAGAGGATGAAAATTGAGAAAAATTCTGACTTCAATTTCAGGGGATAAAACCATGTAAATCTTGAGAATTTGTCAACAAAAATAGCATAATATCAAAATTTCTGATTTAAAATAACAAGAGAAAGTCCCCAAATATCGCAATGGATGCACTCTAAGAGCCTGGAGGAAACAATTTCAAACATTGAAAAAGGAAATCTACTGGTTTTTTTTGACAACCTTCACATATTTGTGAGCTACACTTGTTGACATTTATGGCTTTATTTCTTGGCAAGCTGCTGGAGCATGTCCTTGTAAGGATAACCTAGCCTCTGGTGCCACACCTCAATAATTGTAGCTTGTTGTTGTGAAGAGAATTAAGCTAAGAATTTTGCATCCTCTAGCACATACAGATCCTTAAGTCCTTCCCATAGACAGAGTTAGAGTCGAATGTAAAGGAGCACGAATAATCCATTGTCAACTTTGAAATAGATAAGAGAGACTTTAGAATAGTTGGACAAACTAATACATCCTCTAATGGTAATGTATCTTGAGGAGTCTGAAGTGCTATTGAACCAACATGTGTTATTGGTAGAAAGTCTTCATTATTCATGATGATGATGACTGAATCATCACCCGTGTATTGTTGATGATCATGCAATTGATTAGTTGAGTTCGTGATGTGTGCAATGGCCCTAGTTTCTGGATACCACTCTTGTCTGAATGGTTGTTCATGGTTTGAGACTTTTATTGGACCAAGAGAATTCGGCAGATCCTTGTTATGATATTATGGATCAAATTTGTTATAACATTTGAATGTCGAGTGCCCAAACTTCTCATAAATTTGGCAGATAGGCCGATCGTTGTTTTATGAGTTCGAGCTTGCCCCTAACTGTTGATACAAGCTTCAGTACTCTAGTGGAAAAGGATCCTCTTCCACGAAAACTTCCTCTAACATGGCCTTTACCTTGTTGGAGTAGCCTCCCCGACTGTAATACAGGTTTGACACACCGCTTCTTTCAGCTTGAAAAGCAGTATGGGGTGAAACTTCTATTGGCAAGCTATATGTTTGGAGCTTATCTTTGAAACTAATTAGTTTGAAAATAACGTCCTCCAAACAAGGACCAAGAAAGGAATCTATTGAGTTTTCGATCACAGTACACATTGATTCATACTCTTTTCATAATCCATTTAAAACACCCTAGATCTTCATATAGATAGTCATTCATTAATCTATTTTCTTTAACTGTTGTTTGAAGTTTGCTCTACAAAGCTTCCTAGTTGCTGATACTCTATTATACTTCTTTGCTAAAGAGAACCATAACTCATAAGTTGTACAGAGGCCGTAAACTACTTTGAGTGCATCTTCTAACATAGATCTGTAGAGCCAAGTCATGACCAACTGATATTTTTTCACCCATCATAAGTATTCAGGATTACTTGTTTCGGTAATTTGATCTCTAGTGCACACATTGATGGTTGTCGGTGGTCTGGGCATTGCTCCGGTGAAAATACCGATCAACATCTGGCTTGGAAGGAACTGCTCGAACTGCAATTTCTACAGGAGATAGTTGTTTTTGTTTAGTTTCAGGGTAACGCATTGTGTTATCACGAAATTTGTATAGAAGAGAAAGGATCATTGTTCCCTTCCATGGCTTTAATACATGAAAGTAAAGAGAAGTGTGAGAGGTGTTTAAACTTTCAATTTCATTTCTTGAACAAAACGATTACATTGAGCTTGGTTAAATAGGATGTTCAAAGTTGTAGTTGGTGAGCTAGCTAGTCAACTTTTGTGTAGTTTGGCCGTTTTTGATGTAGTTGCAGCTTTTGGACGTCTCTTTTTCTCTATTTGTGGTTTTAATTTTAGGACCCTAACTTTTCTTTTCCTTTTTCTTTTTTTTGAGATTTCGATAATTACTGGTGTTTGAAGTCTCATGTTTGGGAGTTGCCTTCTGGATGCTATTTTTTAGGCTTCTCGTTGCAGGGGAAAGAAACTCAAGGATAAGAAAAATCGCGGGTAAATCAATTATTAAAAAAGCACAAAAATACATCATAACACTCAAAAGATTAGATAGAAATGTTTCTACCAGAAGTCCAAAAGAGAGTTGTCCCTAAAAAAAACTTTGATGTAGCTATCAATAACCGCCCTTAAGCCAAAGAAATGAGGAGCTTGTAACTAAACTCAAACCTAACGCAGAAATAGAACTACATATGAGCTGAAAGCCAAGTCCCTCTTGATCACTCTGCTAATATCCTCTTGGTGTTAGCCAGCCCAAAGCGCAACTGTACCATGACCCAAGAACCTTATTAGTTGCTCCACAAACTGAGAAGAAGAAATGAAAAAAATTCCAAGCAACTTACTAAAAATGTTACAACAAGAATCATAACTTCAAGTGATCATGAGTTAGGAAAGATGAACGACAAAGAAAACCATCAAGCAAAAGTATCGATGAACCACATATCTAAACACCAATGAACCTCAAAAGCCAAGAGTAGCTTGAGTACAAGCCAACAACAAACAAAAAAAAACACAAATAGGAAAAAGATTGAAATCAAAAAGCATTTGAAAATGCAAACGCTATTAAAGTAGATAACTGCGTTAAAAATTGATACAACGACTATTACAATACGTGTTTCTACTAGAAGATCTTTTACATGCACTCCCAAGTCTCACCTAAAACAACTTTGAACGAGCACAAAACGGCCTTGATTTGTTACACTAGCCTCACACGTTCACAAGATTACACACAATCTTGGAATACCTCACCAAAACCTTGTTACCCCTCTAGTTTTGCCTTCTCTCTTAAAAACCCAAAATCCTTGAATAAAAGCTCTCTCTCTTGTGAGTGTTGGATTGCCACAATGTTCTGTCTCCTTATTTATTCTCACTGCATCGAGCACAACCCTAGATACAAGTTACTTTTTCATGAAATTCCCATATCTCCCTTTTAAAGAAGTTTTCCTTATTCTTTATACAAGAATAAGAAACTTCCTTAACGTCTGCTTTATTCCTTTTTCTGGTACTTCTCTGTTTAGCCCAGGTCTTATGGGTTCTCTTGGATTGGATATGTTGAGGTCCATCTCCTTGTTTTAACTTTTCGTCAGTGGACAATTATTGATGAGGTCTTGTAATACTTCCTTATACTACTTTTCGACTAGTACAACAAGACTTCCAAACAGCTACATCTTCAATCTGTGAACATGCACGTCAATTATATAAAATAGGAGCCATAAATCTCGCGTCAGTTTTTTGGTTTCATAATATGAACCCGTTGCCTGATTTTTCTTGGGCAAATATTCAGTAAACAGCTCCGCCGAGGAGTGCATACATTTTTTAGAAGATTAAAATCACACTTAATGTTAATGAACCGAGCAGATAAAAATAACTTTGAGTGCTCTTTATGACAACCATCATACAATGAATTTTTTGCAGCTTCTAATATGTTGTAAAAATTTTGTGCTTCTGAATTTGGTTCTTCTACATTAATAAAGTATTCCTCGTGCTGATTATAGTACTCATCAGTGGTAGTCTCACGAAATGCATCTGTCACCATTTCAACATATCTATTACCGGATGTACGTACTATTTCTTCACTAGTACCACATGTAACTCTCTGATTTCTATGGACATTATCACACCGACTACTCGTGCCTAAATAAACATTCAGTTCTTCTCCATGTTTATACCAAATATAATAAGTTGACATAAATCCTCGACTATACATATGATTCCAAATTTTATGTGCCGGAAATTTTTTTTATCATTTTTGCAATTAATACAAGGACAGAAAAACTTATCTGCACTACTTTGAGCTATTGGTTGACTACTTGTAAAATTCATGAACTGCTCTATGCCTTATGCAAATTCTGCCGATATATTTCTTGTCTGATTATCAATCCTTTTGTACATTCAATCTCTCAAATTATTGTAATCTCCCCCACATGTTTGAAGTTTTTTTTCTTCTTTTGATTCTACAATTGATAGAAGAGATATGGGGGCATATATATAAATTTGCCACAACTTTGCCACTATTTTGTGACTACTTTGCGACCACAATAGTGTGGTCGCTTATTTGTAGGTATACCTACCACACACATATTTTCATGTTGTGGCTTTGCCACTATTTTGTGATTGAAGTGCCACTCCCTCCATGGTCGCAAATTGGTCGCATATTTTGTGACCAATATACGAGCAACGATTCGATATACCACCTGTAGTTGCTAATCAGTCACTAATTTGCGACTGATTAGCGGTTGCAAACCCTGGTCGCAAATTTGTCGTATATTAGTCGCAAAATGGTTGAGTATTGCGACCAATATGCCACTACATTTTTTAGTCCCAAAAGTGCGACCAATATGCAACCAACAATTGGATATACCACTTGTAGTCGCTAATCAGTTGCTAATTTGCGACTGATTAGCGACTGCAAACCCTGGTCGCAAATTTATCGTATATTAGTCGTAAAATAGTTGCATATTGCGACCAATATGCCACTACACTTCTTAGTACCAAATGTGCGACCAATATGCGATTATTGCTTCGTAGTCGTAAATTGGTCTCAAAATCGTGGCAAATGTAGTCGCACATTTTGCGACAAATGTGATCGCAAATTGGAATGGTATTTTGGCAGTTTTCTTGTAGTGGATCTATAATCACTGAAAATATTTCAGTTCACCAACCCTGCTCATTTTAAACTCTTAAGTTATATTCTACATAAATTGATCCACTAGTTGTTGCGATATACTACCAAAAATAGTATCATCAACATAGATCTGCAACATCATGATATGGTCGTTGTGCTCTAGGATGAAAAGAATTTTGTCAACACTTCCTCTAGTGTACCCCTGAGTGATTAGGAAGTGATTCAATTTGTCATACTAGGCATAGAGCTTGCTTCAAACTATACAAAGCCTTATTCATTTTGTACACATGATCAAGCTTCATTGAATATTCAAACCCTTTAGGTTGTTCGACATAAACTTCATCTTGGAATATCCCATTCAGCAAAGCACTCTTTACATCTATTTGGTATACTGTGAAGTTCATTATACATATTATACCAAATGTTTCTTTGAAGTCAATTCCTTCAATTTGGGAATAGCCTTGAGCTACCAGTCTCGCTTTATTGCGCACAACATTTCCACTCTCATCGATCTTGTTTTTGAAAATCTATTTTCTTCCCACACCATTCATTCCTTCAGGTCGAGGAACTAACACCCACACATCATTTCTTATGAACTGTTCTAACTCTTCTTCCATTGCAATAACCCATAATTCATCTTCAAGTGTCTGAACATGATTTTTTAGTTCAAGAATAGAGACAAAGCTAGCAAATCGAGCCATTTCTCTGAAGTTGATCTTAACACCATGAATTTTTCTTCCATCCATCACATCTCTGATTACATCTAATGAGCAATGATTTCGATGAACTAGTTGAGTTAAATCCTATTCTGATCCGTTTTGGGTTGAGCTATTGTGTTCCTCTGAACTATTTGGCTCTTCAGTGACAATGATTTGTTCTTTGTCGTTTACCTCAGATTGATCTAATTCATTGTAAGAATTATCTCCATCCCACTTCATGAGAGATTGATCGTCAAACACCACATTAACAGATTCCATAATCACACCATACCGCATGTTATAGAATTTGAATGTTGAACTACTTCTTGAGTAACTCAGAAACATCCCTTCATCGCTTCGAGAATCAAGCTTTCCTGGATGATTTTTGTCGTTCAGAATGTAGCACTTGCATCCGAAACATGGAAGTAACCCGTTTGATGTTTTCCCTTCCATAATTCATACGGAGTCTTTGTTGTTCTTTTTCTGACATATACCCTGTTAATTGTGTAACACACAGTATTGAGTGCTTCTGCCTAGAATTTAACACGAATATTATTGCTAAGTATCATGGCTCGAGTCATCTCCTGAAGAGCTCTATTTTTCCTATCCACTACTCCATTCTGTTGAGGAGTCCTTGGAGCAGAAAATTGATGTGCTATTCTATGGTTTTCACAAAACATTTTCATAATATCATTTTGGAATTGATCACTACGAACTCTCTTGATGCTTCTCTTTACATTAATTAACTAGAGTGCTCATATCCTGAAACTATTTGCTGTTTCTGTTTTTTCACGAATGAAGCGAACCCATGTAAATCTAGAGTAATCATCCACAAGCACAAAGACATACTTTTTGCCACCCAAGCTTTCAACTTGCATAGGTTCCATCAAGTCCATGTGAACTAACTCCAACACTGCTTTTGTTTGAACATAAGAGACCTTGTTATGTTGAAATTTGACTTGTTTTTCCTTGCATGGTCCACAAATCATTCGATTTTCTCCCTTGATTTTGGGTACTCCTCGTACCATCTCATTTTCAACAAGTGAAGTTAAATTTCAAACATTCATATATTGTAGTCGTTGATGCCATATATGGAGATCATCACTTGCACTAAAATATTTGATCGAATTTTCCCACACATAGCAGTTATTTCTTTATAAAAATCCTTTCAACGAGCGTTCTCCATTCCGATTGACTGCGTGACAGTCTGTACTAGTGAAGGCTACTGTGAGTCCTTCATCGCAGAGTTGGCTCACACTGATCAAGTTGGCTTTGAGACCTTGAACAAGATAGACAGTATCCAATTGTGGTAGTCCATCACATGTTCTACCCTTCCCTTGTATGACTCCATGACCTCCATCACCAAAAGTCACTTTTCCTCCCTTAATTTTCCTAACTTCTTGTAAGGTTCTTGTTGAACCTGTCATGTGACGAGAACATCCACTGTTGAAGTACCAAGGACCATCTTCATCATACTTGTCTGTAACCAGAGCCATATTACTGTAATAATTTTACTTTGACGTACTCTCGATGTACTCTCTGCTGCACTTCTGTTTATTTTCGGCTGAAGGTCAGACTACTTCACCCAAATTTGATTCCGCACACCATTACGTGTGAACCTTCTTTGATTCATGATTCTCTTAATTCTGTCCAAATATATGTAGCAATAGGCTTTGATATGCCATGTTTTGCCATAGAAGTAACAATAAATTCTGCGTGTTGAGCCTCTTTAAGATGTATCAGTTGTTTTTTTGAAACGACTGCCGGAGACAAACCGAGTTTTATCAGGCTCATTCCTTTCTCTTCCATTGTAAACCAACCTTCTCTGTGAATTCATGGTTCTTCCATAACTCAAAATATGATCCAGTTGCTTAGTACCAGCGAACATGTGAATCTTTTTGTGTTGATTGTTGAGTTATAATTGGAATTGAGCTGATAATTTTCTTTCAGGCTGAAACTCTTTTCCAGTTTCTTAGTGTTGAAAGTCAATCTTAGTTTTTCTCTTGTTATTGATAGACTTTCCCGACTTATATTTCTTTCAGCCGTAAGATCACTTTAAAGTGACTCAACTAGTGTTTCAAGTCGTTTTTTTCTCTTTGGTTAAGACTGAATTTTCTCTTCAAGTCTGACTAGTGTCTCTCGAACCTCCTTGTAACTTTCTATCAGATCATCTTCATCATCTTCGTCGTCTGATTCATGCTCCATAATCCCCCCCCCCAAAACGCAAAAAAATTGCTCACTTCTTCTTTATTCTCATTATCTGAGCCATCTTCAACTAGTATGGATCTTTTTTTCCTTGGTTTTTGAACGTGCACACATTCCATCTAAGTGTGACCGATACCTTTACATTCAAAACACTTTATTTCTCTTCCTTTAAAAGTGGGACAATCATCTTTGAAATGACCAAACCTCTTACACTCATGACATTGCATAGCATATTTCTTTCCTGTTTTATCTCTTTCTGCATATTTCTTGTTGGACCCAAATTTTCTTGAATTGTCATTTTGTTTCATCTTTTTTAGCACACGATGAAATTTTTGTACTAACAAACTCATGGAGTCTTCTCCATCAGACTCACTTGCCTGTGTTTGAGATGCAGTAAAGGTCAAACCCTTTGGTTTCTTTACTCCTTCAAGTTCTAATTCATGAGCTTTCAGCATCCAATTATTTCACCAAAACTGATTTCATCGATATTTTGAGATACAATAAGAACTGATTTATAAGCCATAAACCTTGCTGATAGACATCTTAGAAATATTTTGACTAATTTCGTGTTTTTGTACTTTTTACCAACCGTTGATGCTTCTTGAATAAAAACTCTCTCTCTTTTGTGAGTGTTGGATTGCCACAATGTTCTGTTTTTTTATTTATTCTCACTGCATTGAGCACATCCCTAAATACAAGTTCCTTTTTCTTTAAATTTCCATATCTCCCTTTTAACGAAGTTTCTTTTTTCTTTATACAAGAATAAGATACGTTTGCTTTATTCATCTTATGGGTACTATTGGATTGGATATGCTGAGATCCAGCTCCTTGGTTTAACTTTTGGTCATTTGACACTTATGAATGAGATCTTGTACTACTTCCTTGTATTACTTTCTTATACTATCTCTCTACTAGTACAACCAAACTTACAAATAGTTGCATCTTCAGTATTGTCTCCCAATGCTCTCGGAAACATAGACTAGCCCTATGCGCACCTCAAAAATCAAGAAGCATTATCGAATCGCCGAACGAGAACACCATACTTGACAGCAAAAGAAGAAACTGCACCCCGAATCAATTGATCTAAAATATCGCCTCACAAGAAACACAGCAAAGATGAAAACCAACCAAGAGACAAAGAAAAAGAGGGTTTGAAGAGAATCTGATTCTCCTTGGAGTCAACTTTGTTTTGGCTGTTATTATGTTTTCAAATATTAATATTATCACTTAATTAATTTATACACATTGAAGTTTTTTTGTCATCTGGCTACTATGAATTGGTGTAATATCTCAACACCATAAGGTAAAATCTAAATTCACATCTATAAAATAACAACAGATATGATAACATATATGATGCAACCAGTTGATCATTTACTTTTTCATTCATATTAATTCTCTACATTCCACCGTTAGACTAAAGTTGACCTATTAACCTGTCCGCCGCATTGATCAATCAATAATACCCTTTAATGTTTGGGGTTTTGATCTTTATTCATTTCATACAAAGAGAAGTTGCACATTAGTTCCTCCCATGTTGCGATGGCATATCAATAAGTAATCACTTACACTTTAATTAAAAAATATTGCCACAACATTATCACCAAATTTTTATATTTACAATCAAAATCTGCCACAACATTGTCACGACATATGTTTTCTTATATTTCGAACTTTAAGATAAAACAAAAAAAAATATGTTTTTGTTGGTTTGTTGATGCTCTCTAACTGTATCACTGCAGAGTTCTGTAAAAACTTGGAAAAAGCATAATCAGAGTTTGATATTATCATTAAAATTCGACATATCTTCCCAACAAGTTTTTTCCAAGAAAATCTACGATCATAGCTTCTTCAACTTCAACTCAGAAACATGAATCATACGTTATAAAAAAATTATTCAGATCTCTCGTTTTGAATAACATTAGTCATGTTCGTTTGACAATCGCAATAAACTCTGGTTGATATAGGTTGTTGTTCGTTTAATTGCCACAGTTACCTACGGTCAATTATACCGATCAAATGTTGCGTTGTACGTCATAATTTTTTTAACTGTTGATTAAAACATCGTTACGATTAAAAATCTAATATCAAATACAACCGTAATCGTCAACGGCAAACAAACGAACAAAATATATTATAATCGCAATTTAACCGCAGCTGCAATCGTAATCACCGACTGCGAAGAAACAAACCATGCTATTGGAACAAGACTATACATCTCAGATCTCACTAAAAGACATTATACAAGTCAACTTTTGAACACAAATCAATCATTTATTACACAATTATTTTATTCCATGTGCTCCCTTATCATATTTTCCTTTTGTTTGACCTTAAAAAAGGTAAATCAATATTATACAAGAAAATTTATAAATAGCACCGTTATATAAAATAGAACCATCCAAATATACTTCTTTGGTTCATAGCATTCATTTTTATTGTATAACCATGAGGAAGATTGACTTAGGGAACCATGGCGAGGTAGCTCAGCCGGATTGCATCAAAGCTCTCGTTGTTGAATTCATCACCACTTTCTTTTTTGTGTTCGCCGGAGTTGGATCCGCCATGGCCACCGGTTAATTCTTTTCTTTTATTATTTATATTATTTTCATGCTTTCGAGAGTTTCACTTTATTTTTAAGTTTTTATAGTAGTTAGATTTTTATATTTTTATTTTTGTGATTTATTATGTATTTTTCGTTTGTCGGGATTTGTTTCTAGGTTCGCTGGCTATGTTTCGGGTTCTCTGGCTTTGTCTTTGGCTTTGTTTTTCTCATGTGTTAAACTTTGTGTAATACATTGTATAACATCTTGAATTTTGGATCTTTAAAAAACTTAATTTGCAAAGAAAGTAATGTTTCAAAATTTTTGATATTCGTCTAAACAAAAACCGAGGGGATAAATAAGGAATTTAAAAGGATCATGAAGTATTATAAAACTTTTTTCGTGGCCTAAGAGTAAAGACAAATAAGATGATAAAATTTTGAAACGGTTTACGTCGAATGAAAATATGAATTACGAAAAGAAAATGTGGTGTTTTTTCTAAGTTAGGTCAGTAGAAGTAAGAGACCGGTGTAACACTTTGTTGTTTGTATTTTGTTTTGTGATATAGATAGCTTAGTCGGAAACACATTGGTGGGCCTTTTGGCGGTTGCGGTAGCTCATGCATTTGTAGTGGCAGTAATGATATCTGCCGGCCACATCTCCGGTGGCCACCTCAACCCAGCTGTCACCCTCGGCCTACTTTGTGGCGGCAACATTACCGTCTTTCGTGCATTTCTCTATTGGATCGATCAGCTACTTGCCTCCACGGCGGCTTGTTTCCTCCTCACTTACCTCACCGGAGGAATGGTACATAATCTTATTCAATAATACCAAAATTAATTAATCGCTTGCTAATACTATATTTTAACACTCCTAAAAGACATTAGGATGGAAAACAATATAAATTATTAGTTTCACATGATTCTATTCTTTCGGTAATTTAGTTTACTTTTAATTAACAGAAATAATTTAAAATACTAATATATTCCTGTATTTCCATTAAAATAAATTACTAGAATCAAATATACAAGTTTTTTTTATAAACAATCATATTTCTATTAAGATATAGTTTTTAAAACTTACAAATTTATGTTTTTACGTTGACATTGTACAAATACGCTTTGTGGTATAGGGAACTCCGGTTCACACGTTGGCAAGTGGAGTGAGTTACACTCAAGGGATCATATGGGAGATCATCTTAACATTCTCACTTCTCTTCACTGTCTACGCCACTATTGTGGATCCCAAAAAAGGCTCCGTTGATGGGCTGGGGCCACTTCTCACCGGATTCGTCGTCGGGGCCAACATCCTTGCGGGTGGTGCCTTCTCTGGAGCATCCATGAACCCGGCCCGGTCATTTGGTCCTGCGTTGGTCTCTGGAAATTGGACTGACCATTGGGTATATTGGGTTGGTCCGTTGATTGGCGGTGGACTCGCCGGATTCATCTATGAAAACTTTTTTATCGACCGTTCGCATGTCAAACTCGAGGACCACGAGCAACCATTAATTTATTAAATGTTTAAATCTGTGCTACGTACGTTGCGAACCTATCAACTAATCATCAATGTGTTATTTCATCTAATATATCTATTCGAGGGAAAACGGATTATTCATATCCAAAATATTGGTTTCCGTTACAATAAGTACCTAAATTTGCAAGATTGTGTTGTTTTATACCTGAATTTTATTGAAATTTAAATTTTATATACAAAGTGTTCAACATTGATTAATTTGTGCCTTGACTATAATTTCGTTAGTTAAAATCATAAGATATAATTAACCCGTTAATTTTTTTATCATTAGGTCACAGCGTACCGACCCAATAATTCAACTATATTCATCCATTTTTATCATTGGTTTACAGTGAATATCACACGGAACCATCTTTGACGCAACTATATTCATCCATAAAGGTTTTCACCATCCATTTTATGACTTGTTCTCCATAAAAACAATAGATTCTCCATCAATAACGAATTTCAGATTCTACTCCATATTTGGCCTCACATTTTCCATTCCCCCATCTCGTATATTTGATATTCCAACCTACTTTAAAAACGTAATCTAACACAACTTTCTTGAACTGTTTAACACTCTCAAATACTTGTCTTGTGTTTAGTTCACCGCTTGCTCTTATCCATCTCTCACAATGAATCTCACTTTCATTTCCCTCACAATCAGTTGTTTCACGATACCATCATCGAACCCAATAAATTTTTCTTCAATATGACCTTTTTTCTCATATATCTTATGAGTATTGCAACATTATTCCCTGTAGCATTGTGTTCACAAGAATTATGGGTTTTTTCATGCTACATGCATGCATATATCAACAATTTTATTTCACCCAGAAGCCTTGTACATGTTCTGAAAATTCTCACTAGTATCGCACATCAAATTTAGATCTTTTATATCCTCATATGGCAATTTATACCATATTCATTGACCGTACAACGACACACTCAGACTTTTCATTATCCCGTCAAACAAAGTTTATGCTGGTGTTTCAAAAATGTGTACATCGCCACCAACATAAATTGCTTCTCCATTTATTATTTCAAATTTGCAACTACGGTAAAAATATTGAATGAGATGTCTTCTACACCACTGGAAAAAACTCATCAACTCAATATACTCATTTATTCATACATTTAATCAAACACCTAATGTGCGTAATATATCCTAACTCCACATTCATAATTTTTTGACATAATCATCACTCCATAAAACTTAAAATTGCACGATATCAACCAAAAACTTATCAACTCAATCACATTATCAATTTCAATCATAGTTCTTGATATTTCAATCAAATGACAAGCTAAGAAACAACTAACCTCATTTCAACCTTCTCCAAAATTCACTCTGGTTTTTTCCTCGATTGAATTTTCCCTTGCTTAATTCGAACTCTTCCTTCGTTAATTCCTATATTCCACCAAACTCTAAATGTGCCAATTTTTTATTCTCCCCTTTTCTTATATATATATTTTTTTAATTCAACGTTCTATTGTTTCCAGTTGTTGTCAAGTTGACATGAAAGATTATAAAACACGGAACTTATAATTAACGGCTTAATTAGATCTTAACGCTTTGGCAGATGGAACTACAGTTAAAACACGAATTAACCGATGTTAAATATTTTGGATATGAAATTTAAATTTTAATAAATTTTACGTATAAAACAACAAGCTTACATATTTAGGTGACCGCTGTAACTGAAATCAATACTTTGGTTAGCCATTCTCCCATCTACTTGAAGATGTATCTCTAGCAATTTTAATATGATCTAGTTCCAATTATCTAAGATGATACAACAGTGCAGTTAGTTAACATAGAAGATCATGTAAACACAGAAGATCAAAACTAGATTCACCAAAAGCCACATTGACCATTCTTGAAATGGTGGAACCTATTATTGTCTTTAACAATAAGGGTAAGTTCTAGGTTCATTTACATTAGATGGGTAGAACAAAATATGCGTTCTTTGTGCCAATTATGTCAGCTTCCATACTTTTTCTGTTCTGATTCATGACCGTTTTACCGTAGTCAGATGTTTTTAAATGATTAACAGATTTTATTCGCTCGTATAAAACTTGTTCGTTTGTCAATGATTGTAGTGAATAGTCATTCAAAACGTGCTTTTCCTTAAAAAAATTGTTTTATTTTTTCCGTAACGGATAACCCTTAGGAAGAAACCTTCTGTGATAATCAAACCAACTCGTCTTTGCACCATTTGGTAACTGAAATACCTTGGTATCATCCATACAAATTGTACAAGACAGTCTACCATGCGTTTTCCATCCTAACAACATTCCATACGCTATAAAATTGCTAATCGTCCACACTAGCATAACTTTTAATTAAAATTTTGATTCAAATACACATCGTATACCTCAAGTCCCGTATACCATAATTCTTTCAGCTCATCAATCAAAGGTTAGAGGAATATATCCAGACTAGCGCGCGGACTATTTGGTCCTGAATTCAGAATTATAAGAAACAAGTACTTTTTCTTTATACACATATCACGTGACAAGTTATATGGAGTGATAACACCGACCATAATGAATGATTACGTGACATCCCAAATGGATTGAATCCATCAGTACATAAGCCAAAATAAACATTTCGAGATTCAAGAGCAAATCTTAGATGTGAATAATGAATATTTTCCACTCTGTAACATTATATGGATGACTCATTTCTCCGTCTTCTGCTTCATGCTATGCGTGCCACCTCATTGTCGTTGCAGTTTTCTCGCTTTCATAAATTCTCTTCCGTCTGTCGCCTTAGGTAAATACCACATACGACTGAAAGATATTCTCGTCCTGCCCTCGCTTGACTTATATCGAGGGGAATCGCAAAATTTATATTTTTCCCATTTTTCATCTTCTTTCCAAAAGATCATACAATTGTGAACATACACGTCAATTGTATAAAATAGGAGCCCTAAATTTCGCATCAGTATTTTGGTTTCATAATATGAACCCATTGCATGATTCTCCTTGGGAAAATATTCATTAAAGAGCTCCGCCCATGGTTCCATGCATTTTTCAGCAAGATTAAAATCAGAATTAATGTTAATGAACCGAGCAGCTAAAGATAATTGTGAGTGTCCTTCATGACAACCATTATACAATGGATTTTTGGCACCTTCTAACATGTTCTTATATACTATTAAAGCCTTCCTCGTGATTATTTTAGTATTCATCAGTCGTAGTCTCACGAAATGCATCCGTCACCATTTCAACATATCTATTACCGGATATATATATATTGTTTCTTACTAGTACCACATATACCTCCCTAATTTCTATATACATCATCACAACGACTACTCGTGCCTAACTCAACATTCATTTCTTCTTCATGTTTATACCAAACATAATAATTTAGCATAAATCCTCGACTATACAAATGATTCCAAATTTTGCGTTCTAGAAGAAATTTATCATCTTTACAATTAATACAAGGACAGAAAAACTTACCTCCACTATTTTGAGCTATTGGCTGACTACTTGCAAAATTCATGAACTACTTCATACCTTGTGCAAATTCCGCCGATATATTTCTTGTTTGATTATCAATCATTTTGTACATCCAATCTCTTGAATTGTTGTAATTCTCCCACATATTTGAAGTTTTTGTTTGTTTTTGATTCTACAAATGAGAGAAGAGACATGGGGGCATATATATAAGATTTTACCACTAATTTGCAACTACTTTGTGACTATTTTGAGACCACAGTAGTGTGGTCGCTTATTTTTAGGTATACCTACCACGTACATGTTTTCAACGTTATCGTTTAGCCACCACTTTGTCATTGAAGTGCCACTTCAACTGTGGTCGCATATTGGTCGCAAAATTTGTGACCAAACTACGACCACTATATGGGTCCAACACATGCAGCCACTATTTGGTCGCAAAATTGTGACTGAATAGCGGCTACACATCTTGGTCACAAATTGGTCGCATATTGATCGTAGTTTGGTTGCACATTGCGACCTATATGCGATTATGGGTTTTAGTCCCAAAAGTGTGAACAATTTGCGACTACTGGCATCTAGTTGCAAATTGGTCGCAAAAACATCACAGAAGGGTTGCAAAATTTGCATAAAAAGAATTAAACTCAGTTTGGATATGTTGGTCGACGTTAAAACCACATCTGGTTGTCGTACCATGAACATGAAGTATTGTCTCATGCATCCCTATCCAAGAAGTTGATAGTGTAATTATGTAGTTTAATATCATTTCCGAACAGAGTATCTTTCAAAAATCAAAATGGTTTTCTAGAACAGGGCTATTAACATCTCCTCATATCGTAGTATTAGAGCAAAGAATATAGATTTATCATACGTATCCAGGATTTAATTCGTATAACCTAAGTAATTCAGGTCATTCAAAGCCATTTCCTTTACGAAATGGTTATCGTTGAGTTTTTCATCGACAAAGAGCTTGATGTGGATTTGTTGGACTGCCTTAAACGTAGTGCCGGAATCCAAAAGAGCGAGAACTAGATGTTTCACTATTCTACTCCTGACTATACATCATGTTATGGAACATGCAACCAAACACATTTCTTATTTCAAGGAAAGAAGAAGGAAATCAAGCAGACACATTTAAATTCTTTGAATTTTTACATGATTTGATTCAGTAAGTTCCTAAAAAAATTGTGTGTATCTAAAAGACCCGGCTAAAGATTTTAACAAAACCTGTTGTGTGATGCTTTAAAAATTACTTTTTTTATCACAGGACCACAACATACCGGCCCAATAACCTAACATATTCATACAAAAATTGAACACCCTCATATTAGGGAAGGTGGAATCGAACTCCACACCTTTGAAGATAAGTAGGCTTTTTGGTTCTCTTATGGGATTTTTGAACATAAGATTCAATAACATCAGTTGAAGGACCAACATAAGGCATGATCTCCAGTGGAGGTTGAGACTGAGAAGAGTCTAAACGAGAAGAATGATGATCCATAGGAGATGGAAATAGCAAGGAAACTAATATCTCTGGATCAAACCATGAATATTTTATGAGGTATTTTGACAGTGGATGTTCTCGACACATGACGGGAGATGCAACCATAGTGAAAACATGGGTCAAAGGAGAAACATGCAATGTGACATTTGGAGATGGAGCTAAAGGGAAAATGGTGTGTGTTGGTGAAATTGACTTAGATTCACATCCAGGTTTGAAAAATGTGCACTACGTACAAGGTCTGAAAGCAAATCTAATTAGTGTTAGTCAACTATGCGACGAGGGTTGGAAAGTAGAATTCACCAAGAGAGACTATCGAGCTAAAAATGAGCAGGGGCACTCAAAGCTATTTGGAGTTAGGTCAACTAAAAACTGCTACACGTGGACTACTTCAGTGTCATCTCTTGCGTCAGCCGAGTCTCAATCAGACTTATGCCATAGACAACTTGGACTCTTGAATATGTTTAGCCCTCATAAGATTGTTCAGGCACGAGTAATTCAAAAGGCTCATAAGGTGGATAGCTGGAGAGATAGTGAGTGTGTCACACCTTCAGCAGTAGCATCTAAGCAGATGGGATGCAGTAACGGTTGCACACATATCCTCTGGATGCAACACACACGTGCTGACTATGGTATGAAATCTCTAATCTCTTCCGTGCATTGTGATAATCTGAGTGCGATAAACATAATTTGGAATCATGTTCGACACTCATGGACTAAGCATAATGACATTAGGCATCACTTTGTTAGGGAATTAGTGGAGAATGACACTGTTGAACTTGTTCATGTTGCATTCGAGAAACAAGCTGCTGATGTTTTTAGAAACTCATTGGATTTAACAAGCTTGTATATCTAAGAAAAGCTCTTGGTGTGTGTGAGATCTGATCGAGTGTGCATTAGTGAGAATGTCATGAGGGTGGTCATAAACTTGATTCACGATGTGTTTTTCTCCCATTGTATATATCACCCCCTCAAAACCTCATGTCAGCCACTATTAGTGAGATAGGAATTGTGTGCAATGGAATTGTGCAATGGTGACGATGGTTATAGATATGTTATATACATTAAAAAAAAGGGAAAAACGAAAATAAAAGAACTAAGAAAAGAAAATGTGTGGAAAAGATAAGGCTTGACATGATGGATACTCTGTTTGCCACAGGATGATACAACATTCTGTTCTAAGCATGATCACTGTCCGGATTGGGCAGAAGAAATTCTTTGGGAATGGAAAATGTGTTCTCGGCTCAGGTTGCTACCACAATTTCAGTTGAGATAGATCATATTTCAGACTTTTAAAACCTCTGATGATGTGTATAGAGTGATAGGTAGCATTGCATAAATTCTATAGCACTAGTGGTGGTTGGCATGTTGATTCTAAGTATTTTTTTTAAAATGCACCACATCGTGATGAGAGAAGTGATAATCACATGTTGTTCCATTGAGTACATTTGTGTTAGTGTTGCCGTATTACCAATTGTTCGATAGGATAGATTGTGCTACAATTGATAATGTTTTAATGAAAGGGAATGATCCAATCTCAATGTGTTTTAAGTCTCTCGGATGTAACAGGATGATGAAAGAAATTAAGCTTCATTGATAGACCTATTCAAATTGCGTGTGATATGCCCATGCATGTATCATCTTTATCATCTTTACAATTAATACAAGGACAGAAAAACTTACCTCTACTATTTTGAGCTATTGGTTGACTACTTGCAAAATTCATGAACTACTTCATACCTTGTGCAAATTCCGCCGATATATTTCTTGTTTGATTATCAATCATTTTGTACATCCAATCTCTTGAATTATTGTAATTCTCCCACATATTTGAATTTTTTGTTTGTTTTTGATTCTACAAATGAGAGAAGAGACATGGGGGCATATATATAAGATTTTACCACTAATTTGCAACTACTTTGTGACTATTTTGAGACCACAGTAGTGTGGTCGCTTATTTTTAGGTATACCTACCACGTACATGTTTTCCATGTTATCGTTTAGCCACCACTTTGTCATTGAAGTGCCACTTCAACTGTGGTCGCATATTGGTTGCAAAATTTGCGACCAAACTACGACCACTATATGGGTCCAACACATGCAGCCACTATTTGGTCGCAAAATTGTGACTGAATAGCGGCTACACATCTTGGTCACAAATTGGTCGCATATTGATCGTAGTTTGGTTGCACATTGCGACCTATATGCGATTATGGGTTTTAGTCCCAAAAGTGTGAACAATTTGCGACTACTGGCATCTAGTTGCAAATTGGTCGCAAAAACATCACAGAAGGGTTGCAAAATTTGCATAAAAAGAATTAAACTCAGTTTGGATATGTTGGTCGACGTTAAAACCACATCTGGTTGTCGTACCATGAACATGAAGTATTGTCTCATGCATCCCTATCCAAGAAGTTGATAGTGTAATTATGTAGTTTAATATCATTTCCGAACAGAGTATCTTTCAAAAATCAAAATGGTTTTCTAGAACAGGGCTATTAACATCTCCTCATATCGTAGTATTAGAGCAAAGAATATAGATTTATCATACGTATCCAGGATTTAATTCGTATAACCTAAGTAATTCAGGTCATTCAAAGCCATTTCCTTTACGAAATGGTTATCGTTGAGTTTTTCATCGACAAAGAGCTTGATGTGGATTTGTTGGACTGCCTTAAACGTAGTGCCGGAATCCAAAAGAGCGAGAACTAGATGTTTCACTATTCTACTCCTGACTATACATCATGTTATGGAACATGCAACCAAACACATTTCTTATTTCACGGAAAGAAGAAGGAAATCAAGCAGACACATTTAAATTCTTTGAATTTTTACATGATTTGATTCAGTAAGTTCCTAAAAAAATTGTGTGTATCTAAAAGACCCGGCTAAAGATTTTAACAAAACCTGTTGTGTGATGCTTTAAAAATTACTTTTTTTATCACAGGACCACAACATACCGGCCCAATAACCTAACATATTCATACAAAAATTGAACACCCTCATATTAGGGAAGGTGGAATCGAACTCCACACCTTTGAAGATAAGTAGGCTTTTTGGTTCTCTTATGGGATTTTTGAACATAAGATTCAATAACATCAGTTGAAGGACCAACATAAGGCATGATCTCCAGTGGAGGTTGAGACTGAGAAGAGTCTAAACGAGAAGAATGATGATCCATAGGAGATGGAAATAGCAAGGAAACTAATATCTCTGGATCAAACCATGAATATTTTATGAGGTATTTTGACAGTGGATGTTCTCGACACATGACGGGAGATGCAACCATAGTGAAAACATGGGTCAAAGGAGAAACATGCAATGTGACATTTGGAGATGGAGCTAAAGGGAAAATGGTGTGTGTTGGTGAAATTGACTTAGATTCACATCCAGGTTTGAAAAATGTGCACTACGTACAAGGTCTGAAAGCAAATCTAATTAGTGTTAGTCAACTATGCGACGAGGGTTGGAAAGTAGAATTCACCAAGAGAGACTATCGAGCTAAAAATGAGCAGGGGCACTCAAAGCTATTTGGAGTTAGGTCAACTAAAAACTGCTACACGTGGACTACTTCAGTGTCATCTCTTGCGTCAGCCGAGTCTCAATCAGACTTATGCCATAGACAACTTGGACTCTTGAATATGTTTAGCCCTCATAAGATTGTTCAGGCACGAGTAATTCAAAAGGCTCATAAGGTGGATAGCTGGAGAGATAGTGAGTGTGTCACACCTTCAGCAGTAGCATCTAAGCAGATGGGATGCAGTAACGGTTGCACACATATCCTCTGGATGCAACACACACGTGCTGACTATGGTATGAAATCTCTAATCTCTTCCGTGCATTGTGATAATCTGAGTGCGATAAACATAATTTGGAATCATGTTCGACACTCATGGACTAAGCATAATGACATTAGGCATCACTTTGTTAGGGAATTAGTGGAGAATGACACTGTTGAACTTGTTCATGTTGCATTCGAGAAACAAGCTGCTGATGTTTTTAGAAACTCATTGGATTTAACAAGCTTGTATATCTAAGAAAAGCTCTTGGTGTGTGTGAGATCTGATCGAGTGTGCATTAGTGAGAATGTCATGAGGGTGGTCATAAACTTGATTCACGATGTGTTTTTCTCCCATTGTATATATCACCCCCTCAAAACCTCATGTCAGCCACTATTAGTGAGATAGGAATTGTGTGCAATGGAATTGTGCAATGGTGACGATGGTTATAGATATGTTATATACATTAAAAAAAAGGGAAAAACGAAAATAAAAGAACTAAGAAAAGAAAATGTGTGGAAAAGATAAGGCTTGACATGATGGATACTCTGTTTGCCACAGGATGATACAACATTCTGTTCTAAGCATGATCACTGTCCGGATTGGGCAGAAGAAATTCTTTGGGAATGGAAAATGTGTTCTCGGCTCAGGTTGCTACCACAATTTCAGTTGAGATAGATCATATTTCAGACTTTTAAAACCTCTGATGATGTGTATAGAGTGATAGGTAGCATTGCATAAATTCTATAGCACTAGTGGTGGTTGGCATGTTGATTCTAAGTATTTTTTTTAAAATGCACCACATCGTGATGAGAGAAGTGATAATCACATGTTGTTCCATTGAGTACATTTGTGTTAGTGTTGCCGTATTACCAATTGTTCGATAGGATAGATTGTGCTACAATTGATAATGTTTTAATGAAAGGGAATGATCCAATCTCAATGTGTTTTAAGTCTCTCGGATGTAACAGGATGATGAAAGAAATTAAGCTTCATTGATAGACCTATTCAAATTGCGTGTGATATGCCCATGCATGTATCATCTTTATCATCTTTACAATTAATACAAGGACAGAAAAACTTACCTCTACTATTTTGAGCTATTGGTTGACTACTTGCAAAATTCATGAACTACTTCATACCTTGTGCAAATTCCGCCGATATATTTCTTGTTTGATTATCAATCATTTTGTACATCCAATCTCTTGAATTATTGTAATTCTCCCACATATTTGAATTTTTTGTTTGTTTTTGATTCTACAAATGAGAGAAGAGACATGGGGGCATATATATAAGATTTTACCACTAATTTGCAACTACTTTGTGACTATTTTGAGACCACAGTAGTGTGGTCGCTTATTTTTAGGTATACCTACCACGTACATGTTTTCCATGTTATCGTTTAGCCACCACTTTGTCATTGAAGTGCCACTTCAACTGTGGTCGCATATTGGTTGCAAAATTTGCGACCAAACTACGACCACTATATGGGTCCAACACATGCAGCCACTATTTGGTCGCAAAATTGTGACTGAATAGCGGCTACACATCTTGGTCACAAATTGGTCGCATATTGATCGTAGTTTGGTTGCACATTGCGACCTATATGCGATTATGGGTTTTAGTCCCAAAAGTGTGAACAATTTGCGACTACTGGCATCTAGTTGCAAATTGGTCGCAAAAACATCACAGAAGGGTTGCAAAATTTGCATAAAAAGAATTAAACTCAGTTTGGATATGTTGGTCGACGTTAAAACCACATCTGGTTGTCGTACCATGAACATGAAGTATTGTCTCATGCATCCCTATCCAAGAAGTTGATAGTGTAATTATGTAGTTTAATATCATTTCCGAACAGAGTATCTTTCAAAAATCAAAATGGTTTTCTAGAACAGGGCTATTAACATCTTCTCATATCGTAGTATTAGAGCAAAGAATATAGATTTATCATACGTATCCATGATTTGATTCGTATAACCTAAGTAATTCAGGTCATTCAAAGCCATTGCCTTTACGAAATGGTTATCGTTGAGTTTTTCATCGACAAAGAGCTTGATGTGGATTTGTTGGACTGCCTTAAACGTAGTGCCGGAATCCAAAAGAGCGAGAACTAGATGTTTCACTATTCTACTCCTGACTATACATCATGTTATGGAACATGCAACCAAACACATTTCTTATTTCAAGGAAAGAAGAAGGAAATCAAGCAGACACATTTAAATTCTTTGAATTTTTACATGATTTGATTCAGTAAGTTCCTAAAAAAATTGTGTGTATCTAAAAGACCCGGCTAAAGATTTTAACAAAACCTGTTGTGTGATGCTTTAAAAATTACTTTTTTATCACAGGACCACAACATACCGGCCCAATAACCTAACATATTCATACGAAAATTGAACACCCTCATATTAGGGAAGGTGGAATCGAACTCCACACCTTTGAAGATAAGTAGGCTTTTTGGTTCTCTTATGGGATTTTTGAACATAAGATTCAATAACATCAGTTGAAGGACCAACATAAGGCATGATCTCCAGTGGAGGTTGAGACTGAGAAGAGTCTAAACGAGAAGAATGATGATCCATAGGAGATGCTAAAGACAAGTATGGAAACAGAGATGTTTCATTAGAGGTAAAACTTGGTTTAGCAAAAGGAAAGAGTTTTTCATAAAAGACAACATGTCTTGAGATGAAAATTTTGTTTGTCTCAATATCCAAAAGTGTGTAACCTTTATAGCCGAGAGGATATCCTAGAAAGGCACAAGTTTTGGCTCGAAGGGAAAATTTATGTATGTTCTTATGAATAACAGAGACAACCGATGACCTTGATTTGTTGATAATCATGAATCTTAGATATCAAACTTTCAAAGGGGCTTTTGTTGGTAAGAATGGGGGGGGTGGTAATCGGTTGATGAGGTGAACAGTAGTAAGGATGCAGTCACCCCAGTAAGCAAGAGGAATGTGGGATTGAAACAAAAGAGATCTAGCAACATTGAGAATGTGCTTGATGTTTCTTTTCAATAACAGAATTATGTTGAGGTCTTTCTGGACAAGAGTGAAAAGAAAGGATTCCTTTATATTGATAAAATTTGGTGAAGTTGAATTCATGAGCATTGTTGGATCTAACCCCTTTTACTCTAGTTTCAAATTGTCTCTCTATCATGGTAATAAAGGAAGAGAAAAACGGTTAATACATCACTCTTATTCTTAAGAAGATAAACTCAAGTAGTCCTACAATAATCATCCACTATTGTTAGGAAATATCGATAACCATCATGAGTTTGGAATAGAGAAAGGACCCCAAGTATAGATATGAAGAAGATCAAATGTCTTTGGACTATGATTATTATGTGAAATAAAAGGTAAATGCTTCTGTTTTGACATAGGAAAAACTTTACGGTGAAAAGACTTAATACCTTTTGTTTTAGGAAACAACAAAATGTTATGCATAGACTCGAGCTTGGAATGAGATGGATGTCCTAAGTGTTTGTGCCAAAATTCAGGACTAGACACATTGCTAACTATGATAGGAGAGATATTACCTCACAAATCCAAAGAATTTTTGTCCAGGAAGTAGAGATTAGAAATCGCTTTACCCATTCCAATCATTAAATCCCGTGTAAGATCCTGGATAAAACAAGATGTATTGTCAAACCAGACTTTACAATTCATGCTTTTCACCAGGTAACTAACAAGTTTCATCTAGTCTTATTTGTCCTATTCCAAAAATTCATGCTTTTCAAACCAGACTTTACAATTCATGCTTTTCATCAGAGATTGAATTTAAACTGAGGTATATAAAGGACTTCATCTAGAATCAAGTTTCTACCCAGCCTTATCTGTCCTATTCCAAAAATACTCACTAAAACTCCATTGGGTAAGGTGAAAGTGGTATGAGGAAGGAAACGAAATGTAATGAAAGAATTTCGATTATGAGAGATATGATTTGTGGCTCCCGAATCTATAAACCAAGCATCGATAGGAATAGAATTATCAATGGCAAAACAGACATAGGGTCTAATAATTCCATTTAAAGAACAAGGGAGAGAGGAAGAGAATTTACCGGAAATATGACCATCGGAATGAGAGAATGGCTGTTAGGAAACTGAGACAGAATGGACCTCTGGTTTAGCTATGTCACCTGAAGGTTGAAGCTTGCTACTCAGAAAAGATACCACTTGTTGAATCTGATCAGTAGATTACCGACTACCACATTGGCACAACTGTCTTGTGCTTAGATTTAAAACTAGCTGGATAGCCAAATTTCTTGTAGCAGCGATCCATAATATGGCCTACCTCTGATTGTAAGAACCATACCAGAATATGAAGAAGTATTCTGAGGTTTAGGAGGATCAGAAGAAGTAGGCTGATGAACTTGAAAAGTAGCAGGAACAGTTTCAATATGGGGTAAAATTCGAGTGGATTTCTGAATATCCTCTTGATCAAGCAAATTATATATTTCAGATAGAGAGGGGAGATTTTTCTTCATCAGAATCCTACTACAAATGTTTTCATATTCATCTTTAACCCCATAAGAAAATCAATAGCCCTATTCGTCTCTCTCTCAGCTAGCACGTCTTCTACAGTGCGACATACTGGTTGGACATTAGACAATTCTTCCCATAATGACTGTGTTTTAGTGTGATATGAGGAAAGATCCATATCACCTTAGCGTAATGAATGAATCTCATGACGCAATTTATACAGTCTAGGGAGATTCGATTTGTGAAATCGAGTATGAAGGTCCTTCCAAATGTCGGATGCATTTTTGATGTATAGTATACTTGTGTAAATCTTATTGGTTACACTGTTCAATAACCAAGATTTTACCATACTATTGCATCTACACCATATTTTGTAGTATACTTCATTTTCCTCAGGTTTCACTATAGATCCATCTAAGAATCTCATCTTATTCTTAGCCTCTATGCTAGTCGTCATAGCTACTAACCATATCCCATAGTTATTTCCGTCAAGCAATTCCGAGGATAACACTAATCCCAGATGATCGGAACTATGGAGTTGATAATGGTTGTGAATATTATCAGGAGAGTTTGATACCTCGAAGTGATGTCCTGAGTTGAGAGGAACTGGAATGCTTGAAGCATCGCGATCTTGGAAAATATTCTTGGATTTTTCAAGAAGCTTCGATGGCGTAATCGGGGAGTTTTGAACATTCTGACTTGCACAAGCTGTCGAAAGTTCGAAGAGGCGTTCTTGAGCTCGAGAGAATGTCGGAGAACCTAATTCCAGAAAATTGGGTGTAGATCACCGATACTTCGACTTGCACTTTCTCCTCACCATCGCAAAGAAAAATAGGGCAAATCAAAGGGATATGTCAAATTGATCCGATTAAATTCAAAGGATAGCTTAATCGCAACAAAGATGAAGGCGAAGAAATTTTCCGAAAAAAATATTAGGGTTTTGCGGCGTAGTGGAAGAGGAAACGCTCTACCATTTTACTGAAAATACTTTCTCATTAATCGAATGAAGAAATATACACGGATTCAGTTTATATAGTCTGTACAAAACCAACAAATAAACCAGAACAAAATTGAATACCGGTTTATATACAAGACCGGTTTGTACAAAACCATAAACTAATAAATTCCTCGAACACTTTTGACATTAAAACGAAAGAGAGAAGAATGGTTGAGTCTCATGGTGAATGTTATTCCACCAAAGAAGAGAAAAGATATTACCAAAGTGGTATATTTCACAAACTGGTAGGTTGCATAACGAATCTATAAAAATTAGATCAGACAATAACAACAAATTAATATTAAGAATTTAGTAAATATCATCTAAAACTCACAACACTACTCTGCTGAATTTAGTAATTTATTGTAGTTGGGTTAAACCGCTATATCTCACATTCTAATAGACTAAAATTGTTGGTTTGTTATTAATAGAAGTTTATTGTGACACAATTCAGTTTTTGCAGGTTATGACACTGACCTTATCTACAATAGTTCATGTGGTTTAATAGAATTTTGGAAAGTAATTCTACCTAGGTTAAGATGCAATGTGAACTATCAAGCCATCAACGTTAAAAATGAATCAAGGTAAAGAACTAATGGATATCCCAAAGCAATCATCTTCAAACAAATGACGAAATGTCTTATTATATAAAGTTAGATGCATTCGAGTGAACATGACAGTATGATTTTTACAATTTTCCAGATTATAACATATATCATCATTATTTTAAATTTTGATATGTATTATTTTATTAATAGGGATAAAACGAAAGTTAATACATAAGATTTGATATGTGTCAATATATTAACGAGAGAATATAAACATTTAAGATAAAAGTTTGAAACAAAATATATAAGTTTGAAACAAAATAGATAAGTTAAGGGGAACGAGTAAATGATATATACCACTTTTACGTCTATTACTGAAGTTTGAAGTTTGATTCCTACTTCTCTCATATGATTGTGTTAAATATTCGTATTAAAATGTTGGGTTATTAGATCGGCGCGTTGTGGTTCAGTGACAAAAAAATAGATAAGTTAAGAAAAAATTTAGTAATAAAAAATAACAAAACCAACTTTAAACATGATTTTGAAAAAAAATTAGAAGTAAAAATTATACACACACAAATATTATATGACGATAAACATAATAATGTGAATCTGATCATAATTATAATTATAAAATTTTAAAAAGATAAATTATAAAATTTTAAAAATGGAATGATAAGAAAAAATTAATTCGATAATGTGGTAGTAAAAAGTAAACAAAAAAGTTTTTATGAAATCTATATTTCCAATAAAATATATGATTTATAGATATGAATTTACAATAATAATATGTATATAAATTTATGAATATAAAATATGTTATGTGATGTTAATTTTGTAATAGTTAATGTAATAAAAATATTTTTCCCTTATAAGCAGAAAGAGCAAGACTTTACCCTCTTAAGCGTTCTTCAGTGAAAACTCTTTTGTTAATGTCTTGAGTTAATTAGTTGTATAAAGCAAAACTTTTAAAAAATTAGCTATATATTCACCAGATTTAAAAACTATTTTTATTGTAGTTTGGCAGAGGTAAATTACCGATATTCTTCTTGGTGAATAACAATTTATCGCGACAAAGTCTGATGCGAACAGTATCCACTCTGACATTTATGTTACTGTTCATGATATACGATATCTAATAAGATATCATAACTGACGGAGCATTAAATAAGAAGATTTTTATTAGATTTACACACGGTAAAATATATAAACACTAGTATCGGTATAATTTTTTTATAACATATTTAATATTTATAATAGTAGATAAATATTTAAATGTATTGCTAACTTTATATTTAGCAAATGTTATATATTTTTGTAACATGTTAACATTTTTATTGTATCAAATAAATATGAAGATGTATATCTAACTTTTTACTTACCGCATTATCTGAATTATTGAATGTTAACTTTCTTATTAACATATTTGTAAGATAAACAATCATATAACTTGTTATCAAAATATATATCTGGAAAAAATTACATGACATGTTCAGTAACTGCAAAAATGCATTTAAAAGCAAAAGAGCTTTTTGGTACCATCGCTAGGTCAAAAACAATATCCGATGAGAAAAAAGCAAAAACCATGATATTTTTATGCCACCATATCCATGATGGTTTAAAGGATGAATATATCACAAAAGAAGATCCTGAAGATCTTTGGCAATCACTCAAAGATAGGTTTGATCATCAAAAATATGTGATCTTTCCAAAAGCCAATCATGAGTGGTTAAATCTCCGATTTCAAGATTACAAAAGTGTAAGTGAATATAATTCCGCATTGTTCGGAATCACTTTAAGATGATATTGTGTGGAAAAAAGTAAGTGATTATGATATGATCGAAAAAACTCTACAAACATTTCATCTTGGAAATGTAATTCTGCAACAACAATATCGAGCAAAGGGATATACTCGTTATTCAGAGTTAATGTAAGTTCTCCTTGTTGTTGAACAAAATAATGAACTTGTGATGATGAACCATCAATCTCGTCCCACTAGATCAGATCCATTCCCAGAAGTGAATGTTGCGTCATTCAGTTACAATAATTGACAAGGACATGGACGTGATCGAGGCCATGGTCGTGGTCATGGACGTGGACGAGGAGGTGAACGTGGATGAGGAAAAAGAAAAGGTTTTCGTCCCAATGAGTTCAAATTCGGGAGAAAGAAACCTGCTGTATGCCAAAACATACAATATGAAAATGTTTGTTACAAATATGGCATGAAAGAACATTGGTCTCATACCTGTCGTACACTAAAACATTTGGCCGATCTGTATCAAAAATCACAGAAACAAAAAGGAAAAGAAAGTGAAACCAACTTCATATCGGATGAACACAGACCTTTTTCGATGGAAATGCATATCTCGATGTTGTTGATTTTTGGTTAATCCAAGAATACTAAAAACAAGATAATTAAGTTTAATGTAATATATATAGTTGTATTTAGTTTACTTACGAACAAAAACAAAACTAAATTTTAAAAAAAAAAATATATGTAAATTTTAACTTTAATAACTTAATGTAAAATAATGTTGTTATAATATAAGTTTATCATAAAATATGTGTGTTTAACAATTATTAATACATCTTTTATCAATATTTTTAATCTAGAAAATGTATCATTTTGAAAATAAAAATGGAGATATATGTCTAGCACAAAGTGGTACAACAAATACAATACTTAAAAATAAAAAGTTTTTCTCCCATCTCAAAATGAAAGATTCTGCTGGAAGAATGTATACAATATCGGATAATGCAAATATTATCATAGGCTCCGGAAGAACCAATTTTTCAATGTCAAGGGGAACAAAATTTGAAATAAATGATGCTTTATATTCTTCCGAATCTCATAGAAACTTATTAAGTTTTAAAGACATCCGTACAAATAGATATCATATAAAGACAATGAACAAAAATAACATTGAATATCTTTGCATTACATGGAAGCAGAAACAAATATTGGAAGAATTACTAATAATGTCCTCTAGATTATATTACACAAAAATAAATATAATTGAAACATATATTATGGTAAACCAGAAGTTTACTAATGCATTCAAAGTTTTGAATGAAAGACTACGACATCCTGGATAATTTATGATGAGAAAAATTGTACAAAATTGTAATGGGCACCCATTGAAAAACCAAAAGATTTTTCAATCACACGAGTTTTCGTATAAAGCGTGTTTTAAAAAAAACTTATCACTCGGCCATCACAAGCCAAAATTAGTAATGAATCTCCAGTATTCACACACCCATGTGGGCCTATTCACACACCCATGTGGGCCATTTTGATACTTTATAGTTTTAATTGACGCATCTAGTAGATGTTCACATGTGTGTTTGTTAATCACACGAAATATGGCTTTCGCAAGATTCATTGCCCAAATAATCAGGTTAAGAGTATAATTCCCTGATTATATTATAAAGAAAGTAAGACTTAACAATGCTGGTAAATTTACGTCACAAGTCTTTAGTGACTATTGTATAGCTCTCGGAATCGATGTTGAACATCCGGTTCCGCATGTTCATACACAAAATGGTATGGCTGATTCTTTGATTAAATGGTTACAACTCATTGCGAGGACGTTAATTTTGAGAATAAATCTCCTAATTTCAGTATGAGTTCATGCTATATTGCATGCGGCAACATTGGTCCAGATACAACCAAGTGAATATCATGAATATTCCCCAATACAATTAACATCTGGCCAGAAGCCCAATGTATCTCATCTTCGAGTTTTTAGATGTGCAGTTTATGTTCCTATAGCCCCACCACAAAGAACAAAGATGGGGTCATAGAGAATATTAGGGATATATATTGGATTTACATCATCAAGTCTTATTCGATATCTTGAACCGTGAACTGGTGACATGTTTACAGGCACGAGATGTCGATTATCATTTTGACGAATATGAATTTCCTACGTTAGGGGGAAGAATTAAACAAGTGCAAGAAGATATTGAATGGTGTACGTCATCCTTGTTATATCTTGATCCTCCCACAAAACAACGTGAAATAGAAGTTCAAAAAATCGTACATTTGCAAAATATTGCAAATCAATTGCGAGATACATTCACATATACAAAATGAGTGATGAAATCATATATACCCATTGTGAATGCCCCATCAAGAATCAATGTTCCTATAGAACATGTTGATGGTGATAAAGTAAATGAATCTAAAGTTCAGTTAAAGAGGAGGAGACCGATATGATCAAAAGATAAAAATCCCCATAAGAAAAAGTATTTGGAAGAACAAAATGAAAAAGTTCCGGAAGAACCTCATAAAGAACGTCTTCAAAATATTCATGAAAGATTATAGAGGAACCAATTCAAAAAGAATGTCCAGAAGACATATGCAAAAGGGTTTTCGAAGATCCCGAGAAGGAAATTTGTCTAGAAGACGAACGCGATACAGAAAAATATGAGATTTCAATTAACTATACGCAAAACAGAAAATTATGGGTTAGAAATGAAATATAAGATATAAATGGAATATTCTCATTTTCTGTATCCAAAGAAATTGAAAATGAAAATGATGACGCAGATCCAATGTCTGTAACAGAATGTCAAAAAGACCTGATTGGAAAAAATGGCAAATAACCATTAGCAATGAATTATTCTCTTTACAGAAAAAAAGAAATGACTTCGGACCCATTGTCATTACACCTGAAGATGTAGTACCAGTTGGGTGCAATTGGGTTTTTATAAGAAAAAGAAATGAGAAAAACGAAGTCACGAGATATAAAGCCCGTCTTGTGGCACAAGTGTTTTTTCAAAGATCGGGAATAGATTATGAAGAAATATATTCTCCGGTCATGGATGCAATTACATTTAAATATTTAATGAGTTTATCATCATCCAAAAAGTTAGAAATGCACCTTATGGATGTCCTGACTGCATAACTACATGGAACCCTTGATAGTGATATATACATGAGAATCCTAGAAGGATTTAAAATCCCAAAAAGATCAAAGATCTCTAAAGGACCTAAAGAATGTATTTGGTCAAATTACATCGATGATTATATGGGTTAAAACAATCTGGACGCATGTGGTATAATCGCTTAGGCGAATATTTGTTGAAAAGGGATATATTAACAATGTGATATGCCATTGCGTATTTATAAAGAAATCTCCATCAGGTTTTGTGATCATTGCTCTATATGTAGATGGCCTGAATATAATTGGAACTCAAAAGAAAATTGATGATACAAAAACCCATATGGAAGAAGAATTTGAAATGAAAGATTTTGGAAAGACATAATTTTGTTTAGGAATTCAAATTGAGCATTTCCAAGATGGAATATTTTTACATCAATCAGATCATACAAAAAGTATATTAAAACGATTTAATATGGATAAAGCAAATCCTTTGAGTATTCCAATGGTTAATCGATCGCTTGATATAGACAAGGATCCATTTCGACCTTGCGAAGATAAAGAAGACATATTAGGTCCTGAAATACCTTATATGAGTGCTATTGGTGGACTTATGTATCTCACAAATTGCACTCGACCAGATATAGTATTTGGTATAAATATACTTGCGAGATATAGTTCATCACCTACACGCATACATTGGAATGGAATAAAACATATTTTTCGTTATCTTCAAAGTACAATTGATTTGAGATTATTTTATTTTAGAAATCCCGAGTTTGGTTTAGTTGGTTTTGCAGATGCTGGATATTTATCGGATCCACACAAAATTCGATCCCAAACCAGTTATGTTTTCACAATTGGTAGAAGTACGATCTCGTGGCGGTCTCAAAAACAAATTTTGGTTACCACTTCTTCAAATTATGATGAAATTATTGTGCTTCATGAAGCATGTAGAGAAAGTGTATGGTTCCGAAACATAACCCAACATGTCGAAAGAACAAGTGTGACTAACCAATAATAATGAGCCAACAAAATTATTCGAATATAATGTTGCATGCGTCACTCAAATAAAAAAAGGTTATATCAAGAGTGACCAGACAAAACATATTCCTCCGATATTGTTCTCTTATATTCAAAAACTACAGAAAAATCAAGAATTTGACATCGAGTATATTCGTTCAAGCGATAATGCAGCAGATTTGTTTACAAAGGCGATTCCTATAACAACGTTTAGAAAACATATTCAGAATATTGGAATGTGTCATTTGCGTGATTTATTAAGAGACATATCCATATTTTTTAGGAGAGATTACGTATCTGTACTATTTTTTATTTATCATGATTTTTATCCCATTGAATTTTTATATGATAAAGTTTTTAACGACACAATACATAATATTTCAATAATAATAAATAATTAAAGGAGAATATTGAAAAGTCAAGAAAAAAAGAAAATTGTAGGTATTTATTTTTGCTGATTTTAGTAAATCAGTAATTTCTTATATAAATATGTATGTTGTGCATTTGTAAAATGATAACTTTCTCTCTTGTTTTTTTTCTCTCTAAAATTAATAAAAACCAGTGTAATAATAAAATTAAAACCAGTGTAATAATAAAATTTCTATCTCGTTTGAGAATTCTTATTCTTAATGCATTAAGGCTTATCGTGCCTATGAAATGGGTATTCTTCAAATTGTTTCTACTCTCGAATTTTATAAGATTTTTTTATGGAGAGTTGAGAAAGAAATTGATTTCTCCTCTGAATATTGTTTCTACTGTTCTTGATTGCTCATGGTTATAAATAAACTGTTTTATCAGTCTTTGGTTCAGATACAATTTATCAAGAACTATAAGTAGTTTTGGTTTTGTAATTTCAAATTGGAAACTAGAAGAAGTGAAACGTAATTGTGTGCCAGAATCATCATTCCTTCTACAAAATATATGCAGACTTCAACAGAGATTGACTTGATAACTTTTCTCTTGAGCTTCAAAAATTCACAGATCCTGAACTGAAGCTACCTGTAATGTAAGTTTTTCTTTTTCATTTTTGGTCGATATAAACAGCGTCAACATCATCAAGTTCTAGTAGTTTCTGCATAAGCTCTTTGTTCAATTCCATGGCCTCATCATCCACCTGCAACAACCACCCCGAGTAGATCACATTTTTCCAGTGAACGATTTGATGAATACTG
Source organism: Pugionium dolabratum (assembly GCA_018901945.1). Lineage (NCBI taxonomy): Eukaryota > Viridiplantae > Streptophyta > Magnoliopsida > Brassicales > Brassicaceae > Pugionium > Pugionium dolabratum. Next base: position 453,429 of record JAEVFF010000278.1, read on the forward strand.
ATAAGAGTGCAACTCTTATAGGCGGGGAAAGAGAAGTTAAAATGAAATAAAACACGATAGGATCTCAAAATGTATGTCTATTATCTATCCGATATAGATGTCTTGTAATCAGATCCATCAAAAACCAGAGGTCATAAGGAGCATGACCTTACTTGCCACTTCCCATTTCGCTTATGTAGCATGTTATCTACAATGTATTTACCAATAACTACAATGCTTTAATTGATGATAGCATGCGGAAAAGGGTATGCCATAGATGTAGAGAACAGAGCGAATGTTCACTACCTCAACTGTAGTCAAAGGGAGCAGTTCAGAGCCATTGTCAGGCTCAAAGTTCACTCCTTCATCACGTAGTTTTGATAAAACCGTTGAGTAGTTCTCAGAAGAAGTTACAATTTTGTAGTACCTGGAAAAATATGGAGAAAATAATAAATATAGTACTGAAAGGAAGAAAACAACTGCTAAGAAACTCAGGTTTTTTACCAGATGTTCCCAAAGGAACGAGAAACTCGGGTTTTAAAGAGATTTGGATGTATTATATTCTGTATACCTTTCTTCCCTATCTTCATCAGTATCATCTTCATAAGTTGGGGGCTCAATAACATCCTCTGCTCCAGCATCTAACGCAATAATAAGAAGCTGATCTTTGTCAGCATCGGTGACCTTTATATTCACTACCCTAACTCGTCTAAACTTGAACATGACAGATCCTGAATCAGCCATTTTGCCCCCATAGTCCTTAACAACCGATCTAACAGCTGCCACTGATCGATTAATTTTGTCTGTTAAGACCTCGACTACCATACTAACTCCACCATAGCCATATACCTAAAGCATGAAAAAGTTTTGTTTCAAAGCATCATCAGATCTTTAATTGGACCCGAAAATAAATTGTACGCAAGACTGAATTTGGTAAAAGAAATCATCACATTGAATAAGGTACTGAGGTAGTGAGTTGAGTTAGGTTCAGTAACCACATAATTGGTTAGGTGATTTAGGTTTAGTGACGTTTGTGACTTTACCTCGTAAATCTTCCTATGTTTTAAATTACCAGCCGATTTCACCAACTTACGAGGATGATTCACCATAACAGCCCCCTTGCAAACATCACACTAGAATTGACGCTTGTGACTTTACCTCGTAAATCTTCTCCATAAAAGCTTCCTGGCCCTTCTCGGAAGCTCTTTTGATATTTCGCTCCACAATGTCCTTTGGTACATCTAGTTCCTTTGCTTTGTCAAGTATGGTAGCCAGAGCGGTATTTGAAACTGGGTTTGGACCTCCTTTCTTGACACTGCATGATGATTAAACCCACACATGAAACACTCTTTTTCTAAACCGTAGGTCCATAACGAATTAAGAAGTTGAATCCACCAAACTAAACACAGAAGATGCAACATAGGAAAAAGTTGAAGACATACGCAGATACAACCTCCTTGCCAATTCTACAGTATAGCTTAGCCTTCTTTGAATCTTGAGCCCCCTGTATTCACTAGAAACTTCAAGCTCAAAGTCCGTAAAAACAATACTTGTCTCAAAAGAAGTTTGTTGCTAAGTTGAGTTGATATACGTGATTATATAAACAAAAGCAACCACAAGTTTCAAGAAAATATTGGTATATACTTCACATTTCTGAATTCCATAAATCGATTGACATAAACCTGCTTTTTATATAAACCCATGACCAAAACCCACTCTTCCACTGAGCCATTTTATCAAACAAGTGGTAGGCATCATAATTACCAGCTCTACGCTTTCAAAGCCTCTAAATTTTTTAATCCCGAAGCCTAATAATAGCAAGCAAAGCACTTCTAATCACCCAAATTGGAACATTGAAGAGAAGGAGTGGGAAACGAGACCTTCCGGCCAGCGATTTTGGAAGAGCGACGACCCATACAAAGAGGAGTGGATATCCAAATCTTTCTGACTTGACGCTTGGTGGAGTTCTGGTCATCTGCATGTGACGCCGTGAACGGCGAAGTAGTGTGAGGCGATATAGAGGAGAGAGACGAGAGAGAGTTTCTCATGAAGAAAAGACGATGGTTTCTGGAGTTGAGAATGGATCTGGAAGAGACACCATTGGAAAATCTGAGGAGAATTACTCCCATGGCTCCTCTCATCGAGCAATGGGACGCCATAGTTGATGTCTGGATGGATTGAGAAGTGAGGGAAGTGAAGTAATCCGGTTACGCAACTTCCGGTAGTATCCGGTTCCAAAAATCCAAGCTACCCAAAGTAAACATTTATTATAGGCTTTGTTGCCTATTGGGTTATTTCAATTCTTTTTTTTCTTCCAAATTTTGAAAACTGAATTAGGGAGAATTATACTGAAGGTGTTAAATAATATTAAATATATGAGGGAGAAGTAAAAATCTGAAAAGTGAAAATCTGAGAAATGAAAATCCGAGAAGTGAAAATCCGAGAAGTGAAAATCCGAGAAGTGAAAATCCGAGAAGTGAAAATCCGAAAAGTGAAAATCCGAGAAGTGAAAATCCGAGAAGTGAAAATCCGAGAAGTGAAAATCCGAGAAGTGAAAATCCGAGAACTGAAAATCCGAGAAGTGAAAATCCGAGAACTGAAAATCCGAGAACTGAAAATCCGAGAACTGAAAATCCGAGAACTGAAAATCCGAGAACTGAAAATCCGAGAACTGAAAATCCGAGAACTGAAAATCCGAGAAGTTAAAATATGAGAAGTAAAAATCCGAGAAGTGAAAATCCGAGAAGTAAAAATCTTTTCAAAATCTTTGTAAACTTGTGTATTACAATTACAATGATGGACATATTTATAATGTCATTAATCGACGTATGAAGTCGGTAACTGGATAATTATCCACAACATTCCCCCATAATTATTCCTTATTAAAAAGTATTATGTATTGTCTCCTTCAAAACCTTATCATGTAAAAACCCAACATGATAAAAATCATAATAAGAGAAAAAAAGTACAGATACGTAATCTCTCCCTCGAAAAATGGATATGTTGTTTTTCATAAATCTTGCAGATGACGCATTCTAATATTCTGAAAATATTTTTTTAACGTTGTTGTATGAAGCACCTAAGTAAATAAATATGTTGTCCGGTTGAAGCAGATTTCTCGAAAAGTATTCGAGGTTTATTCCGATCAAATCAGACTTCTCCGAATTCTTGATTTTTCTTAAACAAATATACTCGATGTCAAATTCTTGATTTTATTCAAGTTCTTGGATATAGGAGAAAAATCTCAGAGGAATATATTTTGTCCAGTCACTCTTGATATAATCTTCTTTGATTTGAATGACACACATACAGCATTATTCCGAATAATTTTGTTGGTTCTTTATTGTTGATTAATCCACTTGCTCCTTTTATATGTTGAGTCATAGATACACTTTCTCTACATAATTCATGAAAGGCATTGATTTTTGCACAGTTTGAAGAAGTGGCAACCAAAGTTTGTTTTTGAGATCACCACGAGATCACAGTTCCACCAATTATGAAAACATAATTGTTTTGAGATCGAACTTTGTGTGGATCTGATAAATATCCAGCATCTACAAAACCAGCTAGATTAAACTCGTGGTTTCTAAAATAAAATAATCATAAATCAATCTTACGTTAGAGATAACGAAAGATATGTTTTACTACATTACAATTTCTACGTGTAGGTGATAAACTATATCTCGCAAGTAAATTTGTACCAAATATCATGCATATCTGGTCTAGTACAATTTGCGAGATACATAAATCCACCAATAACACTCATATAAGGTACTTCAGGACCTAATATGTCTTCGCTATCTTCACAAGGTCGAAAAAGGATCCTTGTTTATATCAAGTGATCGATTAACCATTGGAGTACTAAAAGGATTCACTTGATCCATATTAAATCGTTTTAATATCCTTTTCGTATAATTTAATTGATGTATAATTATCCCATTTTATAACTGCTCAATTTGGAGCCCGAGATAAAAAAATTTCTTTCCGAGATCTTTCATCTCAAATTCTTCTTTCATATGAGTTTTTGCATCATTAAGTTTTTTTTGAATTCCAATTATATTCAGGTCATCTACATATACAACAATGATCACAAAATATGATGGGAATTTCTTTATAAATACGCAAGGGCATATTGTATTGTTAATATATCCTCTTTTTCAACAAATATTCACTTAAACTATTATACCACATGCGTACAGCTTGTTTTAACCCATATAATTATCGTTGTAACTTGACCGAATACAGTTTTTTGGGTTCTTTAGAAATCTTTGATCCTTCTAGGATCTTGAATTCTTATAAGATTCTCATATATATATATATATATATATATATATATATATATCATTATTAAGGGTTTCATATAGGTATGTAGTCACGACATTCATAAAGTGCATTTCTAACCTTTTGGATGATGATAAACTCATTAAATATCTTAATGTAATTGCATCTATAACCGGAGAATATGTTTCTTGATAGTCTATTCCCGACCTTTGAGAAAACCTTTGTGCCACATGACGGGTTTTATATCTCGTTACCTCATTTTTCTCATTTTTTTTCCTCACAAAGACCCATTTTCACCCAACTAGCACGACATCTTTAGTTGTAATGACAATGGGCCAAAAACAATTCTTTTTGTAGACAGAATAATTCACTTCTCATGGCTATTTGTCATTTTTCTCAATCAAATCTTTTTTGACATTTTGTTACAGAAATTGGATTTACGTCATCATTTTCATTTTCAATTTTTTTGGATACAGAAAAATAGAATACTCCATCAATATCTTCTATTTCATTTATATCCCATAAATTTTTATTTTGGGTATAGTTATTGGAAATCTAAAATTTTTCTGTATCGTGTTCGTTTTCTGTACGAATTTTCTTCTCGCGGTCTTCGAAAACCCATTTTCATATGTCTTCTAGAAATTTCTTTTGAATTGGTTCCTCTATACTCTTTTCATAAATAGTTTTGAGACGTTATTTGTGAGGTTCTTTAGGAACCTTTTCATTTTGTTCGCCCATATATTTTTTCTTACGGGGATTTTTATCTTTTGAAGCTATCAGTCTTCCCCTCTTTAATTGAACTCTAAATTCATTTTCTTTATCACCATCAACATGTTCTACATGAACAGTAATTCTTGATGGGACATTCACAACGGATATATATGATTTCATCACTTTTTTGTATCTATGAATGCATTTGGCAACTGATTTGCAATATTTTGTAAATGTACGATTTTCTGAACTTCCATTTCACGTTGTTGTGGGAGGATCAAGATATAACAAAGATAGCGTACATCATTTAATATCTTCTTGCACTTGTTTAATTACTCCCCTAACGTATAAATTCATTTTCATTAAAATGACAATCGGAAAATCATGCCGTAAACAAATAACCAGTTCGCAGTTCAAGATATCGAATAATACTTGATGACGTAAGTCCGATATAAATATCCTAATCTTATTTGTGGCTCCATATTTTTTCTTTATGGTGGGATTATAGGAACATAAACCGCACACCCAAAAACATAAAGATGAGATACATCGGGATTCTGGCCAGATGACAATTGTAATGAGGATTATTCAAGATATGCACTTGGTCGTATCTGGACCAATGATGATGCATGCAATATAGCATGATCCCCATACTTAAATTGGGAGATTTGTTCTCAAAATTAACGGTCTAGCAATGAGTTGTAACCGTTCAATCAAGGACTCGGCCATGCCATTTTGTGTATGGACATGCGGAACCGAATATTCAACATCGATTCCTAGAGCCATACAATAATCATTAAAGGTTTGTGAAGTGAATTCACCACCGTTATCAAGTCTTACTTTTTTATAGTATAATTAGGGATTTGTGCTCTTAACCTGATTATTTGGCAATGAATCTTGCTAAAGCCATATTTCGTGTGGTTAATAAACACACATGTGACCATCTACTCGATGTGTCAATCAAAACCATAAAAAATATCAAAATGGCCCGCATGGTTGGTGAATAGACCCACATATATCACCATGTGTTCTCTCTAAGAATACTAAGGATTCAATGCTGATTTTGGCTGGTGATGGCCGAGTAATAAGTTTTTCTTGAGAACATATTTTACACGAAAACTCTCGTGATTGAAAAATCTTATGATTTTTACTGGGTGGCCATTATAATTTTGCATAATTTTTCTCATCATGACTGACTCACGATGTCCTAGTCTTTCATGCCAGATTTTGAATATATTAGTAAACTTCTAATTTACCATAATATACGATTCAATCATGTTTATTTTTGTCTAATATAACCCAGAGGACATCATTGGTACTTCTTCCAATATTTGTTTTTACTCCCATGTAATGCAAAGATATTCAATGTTATTTTTGCTCATTGTCTATATGTGATATCCATTTGTATGGATGCCTTTGAAACTTAATAAGTTTCAATGAAACTGGAGGGAATATAAAACATTATTTATTTCAATTTTTGTTCCCATTGGCATTGAAAAATTGGCTCTTTCGGAGCCTATGATGATATTTGCATTATCCGATATGGTATTCACGCTTCCGGCAGAATTTTTTATTTTGAGATAGGAGAAAAACTTTTTATCCTTAAGTATTGTGTGTGTTGTATCACTGTTTGCTAAACATATATCTACATTCTAATTCTCAAAATGATACATTTTTTGGATTAAAAATATTGATAAAAGATACATTTTTTGGATTAAAAATATTGATAAAAGATGTATTAATAAATTTTAAAACACACATATTTTAAGATAAATTTATATTATAATAAAACTATTTTACATAAGTTATTAAAGTTCAAACTTCCGTATATTTCTCAAAAAGAACATTAAATTTTGTTTCTGTTCATAAGGAAACTAAATACAACTATATATATAACATTAAACTTAATTATTTTGTGTTTTGGTATTATCAGAATCAACCAGAAAAGACATTAGATTTGTATTTTCATCGAAAGAAGGTCCGGGTTCATCCGAGATGAAGTTGATTTCATTTTCTTTTCTTTTTTTTTATGTGATTCGTGATACAGATTGTCCAAATATTTTGGTGTACGACAAGTACGAGACCAATGTTCTCTCATGCCACATCTATAACAAATATTTTCATATTTTATGTTTTGGCGTACAACAGGTATGCGGCCAACTTCATTTTCATGGATTTTATTCTCTTTCCCAAATTTGAGATCATTGGGATGAAAACCTCTTCCTTTTCCTCGTCCACGTCCACCTCTTCGTCCGCGACCACGACCACAACCATGGCATGGACCACTTCCATGTCCTTGCCAATTATTGTAACTCGATGATGCAACATTCACTTATTATTTTGATGTTTCATCATCACAAGCTTATTATTTTGATCAGCAACAAAAAGAACTTACATTAACTTCGAATAATGAGTGTATCCTTTTGCTCGATATTGTTGTTGTAGGATTACATTTCTAGGATAAAATGTTAGGAGTGTTTTTATCATATCATAATCACTTACGTTTTCTCCACATAATATCATCTTGTAAGTGATTCTGAACATCATGGAATTATATTCACTAACACTTTTGTAATCCTGAAATCGGAGATTTAACCATTCAAGTTTGGCTTTTGGAAAGATCACATATTTCTGGTGATCAAACATATCTTTGAGTGAATGCCAAAGATCTGCAAGATCTTCTTTTGTGATATATTCATCTTTTAAACCATCGTAGATATGCTGGCATAAAAATATCATGGTTTTTGCCTTTTTCTCATCGGAACTTGTTTCCGACCTATCGATAGTATTAAGAAACTTTTTTGTTTTTAAATACATTTTTGCAGCTACTGCCCATGTCATATAATTTTTTCCAAATATATCAATGACATCAATCTCGAGTTTTGCCAAATTTGACATTATAACTATACACATAACAAAATAATATACTAAACATCAGTTTTGTAAAACTCTTTTTACAACTATTTTTAATAAATAATTAAGATAAAATTTTGGGTATAGATTTTAATTTTATAAATATGTATGATCATTGCTAAAAATTTTGGGCATATGATAACATAAATTAATTTATGATAAAATTTTAAAACATTATTGAATATAATAACACATAAATTAAAATAATTCCACGAGTCATAACCTTTCATATAAGTGAGGGGACAATGCTTTCCATATATTTTCTTAAGAAACAAAGCCTTATATAGTGTTTCTTAGGAGGCATAGCCTTCCATAACGTTTTTTAGGAGGTGAACTCAGATAAATGATAGAAACACTTATGCGGATAATATGTTAAATAATATTAAATATATGAAGAAGAAGTGAAAATCTTTTTTTTTTTTGCCACTGTGTTTATAAGTATTACAATCGTTTACTGGTCAGAAGAGACATGTCGTATCTTCGAACCAGTATGGTATTGATGTACTTATATGAGAAAATATTGCATTTCTCGCTCTTGCGCCTCTTGCCAAGCTGTCTGCCTGTGCATTATTCTCTCTCGGTTGATGCGTGAGGGAGAATTCTTGGTAGCATTGCCGGATCGCATTGAACTTCTCCATCTCTGTTGTGAAGGCTGGCCATCTGCTTGGGTACTGGATTAATTGGATGAGCTCCGTGGAGTCTGTGTAGAATCGTGTGCAGTATCTCTATATTCTATGTAGACTTTGCATTGCCCAGCGGAGGCCTAAAAACTCCATGTGTAGTGGAGACGCCCCGCTATATGTTCCCCTCATTCCAAGTAGATCGCTTGTCCCGTCCTTGAGATTTAAGATCCATCCGATTCCTGAGGTTAGCTCCCCTTCTTTCCATGATCCGTCAATGAAGCATTCGGAGGGGGATGTGTCGTTTTCGTTTCCTGTGTATTTACTTCCCTCGGTTTTCGTGGGAGGATCCTTTTCCTGGCTATTGGCTTCTATGGATGCAAACCATAGGTTGCTCTCCCTTCGCGCCTTGTCCAGTATGTCTATTACAGAACGATCTATATTTTTATATAACTTTTCATTCCTTGCTTTCCAGATATACCATAGTATCCATGGGAAACTTCTCGTATCATGATCCATCTTTGCCTCATCCGGGATTCTCCATAATAGGTAATCCAGGTTTCCAAAGAGGCTGGTAAGCGGGAAATTGGATGGTTCTGAGGGGATATGGGATAGCGCCCATGTTTGGCGAGCCGGCGGGCATAGGAACAAAGCATGGTTTATGCACTCTAGTTCGTGCCCGCATCTGTCACAACTCGGTTCTGGTCGTATGTGCCGGTAGTACAGTTGGCCATAGGTGGCTACTGCCCCCGATAGTGCTTGCCATAGGAAATGCTGGATTTTTCGTGGAGCTTTGACCTTCCATATAGCCTGTTTTAGCGGGATTAGTGATGGTTTCTGGTTCGCGGAGATCAGGCTCGAGTTTCCCCATTTTTGTAGTACCTCGTAACCCGATTTGACTGAGTACTCTCCTTCTTTTGTGAAGTGGCAACACTTTTTCCTCTGTGGCGTTCTTGTGGTTGGGGTAATGGTCATGATCAACCTCACATCTCTTGGGGAGAATATTTGCTTTAATGTTTGGATATTCCATTCTCCCCCGTCTGTGTTAATCAGGTTGGATATCCTAAGGTTGGGATACCGTGGTTGATTGTGATTGCTGGGGCCTCGCGGGAGTACGTCCGGTATCCAGGGGTCTGTCCAGATATCATCATCTGGGGAGTTCCCCATTATCCGTTGTATGCCCCTTTTTACCAGGTCTATGGCCGACCATACACTCCGCCACCCATAGGATGGCCGATATGGTTTGTGGGCCTGGGAGATCTGCGTGTCCTTGTAGTATCTCCTTTTCATCACCCTAGCTACTAGTGAGCTAGGCGATGTTTCCAGCCGCCATAGTTGTTTCGCGAGTAGCGCCTTATTGAACAATTCGAAGTTCCGGAATCCTATGCCACCTTCTGATTTAGGTAGGCACAGCTTTTCCCATGATAGCCTGTGAGTCCCCCTCCCATAAACTCCTGATTTCCACCAGAAGTTGCTGATTGCACTGGTCAACTTTTTGCATAATGACTTGGGGAACAGGAAGCATGACATCGCGTAGGTGGGTATGGCCATCGCCACTGCTTTGATCATCACCTCCTTTCCCCCTTTGGATAACAGCTTTGATGTCCATCCATTAATTCTTTGCTGGATTCGGTCTTGTATATATGCAATTATATGTGCTTTTGACCCACTTAGGTTTTCCGGTATTCCAAGGTATCTACCTACTCCCCCGATCCCTTGGATCCGTAGTCTTTCTCTGATTTCGGTTTGGGTGCTGATCGGTACCTTTTTTCCAAAAACAATCGTTGATTTCTCATAGTTGATTTCCTGTCCAGAGGCCCTACAGTAGCCATCCAGAATGCTTACGACTGCCTCACACTGGGCAATCGAGGCTCGGCAGAAGAATAGACTATCGTCTGCGAAGAGTAGGTGCGATATCGGGGGGCTTGTCTGCGCTACCCGAATGCCTGTGATATCGTTTGATGCCTCTGCGCCGTTTATGTTGGCGATTAACGCCTCTGTGCAGAGGATGAATAGGTATGGGGATAATGGGTCTCCCTGCCTGAGTCCCCGTTGGGGCTGTATACACCCTTTTGGGGTCCCATTGATCAAGACCTGGTACTTGACTGTGGTAACGCATTGCATTATCCAGTCTCTCCATCTTGCCGAGAAGCCCATCTTGTCCATTAGGGTTGCTAGGAAGTGCCACTCTACTCTGTCATATGCTTTGCTCATGTCAGTCTTTATCGCTAGATATCCAGTTTGACAATTTGGCTTTGTTTGTAGAGCATGGAAGGCCTCCTGTGCGATCAGTATGTTATCAGAAATCGCACGTCCTGATACGAAGGCGGATTGCGTTTCTGATATGAGGGATGGCATAATTCCCTTCAGTCGATTGCACAGGATTTTTGAGATGATCTTGTAGCTTACATTACAAAGGCTGATGGGTCTGTACTCCGTCAGATGTCTTGGTTAATCTTTCTTGGGGATAAGGCAGATGTTGGTCTCATTTAGTGATGGGTCCAATCGTCCACTTTCCATGAAATTTCTCACTAGGTCGACCAAGTGATCGCCTACGATATTCCAGAATTTTTGGTAAAATAGGGCAGTCATTCCATCAGGTCCGGGTGCCTTTTCTGGGTGCATTGAGAATAGTGCTGCCTGGACTTCTTCCTTCGATATCTTACTCTCCAATTGGGAGTTCATCTCCGGACTAATTTTCTGGACTATGGGAGCTAGTACTGAGTTAACGTCAGTGGTGTTTGACGATGTGTATAGGTCTTTAAAGTACTCTGTTACTACCTTTTCCACATTTTTCTCCTTTTCGACCCAGATCCCATTTTTGTCGGTGAGCCCTAGTATTCGGTTTCTTGCCCGCCGTTGTTTTGTAGATGCGTGAAAGAATTTGGTGTTTTGGTCACCTTCTTTTAGCCATAAAGCCTTGCTTTTTTGTTGCCAGAAGACTCCCTCTTCATATAGAGCTTTGCTTAGCATCTCTTTTAACTTAAGAACTTCTTCTGCAGACGTCGTGTCCGATGATTGGGCCTCCTCTAGCTTCTCCCTGAGGTCGTTGCATGTCTTCCCTGAGTTCAGGTTCTCTCTGCGTCTCCATTTGGAGATCGTTGAGCGACACTATGCAATGCGGTCCTTGATCGGGATGTTGGGTGTATTGTTGTCTTGGAGCCATCCTGATTTGACAATTGCCTCGAATTCCTTGTTTTCTAGCCATCTCTTGTCAAACCGGAACCTTGGAGCTCTCCTCCCCATTCTGTGGGCTATATGAATCCAGATTGGGCGGTGATCCGATCCGCAAAACCTAAGGTAGTTTACCTTTGTTTGCGAGAGGGCATTGTGCCAATCCTCATTCCCCATTGCTCTATCGAGGCGGCATCGGATTATCGATCCGTTTCTTCTACCGCACCAGGATAAGCTGTTTCCAGTGAAGGGGAAATCGGCCATTCCGCAGTTTTCCTGCATTGTTTTGAAGTCTTGAAAGCTCCTTTCCGGGCGTATTCTTCCACCCGATTTCTCGTGATTTCAATTAATTTCGTTGAAATCTCCGGCCATCAACCATGGTCCCGTTCTGGTAATACCTATGCGCACCAGTTTTTCCCACACATTGTTTCTTAAGTTTGCAACAGGATCACCATAAACGAAAGTTATAAAGACTTTATTTCCATCAATTGTAGCTGTTACATCGATGATATTTTTATTGAAAAAGAGAACTTGAACATTAAACTCGGCTAGAGCCATCAGGGCCAAACCCCCACTAAGGCCTGACGGATCTACCGTAAACAAAAAATCATATCCTAAATGAGCTTGCATATCCTGAATGAAGCTCCTACTTTGCTTTGTTTCCATCAAGAACAGTAACCCCGGGAACAACGATTTCCGTAGTTCTCGTAATCTCCGAACTGCCAAGAAGCTACCTGCTCCTTGGCAGTTCCAACTAAGGATCATCAAACCCCCTCCGGTGGTCTCTCCTTGACCACCGGATCCTTTGGGTCCTCAGAATTCTCCTTTCTTGTAGGTATCGCCTCTGAGTTTGACGAGACCTTCTCCTTTTCTTTACGTGGTGCACACCTTTTGGCCGATTTGGGGTCCCCGAAGTACATGATGGAATTTTTCCTCATCTTTGTTGCTTGGAATGGGCTTCTCCTGATTTTCTTCCTGGCTTGGAGCGCTTTGGATATCCTTTCGTTCAGCCTGGTAGTAGTCGCTCTACTTCCTCTGTTTGGTCTTTCTGCCAAGATATCCCGCATGGGTGAAATGATTTCCTTCGGGTTGATCCCGTCTCTTTTTTCCACCTGAAATTGAGGTAAAACAGCATTTTCTGTTAGGTTGTGAGGCGGATTGGTTGAGGAGGATCCCCTTAATATTCTCCTATTTGCTTCGCGGGCCTCCTCTTCAGTGTCTTTGTACCAGGACGGTCTTTTTTCCCCATTGGGCATTTTTGTGCTACCTCATCCACCGGTCTCTCGATCCGCTCCAACGCCGGTCTTTTTGTTCGGTTCATCTCTTCCCTGATTGGTTCATCGAACCTGAGAGCTCTCCTTGCAGAGGGATGCCTTGGTTTCTTTCCCGGTGGGGGGGGGGCAGTTCTTTTCCTTTCCCCTTCTTCTCCCCACTTCGCCCCCTCTCATCCTCATTCCTTCTTGGCCTGAGGTTTTCCTCCTTTCTCCTTGGTGGTGGGGGTGGAAGTGGGGCCCATTCTGTTTGGGCTTCCACTTTCTTGACTGGGCAGTGCCTTTCATCATGGGTGATGCAATGGCATCGTTCACAGAACTTGATTAGTTTTTCATAATCAAATGTCACTGTGACTACATCGCCGTTCGTGAATTCCAAATCTCTTAGGAATACCAGGGGCTCTTCCGCGTTTATGGAGACCCTTATCTTAGCCTCCTCCACGTCATAGTGTAACAGTTCTCCCATAGCCTGACCAATATCGACTATTGTTTCCTCGGCCCAATAGTGTGTTGGGATTCCAACAATCCTCACCTAGAATGGGATTGATGAGGGAAAGTCTGATTTCACACTCGGTACCCATCTTTCCAGGGTGGTCATCCATTGGTCAAAGTGGTATGGTCTTTTTTCCAGAACTGCCAGAATATCAGTTTCTGAGCTGAACCGGAACATGAACCGACCATGACTTAGTTCCTGTCCTTGCACACGGCCCTCACAATTCCAAATGGAAGGGAGTAGGGTCATAAATGTGCGGACCCTATGTCCCTGCATGGGCATGTTGAGTACCCGACCCACAAGGGTGGATTCAAAACGTTTCAGGACTGCAGAGTTATCAAAAGCTCTGATTTTGATTGGGGCCGGTTTTTTGATTTCCCCACAATTTTTTGCAACCAAGTATCCAGATATTGTCATGGTACCGATTTGGTTTTGGGATAACCGGATTTTCTTGTCAAACCAGGGGGAATTAATGGAACCGAACCGGTTTTTGGGACTAAACCGGAAATTGGAGATTTTGCACTAAACCAATTTTGGTTTAGCGAAGGGTGATTTGCTCGGTACACGATTTTTCCCGAGTACCGAGAGTGAAGTGTATGTCGGCGGTTTATTCCGGCGAGGGCTGTGGTGTTTTCGTCACAGAGTGTCTCTCGCACCACCGGTAATCGGCGTACCGTGATGTGGTGCCGGCGATTTGGGTGGTAGCGCGGTGTCGGGTCCCGATTTCGAAGCTTGCGAATCGGAGATCCGCGTTTCGTGGGTGCCGGAAAAAATGGAGGAGAGGGAGCTATTTGTGGTTTGGGCGATTTTGGGATGAGGGTGCTGCGATTCCTTGGGTCCCTATTTATAGGGACTCTGTCGCGAGTCCGGAGTCTTCCGTTTCGAGCTTGAAGGTGATGTCGCCGTGACTGTCTCCACTTTCCCGATTTTGGTCTCACCGATTCGATCGCCATAAGTGCGATTCGAGTTTTGGAAAGCGGCGCAGTTTGCGGGATCTCACAGCCCCTCATCTTCGATTTTCTCCGCCAAATCTTCCTCTGTATCTTCCATCTTCCATAATCTGCACCTCCGACTGCCGGCTTCGTCTTCTCTCTCTGCATCGGGCCTCTCCGGTCGACGGCGTGGCCTCCGGATCCGTTACGGGTTTCAAAATTCGAAACCGTAACGGCCCATCTCGAGAGAGATTTTCACGAACATTGTGTAATCCCAATAAATCAATGGTTTAGTGAGTACATATTGATAGAATTGGATTCATAAGTAATTAGGTCATATTAATACCAAAGATGTAACTTGTAATCAACCGATATAATGAGAAAACGTAATTAATGCATAATGTTACATGTGGACGTGATAATTTGTCGGATATAGAACAATCGTGCATACAACTTCAACTAAAAGTTTTTCAACAAAAGAAAATTCAACTAATCGCAGCTTAACAAATACGGCAATAAAATTCGAATCCAAAGTGCTCTATAAATAAGGAACACTAATCTTATATTATGGATCAATCAAAACTTGTATCTCATTTTTTTACTTTATCATTGGATAACTCTAATGAACCCAAGAAAGACTCAGAATCATTGTTCTAGAACTAAAATACATAATTAAAATACGAATGTCACATGCCGTAAGAATGTTCTTGATCCATGTCGGTTTCATGCACATTTATTATTCTAATACTATACGATTTCACGAATCTATTCTGTGCCTTTTCATTTTAATATATACTTCTCTAGAACTATAGTAATTCTTTCCCAAAGATAATTTTCAACAAACTGGTTATAAATAAAAGGAGAAGGAATAATATATTTGTTACCAAAATGACATAACACTGAAACATTGTCTACGCGATGAACTGAGTCACCTAAAATCAGTGTTTTTTTATAGAACATCATTGTAATTTACCATAATTCCCCTCCCTCACTTTAATTTTTCTCCACTCTGTTCATAGCCAAACCGGTCCACGGGTTACTTCCGTTATTACCCACTTCGCTCCTCCTCAAACCCATACCTAAACTCATACCCGGATCCCAACCTGACCCATCGATCATGATCCCTCCAAGACCCAGCTGCATATTCGACGCCAATAGCGAGCTAAAACTCTCACCACCCATCTCCATGCCTTTCACGTCTTGATCTCCGATCGGAAACCCGTATAGCATCCGGGTAGGATCTGTATCCGGGTTGGTTACGCTTTGGGAATTAGGATCTGGATCCGGGTTCTTGGTCTTCTTGTGTGTGTAGGATGGTGAAGAAGAAGAAGAAGAAGAAGCAGAGAAGATGGAGCGTTTGGCGTTCTTGCGAGAACCGCCACCGACGGGGACGTTACGTAGAGCGCCGCCTTTGGTCCAGTAACGACGACAGCTTTTGCAAAAGTGACGGGGCTGTGATAGATTGTAGTTGTTGTAGTAACAGAATTTAGTGTTTGGTGAGTCACAGCGAGGACACTTTAGCTGATCTTGCTCCGGAAATTGCGTTTGTTGCTGTTGTTTCGCCATCATCGACTGATAATAAGCTGCTGGATCCTGCATTTCTTCTTTCTTTTTTACGATTTATAATTGAATAAGAATCTGTTCTTTTTTTTGTCTTTCCCCGTAAAAATTTATCAAATTCCCAAATATAAAAACAGAGTCTTTTCCTTACAAAATCGAAATCTTTTGATGAAGAAGGAATATATTTTCTTTGCTAAACAAGATCTGCAAACCTGTTAACAGACAGAAAAAAAGATCGAATCTTGGAGGTGCCTGACTGGCAGATTTCAATATCCGACTGGGGAAGAGTTAGAGAAACAGAGAAAGGGATTTAAAAGTTTTTATAGAGAGAGGGGAAATGGTTCTTATCACAGAAATAAGACAAAATTAACAATTTTCTCTTCTGCGATAGAGAGAGAGAAGCTGAGCAGAGGAGAGAGGGGAAGAGGAAGGAGAAGAGTGTTGGGCTAAAGTCTAAACGACAAGACAAGCTTTGTGACTTGTGAGCTTTGTCTTATAGGGCAACCCAATTACAAGATTAGTGCTTCCGTAATCTTCTTATTATAGTTTTAATTAGAAGAGAAGAGCGTAGTGTTGAACTTTTTCTTCAACTTGTTGACTTCTTTAACTAATCCCATCATAGAGTTGTTTTTGTTTGATTGTCATTTTGTCGGCCAGATAAGAGTTTTTAGTTTATTAAGAATGGATCGATTAGCTTTTCATAAAAAAGTATAGTTTAGAAAATTCAAAGTTGTAAGCATTATGAATGGTTGTAAGATTGTATAAATCGAGGGGGGGTAATAACTTTTTCCAACATATTTGATACGCCAATCTTCGTGCCGAGATGGTTGTAACATGTTTGGCTTCATATGTTTAGATAATATCAATTCTACGTATCTTTTTGTTTTCTTATAACTGTTCTTACTTTAACCCAAAAACAAACACATTTGCCTTTTTCTTTTGAAGGATAAAAGTTTCTCTATATCCTTTATGGTTATATATCTGCAAAAATATTATCATAAAGGTTAATGACATTTTTCTTCTCAATATTCAGATTTTGATGTAAGAGAGAAGAGTTTCTCTTCCGTTGAAACAAAAATTATGACTGCAATAACTCGTATTGTCGCATATATTTCATACTGTTAACGTATCAAACCATTTTTTATTTATAAAACTTCTTTTCAATAATTATCTTAAAATCTGAATACATATTATACTTAAAATACTATCAAGATTTTATTTCAAAATATCATCAATATTTTTTAAAAATTTTATTTTAAATATAACACTAATAGTAATACATAATTTTTTTAAAAGTTTTAAACTTTTTTTAAATATCACTATAGTGTTATTTTCCCAAAATAACATAAATCATTTTATAAAAGTATTTTTTTATTTTAAGTAAATTATAAAAATAATTAAAACATTGTATTTGCGTTTTTGTATTTTAATTTTTGGAAAAAGATTTTAGTCCATTTATATTAATTTTTGGAAAAAGATTTTAGTCCATTTATATTAATTTTTGATATTTTGAAAAAGAATTAATAATAATATATGTAAAAAGAAAATGTGAAGAAATGATATTTTTTGAAAATTGCT
The DNA here is from genome assembly GCA_018901945.1 of Pugionium dolabratum. NCBI lineage: Eukaryota > Viridiplantae > Streptophyta > Magnoliopsida > Brassicales > Brassicaceae > Pugionium > Pugionium dolabratum. Next base: position 470,941 of record JAEVFF010000278.1, read on the forward strand.
TAAGAATAAAACGAAAGAATCCATCATTTCACTCTCATAATTTGTAAAACCCACTCTGGCTAAAGAATCAGGAGACAATAGTATTTAGCGGTCTTGTGAAGCAAAGTATGTTGACTCAACGAGAGAGATCATTACAGTGTAAATCGAATCGTAGCCGGTGATTATGCATTGTTTGGAAGAAATCAGAGCCGTCCGTGTGTCGAGAATACATATTACGGATATTTGTCGTTGCTTTAAGCTGCCGTAAGAGCTGACCATTTGGAGTTTATGTGTTCTGTTTCGCCACCACGTGGGACAAACATTCCACTTTCTTCTTCCTTCACATCATTGCTTCATTTCTACACCTTGGATGGCTGAGATTGCATGTGGCCCATTCGAATAGTTTTACGACTTTTTAATTAGTAGCAAAATCAAATTACAAACTAATCAACATAGAACATAGAGATAAGAGTATTAAATTTAATCTTAAAATAGTTTCAAGAATATTCCAAAAGTAACAACCCTCACAACAAGTCATGTGAGAAAACTACACTACAATCACGATTTTTTCTTCGAATCGGATTCCTTTTTCCTTGTTCTTGTCCAACATTTCTAAAAACTTTAAGAGAAAATGGCGGATTTTAGATGTGGAAATGAGAGAAAAGAGAATCATCACCAATGGTTGCTAATTTCCAGCCATTTCCCCAGGAAGAAAAGAGAATCAAAGGATGATACAAAGAGAGTATATAAAGGAGCCAGTTTCTATTTGTGATATGATGTTACGATACGAATCTCTTATCCTTCAGTTTCACAAGTAGCCAAGCTTCTTCTTCATTCTAAGCATAGTACATGTACAAACTGTTGGCAGCCGCGCAAGCTATCGAGTTTTCTGTTGGATGCCACGCGAGATGCAGCAATTTGGTTGTATGGTCAAATGAATTACCGTTCCCGTCGCCTCCAAGACTCTCTGCTCCTGTTTTTCCCAATTTTGGAAAGTATTCATTTACTTCTATTATCAGTTCCCTGCTTATGCTAAAGACACAGGGAAAAAAATTCACTGACCTCTTCTAACCACGCGTGTTATACTGCTTAACGTTGGTCTAGATAGCCTTGCGGGAGTTGTGACTTGTCTCCTATAAGTTCAAACATAAATTCGAGCTGATCAATTATCAGAGTAAGGAAAAATGAAAGAAAGGATTGATGTTGCTAGCATCAGTTTGTTTACCTCATTGGGTTTTTGCTAGCTTCCAAAGTTGTAGTTTCAGTACTTCCCGGGGAAACACCAAACACACGGAAGAGATTGCTGACAAAATTGAAGTGGGGAAAGTTTATTCCTCAAGAATCAAAATCGAAATAGAAAAACGATGAAATCAACAGCAGCGATATGTGTTACATGCATACTTATAAGAACCTGTAGCCACTCGCAATCCGTCCCCACTTAGACAGCACTCGAACTTATCGAAAATGGAATCGTTTTCATATAAATCACAGAGCTGGAAATGGTAACAAAAAGAGAGTAATCAGTTCTGCACCGAGTCTGCTGATGCAATTCTCTCAAAGAACAGGAAACTGACCTTTGGTCTTAGATATTCGTGAACCTGGAATGTTGATACTGGACCTGAGTCCATGTTGATGTCCCATAACTGACATGTAAAATATAACCATGAGTCCAGTTTCCTTATAAGCCAGTTTGAAAGCATTCACTAGTGTAACTTCAAGGGCATGCCAATACAAATGCCAGTTAAACGGAAGTCGCCAAAGCAACTCTCTCGATTTACTGAAACATAATGGACAACAAAAATTCGAAAAAGTATGGACCTTAAGTGTCATGTAGTCACGGCTAACTATATATCTTCCTTCTTTCGCGAATTTGATGTCTGAAATTGAAGCAATTATCTCTGTGAAAAATGATCTAGAAGTCGGTGTCTCTGTGTCCTCAAACCTGCACAAACAAGCAATGTTAGACCTGTGTTCTGTTGTTGCAACAAGTAATAAAACACTACAAGAGAACTTGATTTCGTTTGTCTTTCTCATGCAACTATGGTAGCTTCAAGATTGGTAGATCATGCCACTGTGATCCCTAGCATGCATATCTTAATCTTTCAAATATTCTTTCGTAGTCATGAAAGAGCAATCACTTTATTCGAAAAAGTGTTACTTCAGACTTTTTCTTAAAGTAGTTGAAGCAGTGATATTAGATGACACACCTTTACTTATTGTGTTGGCACGAGGATGCAACAATCACATTCTGTCGGAGTAACTCATATATCTTTTACATATCTAGATCCTCCTTTCTTTAAATTGCATTACTATAAACCTTAGTAGGCTTACCAGTCACAAGACTTACAATTTGGAATGTGAGTCACATAAAGCTGATTGTCGCAGATCAATCAGGCGAATTGAGCCTTTCGAACTGCTATACGCTAACGTATTGCAATGGGTAGGATGAAATTCGGCTGATGTGATAACCTCTGCAACAACGAATACGGTAAATATTACAGCTCCAATTAACCCCCCTTCAGCTCAAACTCTAACTTAAAAGCAAATGAAACATGTGGGTAGAGAGATGACAAGAAGAATGCAATTGAAAATGTACAAACCCTAAACATTTAACTGGAACACGATTTATTGACTAGACTATAGTATCCAAATAATATTTGAGAGCTGCATACCTCAAAAGGACCATTACATCATTGAAGGAACATAAAAGAGAGAAGACAAAAATGTAATAAACAAGTATGTTTACTAGCATTTCAGAAGAAAAGCGCATCTTACCAGTTAGATCTTCCATATTCGCAGGTTTGACATCAACAATGTTAAAACTTTGATTGCTAATCTCCAGGTTCCAAAGATTTATTCGCAAATCGTCAGCAGAAATAAATGTCTCACCATCACTTGGAAATTTGGTAGCAAAATCACCAAGAGAAGAACACGATCAATGCATATGAGGAAGGAAAGCAAATATGGGACCAAAGGCATAGATGACCTACCTATTGTTTGAGATTGAATTGATATGATAATCATGCGCATGAGTGTACACTCTTCGACATCTAGCCACAGGGCTAGTCTCATGGCTAGTAGTTATCTGTAGTTGTAAGTAAGCTATTAGTATACACTAAAGCAAAATAAATAATTCTAAAAGGACAGAGACTTCCTAATCAAAAGTAGACAAGAACATGGAAAGGAAGAAATCAAAGTGATCTAGTACTAGGAAAGTTAAGGTAATTGAATCTTCAGAACTGAAAAGACCCTAAATATATGTGAATAATATTATTTGAGAGCTCACTACATGCCAATGCGACAATATTATTTCAGCTCATTCGGGCACTCAAACTTTGACCCTGCAAGTGAGTTAAAGAATAGCACCAAACCAAAGCTTTAAAAGGTTTTGGGTTCCATGCTGAGAGATGATGTGTTCTTATTCAAACTAAGATCTAGCCAAACCACAAACGATAACAACGATAACGAGAGAACAAAGAGTCGTGCAGAGTCAACTACCGCAGGTAATTGCAGCACCGGAATGCGTTCTGGCGGAAACGAGCAGTCATTACTTAAATAATTTACTTTGTCAGGTAATCCTCCATTAGTGAGGCATGAGTTAGTACTGTTTTGATTACTTGAGCTTCCAACACTTTCATTTCCTAGGGATCTGAAAGAATCTGTGTTTATGTCACAAATTTTCTTGATCTTTTTCTCTTGAACCTGTTTTAACTCCCATAAAAGAAAAGAAAAGGATTGTGTTTCAGTATTAATCTTAAAAGGTATGTCAAACACGATATAGAGAGACATGAATAAGAAAAAAGACCTAGATACATTGACCTCTCACATTATATAACATATATCCACCTGATCACTACATTCAGGAGTACAACGATTTAGATATGATAAGAAGTCCCACCAACAGTGTCGTTTCCAGGAGAGCTTACTCCGAACATTCTAAAGATCGTTCGTGAAAGGAACAGTTATACTCTAATATGCCATAAATTCCAAGAAACAAAGACAATGTAGTGTAGACCACAGCTCCTACCAACACACTATGTCATTCAAAGGCCAACACAAGAAATAAAAGATTTTCTCACCTTCCAAAACTTGATGGTTTTATCATTTGTTGAAAGGAGAAATAAAGCACCATTTGCTGTCTGAGACCATCTAATTTTGTTGATTTTCTCCTCTATCTCCAAACTCTTGAGGTAATCAAACTAGTGGACAAGGATCAAGCATGAAAAGCCAAAACACAAGGTATAACTTATGTTGTAGGAAGGACCAACGAAAGAGAAAGACATACCTCAGGTTCATGACTTTGAAATTCTGTTTTATAACGAAACTCTGGGTGCCTCCGTGGGTAGTCTGTTCCTTCAAGATCTCTTCTGGCTCCACTGGTCTGTAGTTAGCAGCATGAACAACGTATCAAAAAGACATAATTATCTCTTCTTCCAATTACGAATTTAAAAAGCTTGCAAAACAAGGACGACATACACTTTTGGAATCTGTTCTCTCAAAAAGAACAACACGTCCCCCACGGTCCCCAGTAGCAAGATGGTCACCAGATTTATCAAATTCAATCGCTGAAATTATATCAACTGCAGAAGAAACACCAGCTACAGTTTAAGAATTTCAATTCAATTTAGATAAACATAATGTGATTACAATGGAAGCTATATGCAATCTTTATCAACCCAATACTCATGATCAGCAACATACTTTAGTTCCAATACGCGGGAGATCTCCAAAAAGTAGAGGAAAAGTAAAGTGACTCCTTTTTTTGCCACAAGTAACCTGAATTCTTTTTAAGAGAGACAAAATAAAAGGCTAATTTGTATGCTCCCATAAAAACAAAAACAAAATAACCTTCCCACCTGAATCGCAGATTCTAGGAAATGCTCAAAATTCTCTAGAAACTACATCCACCTTCTCATCACTTGACCATAGTAACACCTAAGTAACTATATATTCAGAGCATAAACATGCAAAGAGAAGATTTCTTCGAACCTAACCAACCTTTTTGTATCCTTATGACTTTACCTGAGCAATAAACCACTAAACATCCAAGAAATCGATAAAGAAACCTAAAGAATTTCGATCAAAAACCTAAACTTTACAATGAACCCACATAAAATTAAAACCGTAGTTGCCTTAAAATCCAAGAAGGCCTAGTAGATCTACACGCACAGATTTAACCCTTGATATCAAATCAGGCGGATTGGATCCAATGGCGAGCTTAAGCAGATGGCATGTAATATAAACAAGTGAATAGATGATGCCTACCTTCTTGAACTTCTTCACCAGCGCTGCGTTCACCGAACACCTGAGAGAATCTCCAATCCAAAGGCGGAGGTAAGTCCGACGAAATTCCTACCTCACCACCGTTCATTTTCTCCTTACCACTGTCGCTATCAGACACACACACACACACACTGTCTCTCTCTCTCTCTTCCTCGGATAATCTAATAGCTTAACGAATCAACGGGGACAATAATTAACATCCGATCAAAGCTTTTCTGATTAGCGAGATTCCATTCGACCTTGAAGATTGATTTCTTCTCTCTAAAGAAGAAGCATTCGATCAATCAGTATCAGAAGATTCCCAGATTTCGACAAACAAAAGAATCCACACACTCTCTCTCTCTCTCTCTCTCTCTCTCTCTGAATATATGATAATTAAAAAAAAAACAAAGCAAATTACTTCAAGAGACTTGTATTTTCTTCATTATGAAAGGGCAAAATCGGTAATTCCAGGAGAGAAAAAAGGAAACAAAGTAAAATGTTCACTCTGAGTCTCTTACCGTTGGCTATACACGAGTTGAGAAGTCCTAATGTTAGAGTCACGTGCGGTGACGTGGAGGTTTGTCAAAGTTGATGAATATTGGACTGTGTGAATGTAAGTCTACGTGGTGTTGTATGATTGTACAATGTTGCCTTGCTCCTGAAGACTGTTATGGTCCACTTGATTAGTCTTAGATTTGTTTCAGATTTTATCGAATTGTTATTGATAATCCATAAATCGTCAAAGTGGTTTAGATCGCATTAACGCAATTACTCCAGCAATTACAGCCAGCAAATTACAGATTTTAATATACAACCATTTATTCATAAGTGATATCAGTCATATCTTAAGAAAAATCAAGAACTAAAGGATTTTACTATTAATATGATATAAGTAATTAAGAATTTTTCATGTTTTTATTTTCCAAACAAAAATATCTTAAGGCACAAAAGTGAATAACATTAAGATTGATATACTCAATTAAACATATTGATGCCCATAGCCCATGTGTTTTAAAGAGCCCATAACATTTATCATAGCCATTGTTGTCTCTTAATTTTAGTCAATTAACTCATGATAATATGATATAAGCTTTTTGATTCGAAATTCATTATATTTTCACAACCACCTTGATGTCGAAATATATGCATTTTTGTCACAAGTTGATTTAATCAAACTAGCTTTTATAAATAAAATTTCAAAGTTACTTGTAGTAGTATGTAATATGTACAGAGTAAATCCAACATTTTCAAAAATTAAAAGAAATTAAACAAAACATAACCTAATTTTTTTGTTTTCCTAATAATTAAAAAGTTGTATAAGATTTTTTGTCACTGGTTAGACAACATTTATCTGCTAAACTTGATTCAAATTTTATGTACTTCCCAAATCTGATCAATTATATTAAAAACTTAAACACATAAAATTATATTAAAATCGATAAGGAAAAAATCTTTTAGAACTAAACGTCTAAAAAATAAAATGATATAAAAAAACCAACGAACTAAACACACATAATACACAATAAAAACCTCAAAAGAAAATATAAACCACAAATAACCGTAAGATAACAGGTGATGAAAAAAAAAAGTCCACAAACTAAATATGAACCGATAAAGTTACCAATTTTCATGACATTTTTCATATAATATGAAATTATGATATTAGGAGGTACGATGCACTCGAGGAGAACCACATATTGAAAACCTTTATAATCACCAGCATTAGCGGAAACGAACACAAAATCAAACAACAGAACACATAAACTACACCAATACATTGTTGTAAAGATCTGATGTCTTCAAGAAAACATATATAGGCTTATGGTAAGCAACATTGACCTTCGATTTAGAAATCGCCAAAGAGGACAGCCATCCTTTAACACAGAAACAGTCGCAAACCGGATCCAACCACATATAAACTAAAGATTAGTTACTTCCCCCGCAATAGAAAAATTACAACCGAGATTACTTCTCCCGCATTAAAAATAATAATATTTTAAAATATTACTTTTACCGATATACAAGGATATTAAAATGGCTCAAAAATATGTGGGTCTAAACGGCTTCATAATAAAAAATTTAATATGTGATATGTTCATTTAGATAAATATTAAACGGGTTTTTAATAAATCGATCCGTTTATGCTCGTGGGTTTAACGGATTTACCCATCATTATGCGGATCAAACCGTTTATTCTTCTTTTTTTTTCCTGTTTTCGGTAAATCGTCTTCTATAAACGATGTGTTGCTATCGAAAGACACGTAAATTTTTTTCACTATGTATTTAAAAATTATGTATATCTCTAAATATATATATATTAAAATAATTTACAAAAATATTTTTTTAAATAGTTCTAAAAATATCAGTATATCATTAACAATTTATTTTTGAAATCTAGTTTTTAGATTTACGAAAAAATGATATAACAAAAACTATTTTTTATTAACTTTATTACGATCTATTATATATATATATATATATATATTGTAAAAAGTTAAGACTTATCTTATGTCAAAAAATTACACGTCTTTTATAAATTGATTCGTTACAAGTCGTCACTACACGGGTCAACCCGTTTAACCATTAACGTTTTTGTTTTATAAAATTATATCACTATTAATTGTGTCTCTATCTTTCTTAAATCCAATTTTAAACTCTAAACAAATTAATGCGAGTACAACCAGTCTAATGGATCAATACAGATTTATGTTTTGTAATTAAATGAGTCAAGCGAGTCTAACGGGTCAATACGAACTCAAATCTAAATGAATATAAATAGACTAAAATTTAAACGGATTTAAATGCTACGATTTAAATGGGTTGAGTTTACATGGATAGAATTTAATTGGGAAACGTCAATCCATTTTATCATCCATAATATGCATATAACACTATGCATTTTTGGATAACGATCCCTGACATATGTAGAAGAATATTTTTGTGTGGGTATATTCAATTAATGAAGAAACTGAGAAGGTTCTTTTCATTCATCCTTGCATGCATGCCTTACGACCTGCCATGTACATCAAACGGAGCCCTAGAATCATTTAATTATCATCATTTTAAATTAGCTCGTAGTTACTCGTATTTAATCATTTCGTGTCAAATATAAATTTCATTTAGCCGGCTTGACTTAATAAGCATTTTAAAATCCAGCACTAAAGATATATATATATATATTCTCTCTAACATTGCAAACCCTAACACAATCATTTACATCTTTTCTTCAATCATATATAACTATCCGAATCTTTCGCATGAAACAAGCTCACAAGTCCCTAGCAATGACTAATTAGATTATAAGCTGCCAAGAGGAGTCATATAAAAACCAATTTATATTAAAAAACCTAATGTAAAACTTTAACAAAACAAAAGAAAAGGAGGTAAAAGGATATTTAAATGTATGTGTTAGGTATGCTTGAATACAAATAAGACAACTTCATGTAATTTGGATAGATTATGCCCGTAATCTATTACAAGGAAATTGCTTCGCATGTTAGTTATATATGATAATTAGTTAAAATGTAATGACTCAACAAGAGATTGACACGTGTCAAAATACACACAATATTTTTGTTTAAACGGCCCAAATTAAAGTTTTTTAATGAAAGAAAGAACTAAGAAGTTGCTAGAAATCTTGGGAAGATGTGATACATATCTGGCAATATTCGATAAGTTGAATATTTTGGATTAATCCGTACTAGTTTCTAACTTATCTTAATTCTATAATCATCTGACTCCCGACCCTTCTTGTAGGAGGAAGACAGTGAAAAAAATGTAATTAATATGATATATTTAGCTAGATTAAAAGAATAAAATTATGATAAACTATAATACAATTACTTAGAACCACATGTAACTCAGATTATACATTCATTTATTTGTTACATGTCATTATTCATGAGAATTCGCAGTATAAGGTGTTAAAATTTTCAACCTAGTCTTAAAATGTTTGAGATATATAAAGAAACTACAAAAACTCAACCAACTCGACGAGTTTTTTACAATTAACATTAATCATCTCAGCAACGTAGTTTAGATTAATTTATGCCCAATAAAATATAAATGGTTAGTTAATCCTTTAGACATGCATGGCACGAGCAGACTATAGTCTTATTTATAGTCATTAAGCACCTACGTACATTGCTGGGACCAAAGTATTGTAACTCACCAATATATATGTATTAACTCCATATTTGTTTATTTGTTTATGTTCTAGATCTATCTCGTACCTCTCCTCCAAGGGACAAGTGAATAATACACACATTGTTCATTCATATAAATGTTATATACATATAAATATGGCAATTACAAATATGAAAGCATATATAACGAAATTCACCCGAACAACTAACAAAAAACAAAGTAAACGATAATTGTTGGAACTCGGTTTTATGAAAGTGGCTGTCGATCATTTTTCGGTGAGTTTTATAACGAATACATTAAAATCAAAATTCGTTTGAATGAGAAATAAGATGTAAAGTGGGTTGCTTGATAAACATAAAATGAACAAATGTAATTTGTCTCACGTTAAAAGTTAGAGGTAAAATCTCTCTTGTATATCAAACGCAGAATCAATAACAAAACTCAAAACTTTGGATACACTTTTTTGTGTTAGTGGAAAGAGATAACCGAACTCGAATTTCAAAATTTCGAAATTTAGCAAATGCACCAATGGTTGGTACAATTATTATTGTGGTTTGGTTCAAATCTCATTTGTTATTTGTTGAATAAATCAAATAAGATTAGACTCTTGATCCAATATCCGATATGTAGCTAACTAGTATTCTCTACAAAGACCCATGCTCTTTTCATCATTCTCAGAAAGATATATTCACTTTCTTGCACTGACACCATGAACCGTAATGTGTTACACGACAATGGTTAATTACTTAGTTTAGTGATATCTGTTCCATATGTTATATGTCGTGTTTTAATAAATGTAATGACTCAATAGGAGACGGATACGTGTCACATTACAGCCAGATGGTGCAGTTATTATAATACTATTACTAAAGTGTTGATAAACGGTCTTAAAAACTAGAAATAAAATGTAAAGAATCTTGAATATTTACACTATATAGAATTAGAAGTGGCATGACAACCTTGTGTGTATATCTGGCAATACTGGAAAAGTTAAATCACGTCTTCATCTATCCGAACTAGTTTCTATCTTATCGTAATTCTATAATTTTGTCTGACTCCCTCCTTCGAGCAGATATGATGGTGGAGTAATCGTACCAAATATAATATATTATATTAATTAATAGAATAATATATATAATGATGAAGAAATTAATCATAGTGTTCGATTAAAAAACAACTTTATATAGGTTTAGAATCAACATCGTTTTGGGACACTATAATCTGGATAGGTACCAAAGTGGACCATATTCGTAGGACTTGGTAATTGGTATGCTCTAATATGTAAGCATTACCTAAAATAGACTTAATTAAATAGTCTAAAGTTTAAACAAATCTATACCAAAAGAAATAATGATTGTTAAATAATGGTTTAATCATTTGTTTAGATTAGAAAAATGTATATAAGCGGCATGCTGGGCTTAATTAGCCATGTTAAGTTTAATTGTGCGAAATGATTATTAGTTGGCCATTCATGAATCAGGATGAGTTGAAATTATGCAGACGATATACTTAAATTAAAAAATGTAATCCCACTAATAGTTGGACTGCCTTCTTACCCACCAGCATGTTCGATAGATTCTATACTAAAACTTCATGTGTAGCAAAGATATCATTCAAGTTATGTTTTAAAATTTTTTTTTATGATCATATGACATTAGAGAATAAAAGTTGGAAAAACATTTTTCTCTCTCGTTTCAAAACCCTCAGTATCACACCCAAAAAGTATTATTACATCGGATGTATATAGAAACGGTAAAATAGTCATTAAAATAATGAATTTTTGTGTTTAATTCATTTAAATATCAAACTTTTTAATGAGCCATTTAATAACGATTTATAGTTGACTGTGCCGATTTACGTATGCGATTAGTAAACATTAACACAAAAAGTAATATCGTTAACTTGTTACTTATTTTAATCAACTAAAATTAGACATTAAGATACCGCATATCGTTAAAACAAATTTTAATGTTAATTTAGTGTTAATGTTAACTAATCGTATATTTAAATCGACACAATCAAATATAAATTATTATTTAAATAGTTTATTAAAAAATTCGTTATTTAAATAGTTTATTAAAAAATTCGTTATTTAAATATATCAAACACAAAAATTTGGTATTTTAAAGAATATTTTCCCGTATGGAAACTCGTGGTTATGGTTTTTTTTACACTCTATTTTTGTTATACTTTTTTATCATCTCTCTTATTAATAATTATGGTGAAATATTAATAATTTTAGTTTGATAATTGGATGTAATATTCGGAAATGGATCAAAATTTTAATCAAGATAATATTTTTAAAATGTATAGTTACGAGGTTTGACCCATAATTAAACTGCTTAACTACCCCACTTTCTCTATGTACATTAGCACACAAAACGACATACCGAAACTTGTGCATAAGTTTGCTATCTTATTTTCTAGTCTATCCACTACTGACTCTTCCGGGATGCCTTTTTTAGGTGACAAAGAGATTCCGGCAACGAGAGTGTCTTTAGTCTATGGGTGACTTCCTACTTTTGATCTGCGCATCGCTTCTCTCAGGTTTCAACCTCGGGGGAATAGACTTTGGTCATGTTCTCTCTTCTTTTGAAGTTTGTCTTTTTCAGTTGCTGCTTGATGTTAGAACTAATAGCTGTTTTGTGGTTTTTAGATTTTAGGTTTGGTTAAAAGTATTGGTGTCTATTTCCTCTTCTCTATCTCTCTTAAAGTACAAAACATATTGAGATTAATTATATTTTGTAAGTAATTAATGTTGTACTATATAATATATAACTATGCTTTTGTTGAGATTCCAACTCCATCTCTAGTATAGAGAGATTATCTGTTAATATAGAAAGAAAAAACTATAAATTGACCAATAAACCAAAGAGCTTCGGGCGCAAATTATGTCATTAATTAGTGGAAATAGAGTAAAAGAAAATCCAAAATTGATTAAAACAGGTAACTAATAACGATAGCTAGGTCAAACATAAATAATCACTTTCGTCCCGATGAAAGAATCTCTATAAACAATCATTATCTCTTTAAATAATTCAGTAAGTACATAATATTTTACTATATACTTAACAAACATTAATATTTAAGAATCAAACACACAAAAAAAAAAGAAATTAAGACTCAATAGCTGGATCTATAAATAGCTGAATTTCCTGATGTTGGTTTAGCAGAGGCATATACATACTCAAGAAGCAAGAGACAATACAAAAATGAAACGAAAGAGATGTGACATGGAAGAGACAACAAAGAAGATGACAGAGATAGGATCTGCCATTGAAGAACTCTCTGTTCTTTCCATAACCAAGACCACAATAGTTACCACCGAAACAGAAACCACCAACATCATCAATTTACCTTTGAAGCCTCTCCTCTCTTTCTGCAAATTAATCATCCAAGTTCTTGGTATATTATATATTTAATAAAAATAGAAATGAATATGCAGTTTTTTTGTTTCTTTTCATTTTTTTAAATTTTATTTATAGTGAATATATTTACATTAGTTTTGTTCGAATGGAGAGCTCACTATACTGTTTGGTTTTCTTGAAGCTCCTCCAATGGTTATCCTGAAACTTTGTTGATTGACTGCAGATAAGATTGGCCCGACAATGGCTGTTCTCCGACAAGACATTGATCAAAATATTCAAGTAATTAATTTTGTCTCTTTTTTTATTGTTTAGTACTACTAATTATATACAATACACTCATCCTTTTCAATGCTCGTAATCACTTGCGTAATCCTGTTTAGATATATATCGAATATATAACTCTTTTTCATTAATAAAAAAATGACGTTTCTACTCGATGCCCAATAATATTTCATCTCTTTCGACACGTGGACCCGTATACACCTTTACGTTGCTTTCAGGGTCACCTCTCTCTCTCTCGATTGAATGGTTCTCGTTTTCTCGATTTAATAATAACACTTATTATATTTATAGAGTTTTTCTGTTTATAAAAATTGTTTTGTTTGTAGAGATTAGAGAAGATGTGGGAATGTGATCCAATTTTGTACTCAAATTTGGTTGAGATACTGAAGAAAGAAGCAAAGGAGGGATCATCTAAGAAGCCTAAAAGCTGTAGCAGAGCAGCTCTTTGGCTAACGAGGTACGTATCATTTTGGTGCTTTATACATTTAACCAAATTAAAAACCGGTTAGGTTCGTACCATAGAAACCAAAAACGAATATGAACCCAACAAAAAATTTGTATCCCAAAATATTTAGAGCAATGGATTTTACATTGGCGCTTTTGCAACGATTGGTCAAAGACATGTCACAAAACATGGAACAAGCTGTAGAAGAAAGTTATAATATGACTATAAAACCATGGCATGGATGGATCTCTGCTGCTGCTTTCAAGGTATTATTTGAAGCTCAAACAAATTATATATAAACAAAGTTCCAAAAAGTTTATTGAAATGTGTTTGTGTTTGTCTTAAGGTGGCTCTTAAGCTGGTTCCAAACAACAATACATTCATCAATGTGCTTGCGGCTAAAGAAGAGAGTCACCAAATTGTTCAAGATGATATAAGAAGTTTAACTTCTTTGCTCATTCCACTTCTAAGCCAACTCCATTCTATTTTGGTAAGCTTTAATTTTTTAAAGTGAGATAAATTAAGAGTTTTGATTTTTTTTTTTCTGAATTTTTTTGGTTGGAGAAGGAATTCTACGAAGTGCACAAACTAAAGTCAACGTGAGAAAGAGAACCGAGGAGAAGGACTTAAGGGGTATAGCTTGGTTGTAACACAAAGTCTAACTTGTAGCATCACTTTTCTAATGATCATCATGTCTTCTAATTTGTTATTTATCTAACTGCTTTGTTATGCATGCGATGATGATTGTTTTTTTTATATACAAACGAAGTTGATGTTTTTTAGATCTATTGCTCAGTATCATGTAAAATTTTATTTAAAAAAATCGACTTGTCTTGTAGTGATGTGATCGTAATGTATTTATCATGTAGATGTTGACGTTGGTGATAGACACAAATTCAATCCCTATTAGGAATGCAATCCTTATCTAATGTATTTAATTAAATCTAAATAATTAATCTTATGTTTATCCTCAATAACATTCATCCAGCTAAAAGATTCCACATGAACTTTGTGTCTTTGTGTTGTAGGCCTAGTTGGGTTTCCACTCTCCTATATATGTATAATGTATGCATTAAAATTGATACAAAATCAGGTGTTTCATTTCGAAAAATGGGATTCAAACTCTGTTGGAGAAGTGAGTGATGAAGGAGAGAACTGGAGCATGGGATAGAGATAACTATTCTGTCTCGGAACAGTGCTGTTGAAGAGAAACATATATATTATTGGTGTTACAGCTTCCATTGATTCATTCATTCACTCAGAGAGAATCATAAGCTATAAGTTTGCAAACTGCACAGTGCTAACAATTGCTCATAGAGTACCAACAGTCATAGATAGTGGCATGGTCATGGTTCTCTTCGATCGTAACTTAACATATTTTCTCGTTAATAATCTCTTGTACAACCAACCGTGATTGCTATCGAGTTTTTGGTTTGGTTTTCGACAAGCAATCTTGTCAGTAAATTAATGATCTTTTGTCTTCACTCTGAACTTGTTCTTTTTGAATATGTTTTCCTTGATTTGATCTCTTTGATAATTAGATGTTCAATATTGAGATCTGATATTAGCATTAAGAATGTGTTTTTCATAGTTGTTGGTGATTTTCTTGTCAAAATTTTCTCTTTTCATTTTTAGTATACGTCTGACAAGTTGGATCAGCTATAAAACTTAAATCCGTGAATAATATTTTATTATCTTCTTTATTTTTTGCTAATACGAATTTATGAATTTCAATTTCATTTATTTCAACTGTATCTTTAACAATTAGCTATGATAATTGCTCCATCAGTTATTTAAATTGTTCCTCATATTGTTGTTTTCACTGAAACAAAAGCATGTACCATTTCGAGTGCAAGGATTATACATAAGTTGTTTTTTTCCAAATCTATAGATTTTTGCGATGTAATTTATTATAGTTAATCAATAATAAAAAAAGATTCAATTTTGATCGAAAAACTAATAATTTGGTGTTATAGTTGGAAATGTTTTTTTAAACGATTTATACTCACGTGGTGCATGAGAAAAACTATTCATAAATTATATACTATTGTTTATTACTAATTATAAATTAAATATTTTTATAATTTTAACTTTTATTTAAAATTATTTTATTAATAATTTTTGTATATATAAACTAAAAAAAGAAAAATAATTGCTTTTACGAATTTAATAATATTTTTTTGTTAGTTTAATAAAATATATTTATTTTCTAACCAAATTAATAACATTGACATATATCGTAATTATTCTATTAAATTAAATCCATTTATATATTTATCTGAAAATCACTGTCATAATAATACATTAACATGATATTTTTGTTAATAATACATCATGATAAAAATATTTTATTAAAATTTACTCGAATAATATATCCGCGATACTTGCTATATTTTCTTTGTGATACATCATGATAAAAATATTTTATTAAAATTTACTCGATATCCGCGATACTTGCTATATTTTCTTTGTGATTCACAATCATAAAGTTGAGAGTATAAGAAGGGAAAGGAGACAACATAACAAACAGGCACTGCCCATAGGGTAGACTTTCAAGGTAGATGCTGAGAACCTTTAACCTGAATTGGATTCTTAAGGGTTAGATTCCTAACCACACTCTAAACCATCAAGGCAATTCAACGGATATTGAATATAGAACAATTGAGAGAGCAGCAGGACAAGACACTAATCTGAATCGTACCAAATTGCAAGAGAATCACATGATTTCGTTCAACCAATAATTAATAAACAATATCTCAGCTTTCCGGCAATTATTAACACCATAAATGGCAACGACAGAAAATAAAGCAGTAGCCTTCATAATGATTCTCAAGAAGAAACTGCAATAAGCATAAAGGGAATTAAAAGAAGAAAGCTTTATTTAATGAAAGATAAACAAATATGAACAAACAATAGAACAACTTCAAGCAAAATCCAGCCAAAGTCATCGTCATTCATAAACCATTAGAATTCTTGCTTCTCCTTTTCTCATTTCTAGCAAACAATCAGTAATCACCACAAATACAAATAGCAGATTAAGAAGATTCGATAAACCCTAAACAAGAAACCTGCAAACTGATTTTCTTCCTGACGAATCATACCCCAGTTATAACCACATTGTTCTAGTTGTTCTTCATATTTGTTGGGGTATGCAAAACTCACGAAAAAATGTCAGGAAAATGAGATGATTCGATAAACAAAGAGATAAAAACTTAAAAGAAAAAACTTAAGAGGCCGGAGAAGAAGATGAAGGGAGAGGACGAGGCGGCGGTAAGATTTGACGGAGATTTGGGCCTCCGGTTGATTTCAGTATGAAAGGATGCTGCAAAAGCTGTTGCGCCGACCATCTCTTGGGAGGATCACTTTGTAAACAACAAGAGATGAAGTGACGGAATTCTTGAGACGCCGTCACCGGAGCTTCCGGTGGCTGAGACATACAAATGGCGCACATTAGACTCGCCCAGTCGCCTTGTCTGCTCACAGAAAAAGGGAATCTCCCCAAATAGAACTCTAAGATGCTAACACCTAGACTCCAGATATCTCCAGCGTAGCCATCATACCGGCCGTGATTCAGATCGGTGTTAATCCTCTCAGGGCTCATGTAAGCGATGGTTCCAACAGATGAATTGCAAGGATCCATGGTCTGTGCCAAGATCCGGCTCACTCCGAAATCAGCGATTTTCACGTTCTTGGCTGAGTTTATGAGAAGATTCGAAGGTTTGATGTCGCGGTGGACGATGTGACGGCGATGGAGATAAGCCAATCCGCTGAGAATCTGCCGAGAGAGATCGGCTAATTGCTGTTCCTGCCATACGTGTGCGCCTTCGAGAGATCCTTGGTCCATTAGCTCGAGCAAAACCTGGATCTCGCCGTTGTGATCGAACATATCGTGACATTTCACGACGTTAGGGTGATCGACGCTTCGCAAGATCTCGATCTCTCGGCAGATCTGACGCCTCACGGTGTCTTCATGGTTTCCGTAAATCACCTTGAGAGCGAACGGCCTCGACGTCGGACGGTGGATCACCTTGTAAACCGTTCCTCCCGCTCCGCTTCCGATTCTGTTCACACGCTCTAGCTCAGACAAGCTCTTCGCGGCGGAGATGTTAGTGGAAATCGCGGAAGCCGAAGCCGGAGCAGAGCTGCCGCAGCCGAAGGAGGAGGAGGAGGAGGAGGGAGGCGGGAGAGGAAGAGGCACAGCGAGAGTGACGTCAGGTTTTGGGAGTGGCAAGCTAAGGTCAGGACGCTTGCGCAGACGGCTCTTCACAGGCGAAGCCACTCCAGGAGGCGATTGAATCGGTCTCATGGCTGAGAAATCAAAAGGCTCGGTTCTTCTCTTCAGTTTTTTTCGTAAACCTCAAATCAGGTTTCTCGTGGTGGTATGTATCATCATCTAGGGCTTCATACTCATATCAAAAGGAAAACGAAAGTTCATCGAAGAAATTGTGGAGAGATGAATAAAAGTTTGGAACAAAAAAAACGAGAGACAATATCGAGGAAAAAGAGCCAACGCGCTGAGGGAATGCGCGTGTGAAAAATTCGCAAGCTTTGGAAACACCTGTGTGGTTCTGTGTGTAAGTTAACAGATGCTTTTGTTGGTCGGATTATTATTGTCGTATGAGTGGGGATTGGAGGTTTAATTTTATATAGTAATTAGCTTTACTAAATCTACTATATACTAAAAGATTAGAGTAAAAATTGCTTAAATGTCATCACCACATTCATTTTCATCAATTTTTTTAATTAATTTAATTTAAAACATAAATTATTTATTTTATATATTACTCAAACATTTTAATTAAGTAGTCTAATTATATAGATATTACTAAATGAGTTTCCAAACCGTATTTACTTTTCAAATATCGTACAATTCAAAAATTAGGAAATTTTAAATTCGTGCATTACACATTTAATAACTCGCCAATTTTAAAAATGGAAAATTACTTTTATATGAATATTTAAATATTGTACACATACAAAAAGGAAAGTGAAAATTTTGAATTTTTGTGCATATAGAAACTTCATTAACACTATTAAATTCCATATTTTATATTAATTTATTTACCAAATTTAATTATTTTTTAAAAATTTAATTAAATATCGTAAAACCCTAAAACCAAATCATAACACTATATATAGTAAACAAATTGGACATTCACATTCATTTTACATTTGCACCTCTCATAAAAATATGAAAAAAAAAAAGATTTTTTTATTCATACCTAAACTTATAAAATTTCACATAAAAATTCTCTGAATTCGAGAAATCAGTTTTTTTTCTAAAGGTAAATATCAATCTTGTATTTTCTCCTCGTTAATTATAATAAAGGAAGAACTCAAAGCCGACATTGCTTATGTCGTGACGATTGTTATCTCTAATAGCTAATTAACGACATTAGGATTCAAATAGCTAATCTCATCAACAAAATAATCAAAAGTTGTGTTTTATAGCTCTGTCTCTCTCATAATATATTTATTGAGAAAATAATAATTTAAATATTAAATTTTTGTATTTGGGTCATTTAAATATTAAATTTAAATAAACTATTTAAATAATAATATATAATTGATTATGCCGATTTAAATATGCGATTAGTTAATATTAACATTAGAAATAACATTGTTAACTCTATTTTTTTATTAGTATATAACTTTAGTTGGTTAAAATAAGTAATAATTATTTGTGATGTTAATGCTGATTAATCACATATTTAAAACGTTGTAGTAAATTATATATTATTATTTAAATGGTTCATTAAAAATTAATATTTAAATGGTATAAACGCAAAATTTCAATATTTTAATGATCATTTTTCCTATATTTATTTATTTATGCAATATTTATTTTTTTCGAATATAAACTATTTTTTATTAAAAAATAATAAGTGATGAACATTTTAAACCTATGTTAAAATGATTTTCAAGTTTCAAAATCTATGTTTGTTTTGTTCGAGTGTTTTCTTATTTCGTGACACAAAACAGTGGAATATCAATTAAAATTATTATAACTTATTTACAATAACTTTAATGCCAATCATGGCCTTAAATTTGTTGGATTGCTGAGAAAATAAAAATAATAAAGTTAATCATTTGAAAATTAAATTAGATTATTGATGATCATTTGAAAATATAATTAGAGAAAGATGATGATTTCTTTTAAAATTTTACAGAATTGACACATCAAATTTAAATCAAAAGAAGATGCATAAATTATCATCACTAACTGCACTTCTCAGGTAATAGTAAAATGATGTTTTATATATTTTGCATTTTTTAATTCTATATTTGTTTTGTTCAAATAATGTTTTTTATTTCGTGAAAACCAGTAGATATGTATTTTTTAAAATCATTATAAATTATTCACAGTAATTTTAATGCTAATATTGAGTTTGAATTTGTTAGATTGGCAAAAAAAATAAAATAAAAAATTTAGTTATTCATAAATTTTGGTGGTATTGCATCACTAATTATTTAAGAAAATAGATGAAATTGTAAAAAAATTTAAATCTTCAAAAATTAACACATCCACTTAAATTTCCAAACATTCTAGTTATAGTTATAAGAGTTATTCATCTATTGCATGCAGATGTGTATATAAATGAGTATCCTATTAATAATTTTTTTAATTTACATATATAAAATTTAATATTAAAAATAATTTAAATAAAAGTTAACTATACCCATGATCTACGTAGAAAAAATATTTAATACTATTTTTAATTAATTTAATAAAATATATTGATTTTCTAATCAAATCAATAACAATATAATATTGTAATTATTTTAACAATTTAAATCTATTTATCTATGTATTTGAAATTTACTATGGTGATGACATATTATTTCTATTAATAACATGTAACATTGAAATTATTTTTAAAAAATGTTTATCAAATAATATAATAAATTAGCTCTTTGAATAAACAACTTTACCCACAACACTATAATATTTTGGATATTTTTTTGGATATATTAATCTGCAATATTTTTTCAGAATCGAACTCAATTTGGTGTGAAAGTTTTTAAACTTTTAATCACTAGAAGAGTAATTTCAACATATAAAAAAACTCATTTAGTAAATGAATGTAAAATTAATACCCATTTAGCAAATTCTACTTTTAAAAATACCTATTTTATGGATGTAAAAAAAAAACCTATTTAGCTCAATTTTGCCGACTTAAGGAAAATAAACTCAAGTCACGTCCGAAACAAAAGTTATTGAATGTGTTTTAGATTTGAAAGTTTATTATTGGATTTTGATGAATTTATGACTATGCTCGTGAATTGTTTTTAATGTTTCACTGTAATATGCTTTCACATCTATACAATGTAACATGAGTTTGTTTGTATTTCACTGTAACATGCTGTAATTGTACATCACTTTGCATTACAGATCAGTTTTAGCTAACCTAAATTTTCAGAAAAACAGAAAAAATGGCCTATCACAACTTAGGAAATGAATGATGACATCCAGAAGTGACTGATGACATCCAGAAGTCTTTCATCAACTTAGCTTCGCTCTGCTGCATGGCCTATCACATCAATAACGAAACATTACATTCTGTGGAATGTAGCTCTCATAATCTATCACTTCAATGTCATTCTTCAACATTTCCCATCTTGATCATTTTCTGTTCTTACTTTGGCTGATGAGCAAGCACTTCCATTTTGTTAGTTGTTGATTGCTGATTTTAACATTTGAAGATAGGCATTGCATTACATTGTAGGTTTATAGTTGAGCAAATACATATCCATTCCTAGGTCTGGCTTGGCCTAGTGTAGGGACAAATCAGTAAAGAGAAAGTCGAGGCTCTCAAATACAGAAGCACTTCTTCACTTGCAAAGTGAAGGTAAGGTTATCTTCTGACGTTCAGGAAACAGAGCCAGAGGCAAAAGGTCGATCCTAAACGCCGAGCATGTTTTCGATGGAGTGTACTCTTTACCATTTTCATGAAATAGGGTCAATTATTCAAACTTTGGATTGTCAAATCTAAAGGGTCTCTGTTTACTTATCAGATTTTGAGGCAAGTAAAAAATACTTAATAAGACAATTGAGTCAACTTAAGAATCCATAAATGATTATCTAAAGCAAGAAACAGAAGCTTCCATGTTTTCATTATTGTTGGAGAGTCCCAAGTTTTCATTGCAGAAATCAAAGGGAAAAAAAACAAACGCAGAGAGAAGCTAATTGCATCTCTTATCCATAAGTCCAGGAGAAGCAATAATACATCAAAACCTTGGTCTTTTGGTGTAAGATCTCAAACTTCAGGTGTGTCTGAGCGCAGAACTGTCGAGAAACAATATAAAAAGTTAATGATAAGAAAATTGGATTAATCGAGAGAAGTACATTGTCTAAAACAAATCCATGTAAAAGGAAACCCTTTATCAAGTTGCTGGTATATTCCGAAGATCATCGAAATGAGCTCAAACGTCACATTGCTAAAACACAATTTAGTGTGAGAAACCATTTCCTAAACAACTGAAATGAAATCTGGTAAGAGAGGTATGGTTTTCATAGAGCTACTTAAGAGTTTCTAAAAGCTGTTAAAGGCTAAACTCCACACCAAATACTCTTCAAGATTCAACATTTAGACGTCTAAATTAGTTTTGGTAAATATCACATCAGGCTAAGAGGTACAAACGAGTTTCCCATATAATCTTTGTAGAGTGAGCAAATTCGGTGAAGCAGAAACAGAGAGAATCACACAGAAGTGAAAAAACATACAAAGATGAAGCTAGATCTCGATCAAATTTGGAACAAAACACAGGGAGATGCAAAAGCCATAAGGATATTGAGGAAAGAGAACGAACATACCTGGTTTCTGGGGCTTTCCATCGGCCCATTTGGAGAGGGAGAAATGAACCTTCTCACGATTGATGGATTCAGCCTTGAAGGGTTCCTTAAGACAGTTCCTTACGAGATTTGCGCAGATGTTGGAGTAGGTAATATACGTCATCCCCGCCGCTCTCCAGAAAGGAACCGCCGCATTTGAAGCCATCTCCGATTTGCTCTTTGCTCCAAAAGTTTTGATCGAATTGAGAAGAAGATCGAAGCTATCTCAGAAATTCGCTGCAATGGAGAGAAAGTGATTCTCAGACCTAGTCTATCGCCACTCATACTCGGCCCAGTGGGCCTTTCTGAAAATAAGGCCCAAATAATTAGACTTGTCTATTTCGGAAACATGAAAAGATAGTTGAAGAGTTTCAAAAACTTGAAGTTGCTTTGATCTAATGATTAATGACACTGTTCTTATTACTTGTCAAGACCAAAGATGTTGTTTTATTTGAGTCGTCTTTGGTTTATTCATGTGCTCAATGTGAGTTTCTCTTCACTTACTCTGGAAATGAAAATCGATTGTGGGGAATGTGTATATATATAAAACAAAACAGAGCCAATGCCATATTCTGGCAATAAAGAATGGGGACAAACTACAACAAGAACAAAAGTCAACAAGAACGTTATAGTCCTCCCTTGTATGTTGATCCCACTACTTGCTTCAGTAATTTAACCTTGTCGAAATCTGCAGGGCAATAGCTTTTCTCTACTTCCCAAGCAAGCTGTGACATTCCATTGAATGATGATTTTGCTCCTTTTTCATCTGTTACTTCCATGGGAAATGGAATCCTCACATCATATACACCTCGTGGAGACCATACTCTAAGGTCGAATCCAAGCCTATCCATCCATATCATCTTTGTTTCTGAAACCTGGCATAAACAGAGAAAGTGTAATGCTGAGGCATCCAATATGAAATCTAATCCCTCAAAGTGAAACTAGTAGTTTTAGCTGCTGACATTGATAAAAGGCTGTTGTATTTTATCACATGCACATCTAATATGATTGGACATCCTTTATGTTGTATTTTCATGGCCTGTTGAATATACTTACCACAAAGTCCAGATCCACGTATACGTTGCAGAATCTGAAAATGTCTTCCATGTTGTTAGCATTAATCTGGTTGACAATGTCTTCTGCAACATTTCTAAGAGGATCAGGACTTGCATTTTTATAATCTGATGACGCCACCCAAATTCCGTCCTGAAAAAAGTTTAGACTTGTGATTAGAGTTTGAATCACAACAGATTTTCATCTTCTTTTATTAGAAACAATGGTACCTCCATGAAGTCTTCCATTTGGAGTACACGGTCAACTGCAACAACATATAAACTGTCTTCCTGAACTTCTTCACCAAACTTTTTCCTCCATGTAGCACTAAGACGCTACAGAAAACATGGGGACTCCGATTCAGTTCAAGTAAAATCATATGAAAATAAAGCTAGCATCTTACAATCAATGTTATGAGAAATAAACATGTGTTCTCCACCGGTATCTCCTAGAGGTTAGGAGATCCCAGCACAACTATTTTCAACTACACACAATATCTCCTTCGAATACCAAGAGAAACAGTCTTGGGAACAGTGAAAATGGCCAATCTGGAAACAATAGTCCATACAAAGGATCATACACAATTTCTATGTAGGTAACTCAAAGTTTGAAAGTGAGAGATTCAGTACCTTTAGAACATTTTCGTCTCCTGGTCGACTAATGCTACCTTGTATGGTACACTGAGGAGTCCTCAATCCACATTGTTCTAACTGATTCCATAACAAAAACCAAAACGATAGGATCACAAAAATAATAATCAAAGAAAATTCAAATCTTAATCACGTTTGTCCGGAATAAAGGTTTGAATTTCACATTTTCCAAGAAGAGTTAAGTGAAAAATTAGCAAATGTTGACCTGAACATGAAGAGCAGACCTCTTGTCAGGAGATAATGTGCGGTTGAGACAAAGAACAGGAGTGCCATCTTGGTCAACGGCGAAGCGAACGCCGACGCCGAGAGGCCAGCCGTCGTGGGTCAAGGAGGAGAGAGTTCCAACGGAGGAAAGCTCCATGATGCTTCTAGAAACCTCCGCGGGAAAGGGTTTGTGGGTTGAAGCGGAGAGATGATGGGTCGCCGTCAACGGCGTGTCCGAGGCCGTGGAGACGGAACATCGGAGAGAAATTGGACGAGATTCTCGTTTTAGAGAGATAAATTCACGTTTCTCAATGGGTTTCCAGAAATTTGGAGACGGGGGAAGATTGAGAGCGAAGGATTGGGTTTGGAGTTGCATTTTGATTGCTCAGAGGAACACACAGAGAGAGAAGAGAATGCACTTTTTGCTTTGACAAAAACAAGATAAACTCTTTAAAAAAACTAAAAGAAAACAAACCGAATGTATCGATAAAAATCAAACCAAACCAAATCAAATACAAAATTTTCTCCGGTTTACAAATTTGAAATTCGAAACTATAAATTTGAAAAAAAAAATTAACAAGTCAAATCCATAATTTCAATTAATTTCTGTAGTGGAACAAAATAAAATATATAAATCTGTTGGGAGAACTAAATCTAATAAACTGAAATACTCTCAAAAAAATTATTCTTTTAGTGTTAAACTAATAACTAGATTTATAACCAGTGTGGAAAAAAACATTCATAAATTATATAATATTATTTATTAGTAAATATAAATTAAATATTTATATAATTTTTATTTTTATTTAAAATTATTTCAAATATTAATTTTTGTATATATAAATTAAGAGAAAAAATCATTTTTTTACTAATTTAATAGTATTTTGATTAGTTTAATAAAATATATTGATTATATAACCAAATAATAATAATGACATATATTGTAATTATTCTAATAAATTAAACATATTTATATATTTATTTAAAATTTAATGTGATGATAACACGTCGATATGATATTTTTGTTAATAACATCTTAAAATAAAATTATTTTATTAAAATATTTTTTAAATAATATATTAGTAATAACGAGAAGCTGTCTTGTATATTAATATTATTACACTATGAAATCAACTAAATTGAAAACGACCCATTTTTAACTCCTACTAAAAAAAGTGTCATGGATTTAGGATGACACATAATTATCTCAGTGAAAAATAACAATGCAAAAGCAAATAGGTTTAAGGGTTTTCTCTTAGACTATGTAGGTTGAAAATAGGGTTTAGTTTCTTCAGATTTTCTTTGGCATAGTTTTTGTAATTTTGTGTTGCTTAGATGTGTTTACAAAATCATATTTAACAATTTAAGAGCATCGATATTATTGATGAGCAGAGGGAAAGAAAGAAAGTTACATAAAAGTTTTATAAAGTGTTTTGTTGCATTACAAAGTTTTACGCTACCATTCAACAATCAATCAAGTATTCATTTGTGATACCCCACAAACTTAGAAAACAAGCAAAATTACTGTGATATGACCAATATTAATTGTACTAATGAGAATGATGTGGTATGTTTGAAAATGAAAACTAATCACTAAGACATTGTGGTGTTCAGCAAAAATTGAACATTTCAAGCCTATTTTAACAATAAATAAAAACACGTAAGTGATATCTAACGAAAGCTATATATGCATCATTACAATTGCTTTTGAGTACTTTTAATTTTACTAAATTACGTCACGTCAAACAAATTATAGGTTTATAATGTGTTTACAAGTTATAGTATATTCTTACTTTATAGAATTGAAAACGTATTTGTATATGTGATTTCAAAGTTTATATCAATCATTTAATGGTTCTTTTTGTCGGTTACACAAATTTTATAACATAAAATCGGTTCTACAAGATCTTTTGTATTTTTCCGTACCTATACAAATTCAACAGATTTTTCTTTAAACTATCTCACATAATATTATCCAGTCGATTTTAATATAAACATTAATTATTAATGGTTTCCATTAAATTGATGCTAAACCGATAATATAAAATTACTTTTTAGCGATCTGATATGATTATAAAGTCGTTTCCATTACTTAGAAACAAATTAAACTTGATTTTCTTGATAAAGTATAACCAAGTGTTAGCATATAATCGTATCATAACGATAAAATTTAACTATAAATTTTGGTTTATCATCAGATTTTATAGAAATTTTTAATAGTCAATGTTTATGGTGAAAGCGACTCAATAATACAATGATGGATAGTTTAAATAAAAGTATGTTAAATTTGTGTAGCTATTTGAGGAGTACAAAAGTTTGTATAGGGTGTTAGAAAATAAAATATGTGTAGCTGACGGAATTTATTATTTAAAATTTATTTATATTTAGTTAAAATAAAATCTTGATATTCATGTTTCTTATTTGTTTGAATTATACTTTGAAATGTAAGTAAAGATGAATAAAACAAAGAGTAAGAAATCTGTTTTTTTATGTCTTTGGTCTAACCGGTTTAGTGAACCCAAAAGTTAAAGATTAAATCAACATTCACTGCAGAAGTGTCGGTGGCTGTGTTGTGTGTTTAGATAGCGTAAGACTTCAACTTCAACAATCAACACAGGCAATAACACTCGCCAGTGAGAAAGAAGAAAAAAAAGGAACTTTTTGCCAAAACTTTAATTAAAATTTAATAAAAAAGGGAACTGAGATTTCATATCTGAGGAAGATAGCTTGTCTCTATCTGCCCCACAAAGACCTCTCTTTGTTGGTCTTTCTTTTTCTTTGCTTCCTTGTCTTATTTCAACTCATTTTCTCAGGATCCTCTGTTTTCTCTATTTCACAATCCAACTTGTTGAGAGAAAGAAGAAATGGGTGTGGATTTGAGACAAGTGGTTGCTGGGATTCTCACCATTACCATGTTTGTGATGCTCGGACAGATGCTTCATAGGGATTACTTTGATGCTCTTCAGGTATGTTCTCTGCCGAAAATTGCTTTTTGCTTTTTAATAATATCATAGCTTATTCATTTGGGTTATGTTCGATTTCTCCTCTTCATTGTCACTTATTTTCTCCTTCAATTTCTTTTTTTGTGTGTGGGCTGATACTTCTAAGCCTTTTGAAGCAGATCTAACTGTAACTTCCCAGTGAAGTTTTTCTTGAATTGTGCATTATAGAGTTTTCTTCTTAGCCAAAACATTCCAGTTTTAGATAAAATGTGGATTGGATTGATGATAAGAAACCCAACTTAGAGTCTAAAGTTACTTTCCACTGGTCAAGAGGACATGATTGGTTTCATATCTTTTGGTGTAAACTAATAGTGAGAAAAATGGTTGAACCTTTTCTTCTGTAGCTAAACACAAAATCCTCCTCTAAAGTTTTGTTTTTTTCATTTTGGGTATACAGGAGAAAGTTCAGGGAGATGAACAAGATATTGAATTTGAAGGATCTAGAGTAGCTGTGAAAGATAGTCTTGTAGGAGCCGTGGAAGGCAGTAAAGGACCTTGGATGGATGATAACAATGACCTTAATCCTTGTTGGCCAACATTACTCTCCGGTATGTGTTTTCCTCAGACTCTTCTGCAGTTCCTTATTTTTGTTTCCTTATAGTCGATTCTGAACTATTGACTAAGGACATAATTGTTGCAGATGAAGTTGTGTCATCGAAAGGGTATGTTAGTTTCTCGCTAACCAATGGTCCTGAGTACCATGTCTCTCAGGTATGCTTTCTTAAAGTTTTGATCTTTCTAATCTGCCAAGTCAAATCTGTTTCCTTTGAGGTGTTGTTATCTTCTTCCCTTCATTGTATTATGGTTAGTTGATATTTCTGTTGTTGTTGTTATCTTGTTTAGATCAGTGATGCGGTAATGGTGGCAAAGTATCTTGGAGCAACTCTAGTGCTTCCTGATATAAGAGGAAACAAACCTGGTGATGAAAGGTTAGAGTTGTTTTTGTATATTCATTGATTTGTCTAATTTCTCTCTTAAGGTTTCTAAATCAATTCACTGATTTATCAGGAATTTTGAAGATATTTATGATGCCGATAAACTAGTTAAAAGCTTGGAAAACGTTGTCAAAGTAGTCAAAGAATTGCCTGAAGAAGTTTCTCTAAGGAATATCGCCATTGTAAAAGTCCCTACCCGAGTTACAGAAGATTACATTAAGGAGCACATTGATCCCATTTTCAAATCCAAAGGAAACATTCGAGTAGCAACATACTTCCCTTCTGTGAACTTGAGGAAGTCTTCACAAGACGGCGAAACTGACCCTGTTGCTTGTTTAGCCATGTTTGGGTCATTGGAGTTGCAACCCGAAGTGAATGCGGTTGTTGAATCAATGATTGAGCGGTTAAGGACTCGTAGTAGTCAGAAATCTGGTGGCCGTTTCATAGCGGTGGACCTTAGAATCGACATACTTGAGAAGAAAAACTGCCATTCAACTGGTGTAGCAGGGTCGAAGACATGCTACAACGCGCAAGAGATTGCCTTATTCTTGAGGAAGCTTGGATTTTCCAGCGACACAACTATCTATCTAACCCAGCCAAGGTGGGACAGTAGCCTCAATATCCTTAAGGATGTATTCCCGAAAACGTTCACAAAGGTGTGTGTAGATCAAACATCCTTTAGTTCAAGAATTTTTTTTTAAAACTCTGTTCCTAATCTTGATTCTGTCACTTAAAAATGGCAGGAGGCAATAATGCCGGCAAGTAAGAAATCAAAGTACCTTGAAACTGAGAATTCCGAGTACGAAAATGTTATCGACTATTACATAAGCTCAAGAAGTGATGTGTTTGTCCCAGCCATATCGGGTCTGTTTTACGCAAACACAGTTGGAAAAAGGATAGCTTTAGGTAAGCCTCAAGTGCTAGTTCCTGCAGAAATATCAGAGACATTTGGCCTTGCTACAGATTTTATCTCTCCTTACATATCAAAAAAGAACCACTTGGCTTATTCATGCTTTTGCTGACACTTCTCACATTTCTAAACATTATTCCCCGGAAGTGCCTTCTCAGTTTCCATCAAATGTAAGCAATTTTTTTTTCTTGTTTTTCGTTGTTCAAGTTTGTTTCAATATAAGTTGGTTTGTTTTAATAAGGCGAGTGCGTTTATTTTTGTTTGCCTTAGGTAGGAAAGAAAACTCTTGAGGTTTACAGTTTGATTCTGCTGGCTCCATAGCCTTTGAATTATATAAATTTTGCTCGATATTAAGAACCATGGAAACTTTTAGTATGGCAAGACAGTAGACTGTTGAGCTCATGAAAGGTTTTAAGTCACGCTTATTTACAGACAGAGAGCAAAGATTTTGGTTGGTATGAACACAGAGAATCCTCCCATTAGTACAACCACAAATCCAATTCAATTCACAGTTGCAACTTTACATCATACAAGAAAAAAAGAAATATGAAAAGGGACAAAAGAATTGGATTCTGCAGTACACATTTTGCAAATACTAATACCATTTAAAAGAAAGAAAGGTTAGAGGTTTAGGCCATTGTCACAGTTTATCTGTTATTGCTTTCTGTAGAGGAAGATGAATCTATTTATGTTTTATGCATTTCTTGAAGCTTTGTATTTACGGAATGGTTTCTTGAAGTAGACGCTCATCGGAGTCTTGGGTACAGGAATAAGTTTCCCAACAACTGCAAGTGGCCAGCTGCAGAGAGAAATCAATGGTGATATATAAGTTCTGAGCAAAAAAAGAAACAGGTTTCCATGTTTTATGAGCACTTGAGAATTTCAAGTTGGAAGAAATTGTTCCAACCTGACCAGTCCGATGGCAATAGAAGCAAGCCATAGTTGCCATCCCAGTCTAACAGTGTGCGCAAATTTCCCGAGGAAAGTAACGATGAGTATCTGCATTTTCAACCAGAA
>JAEVFF010000279.1:0-35981 GCA_018901945.1 Pugionium dolabratum
TTCCTTAGCTTCTTGAACTCTTCATAGTACTCCTCTACTGATCTAGTACCCTGCTTAAGAGTATGAAAACGACGTTGCAAGTCTCTATGAAAGTAAGGTGGAACAAACCTTTTGTCGCATGAGGTCTTTCATGTCGACCCATGAGTCTATGGGCCTCATTCTCTTCCTCCTTCTGTCAGATACCTCACGATCCCACCAGATGACGGCATTGTCCGTGAGTTGTGCTACTGCCATTGAGACTCTCCTAGGTCCTGGTTGGTTGTAGTGATCAAAGATATGATCCATTCGCTTCTCCCAATCTAGGTAGGCCTCGGGGTCTACTTTTCCTGCAAAAGTTGGAGGAGTTAGTTTAACATCAGGATGAATTACCCGGTTATAGGTGTGTTCATCTCCATCCTCATGACGTCTAGGAGGCATTCTTGGTCTCTGGTTAAGACCATATGGCTCAAAGCCATCATCTTCTGCCTCTGGTTGCCGTGGAGGTCCTCTCGGCCTATGGTGATAGTTATGAGGTTGTGTGTCCTCATCTGCATCTGGCTGGGGTTCCTCCTGTTCGTGCCGTGTCCTAAGGTGCTCAGGACCCTCAGGACGGTCTTGCTCAGCTTTCACGTGCCTTATGGCCTGGAATCTCACCGGCCTCTCCACGCGCTCCAACCTCTCGCCTATGGATGCGAGTTGCGTTTGGGGTGTGGTGAACATGGCCATCATGGCTTCGGTTGCTTCTCTATTTTCTTCTCCCATTGTGTGCTACAAAGAAAGAAGACAAGTTAGGATGCTCCTAAATTATTAGGAGGGTTTTCTTTTTATAAGGATTCGAAAATTTGCAAAAAGGAAAAAAAATCTGAGAATTGGAAATTCAAAGATATGAAGATTTGAAAAAAAGGAAACTTTCTTGACAACTTGTGCTAGCTGTCCAATTCGAATTCTTTTAGTATCTTTTCTATTTTCTTTTTCTTTTCTTTTTAATTAAACTTAAAAATAAAGGAAATATAATTTAAACAAAAAAGGAAAACGTGAATGGTAATGCGAAAGTGAATCTAAACCCTAGTGATACACGTAGAAGGCTAGATGCACTCGGTTTGGAGTTTGATGTTATTTTTTTTTTATTTTTCTTGAGTGCGACTTAAACTAATGCAAGAACTAAAAACAAGACAAGCTAAAGGATAGAAAAACCTGGTTTAGGAGCTTTAAGCTCTGATACCAAAATGATACAAGCCTCGATTCAAAGCTTGGATGCGCGTGGGCTGTTTGTAGAAGATTAGGTGAGAAACTCAACCTTAGGCTTCTGGATGGGGGTTTTCTGGTTGGTAAAAGATGGAAGGGTGAAGTGAACCACACGAGGGGTGATGAACCTCGTGATAAATCACAAACTTAGAGCTAGGAGGGCTGGTCTCAACTAGGTTCTAAGCGCACAAGATTCTTGAGAGAAACTTGTAGGGAAAAAGTTCTACTTTATTAATAATCAAAAGGTTGTCGAACTACAATGCTGGAAGGAGCCTTATTAATATGCTCGACAGCTTGACCTTCTAGGGTCGACCCAAATAAGAAAAGGAAACTTACAAAAGTGCACAAAAGGAAAAGATACAAAAGTGTATAATCGAAAAAGGACCTATTCCTAAAATGTCTTTGACTCAAAAAGTAAATATTCTAGATCCTACCCTGCAAAACAGAAAGAGGCATATATTCGAATTGAAACTTACCTTAACTTACCTCATGGCCAAGAAATGGAAGGTGGCCGTCCTTGTGGCATGCACGCGCCTTGCTCCTAGTCTTCGACTTGGAGTAGGGTTAAAAATCTTTGGGCCCTGACCTCTCTTGCCACTAAAGCCAAGTCTCTGATGTTCCTTGTGTTGTTGAGAAGCCTTTGGACTCTAATTTGCTCTTCTGGCCCATTGTCCTTAGCTGATCTTCCTCTAGGAGTTTGTCGACCCATAAGCTGAATTTGTGGAAGAGTGCCCTTGATCTGCTTCTTGTCACTGCTCCTTGAGGTACCACTAGTGTAGATACTTCCTCTAGGTGCATGCCCTGGAGCTGGTAGCTCATTTGGTCCGAGTCCTCTTGTGTAGAAGTGGAAATGCGCGTGTACTCGGCTTGATCGGCTGTACCGGCTAGATTGTGCGAGGTACTGACAGGAATGCCTTCAGGACCGGCCAAGTTGATCCTGGAGTTGGCGGCATCACCAGAGGGACCGGTGGTGTCATCCACGTCGCCACCAAGTGTGCCGGAAGCTTGGGCCTCTCCGCCGGCAATGCTAGTTGCTCTGGTCCTTGTGGTCGAGGGTCCGGCGGTACTGCTTGGGCCGGCAAGCATGCCAGATGGTCCGGCTGTCTCGGGCAAGCTTCCTGGTCGGCCAGTCTGGTCTCCTGGCTGGATGTACGACCTGATGTCCTCATCACTCTAGCTGTGGTCAATGAGCACTTCTACTGGCCACACATCAAAAGGTCAGTAGAAGCCCATTGTGCAAGGTGCATCACTTGCAAAAAGGCGAAGTCCCGAGTGCACCGTCACGGGTTGTGTCTCCCACTGCCTATACCTACACAACCATGGGTAGACATCTCAATGGACTTCGTTCTAGGTCTGCCCAAGATCAACCACAAAGATGCAATCTTTGTAGTGGTGGACAAATTCTCCAAGATGGCATACTTCATTCCATGTGCCAATGTTAGTGATGCCATGCAAACAGCCGAGCTGTTCTTCAGGGAGATAGTACGGCTTCATGGAGTGCCAAGGACCATCGTGTCAGACATTTCTGGAGGACCCTTTGGAGAAAGCTAGGCACGAAGCTACTCTTCTCTACCATCTGCCATCCTCAAACCGATGGCCAAACTGAAGTTGTCAACCGGACACTGTCAACTCTTCTCAGGACTACGCTAGGGATGAACCTCAAGAGTTGGGTGGAGTGTCTGCCATTCATAGAGTTCACTTACAACCGAGCCGTGCACTCAGCAACCAAGAAGACCCCCTTTGAAGTAGTATACGACTTCAACCCTTTCACACCATTGGAGCAAATGCCACTGCCACCAGCAGAGATGACCAACCTCAACGGAGCATCCAAGGCAGAGTTCACAAGGAAGTTACACCAGAAGGTAGCAGAGAACTTGGAAAAAAGGACCGGGCAGTACGTGACTCATGCCAACAAGGGAAGAAAGGAGGTGATCTTTCAACCAGACGATTGGGTGTGGCTACACCTACGGCAGGAGAGGTACCCCAACCTAAGGAGTTCCAAGCTAGCACCAAGAGAAGATGGACCATTCAGAGTGCTAAAGAGAATCAACAACAACGCCTACCGGATCGAGCTCCCAGGTGAGTTTAATGTGTCCAACACGTTCAACATAACTGACTTAACCCCTTTCCATGCAGATGAACAAGTTTTGAGGTCAAAACCTACTGAAGAGGGAGGGGATGATGGGGACATCAGGTCGTATGGCCGGCCAGAATACCAGACTGGCCAACCAGGGAGCTTGCCCGAGACAGCCGGGCTATTTGGCACGTCTGCCAGCCCAAGCAGTACTGCCGAACCTTCGACCAACAGGACCGTACTGATCAACATTGCTGGTGGAGAGGCCCAAACCTCCGGCCCAACTGGCGGCGATGTGGATGACACCGCCTGATGAGGACATCAGGTCGTACATCCAGCCAGGAGACCAGACTGGCCGACCAGGAAGCTTGCCCGAGACAACAGGACCATCTGGCGCGCCTGCCAGACCAGACAGTACCGCCGGACCCTCGACCTATAGGACCAGACCGGTCAACATCGCCGGCGGAGAGGCCCAAGCTTCCGGCACACTTGGTGGGGACGTGAATGACACCGCCGGTCCCCCTGATGACACCGCCGACTCCGGGATCAACTTGGCCGGTCCTGAAGTCATTCCGGCCAGTACCGCGCACAATCCAGCCGGTACAGGCCATCCAGCCGAGTACACGCACACTTCCACTTCTACACAAGAGGACTCGGACCAAATGAGCTACCAGCTCCAGGACATGCACTTAGAGGAAGTATCTACACCAGTGGTACCTCCAGGAGCAATGACAAGAAGCAGATCAAGAGCACTCTTCCACAAATTCAGCTTATGGGTCGACAAGCTCCTAGAGGAAGAGCAGCTAAGGACAATGGGCCAGAAGAGCAAATTAGAGTCCAAAGGCTTCTCAACAACACAAGGAACATCAGAGACTTGGGCTTTAGTGGCAAGAGAGGTCAGGGCCCAAAGATATTTAACCCTACTCCAAGTCGAAGACTAGGAGCAAGGCGCGTGCATGCCACAAGGACGGCCACCTTCCATTTCTTGGCCGTGAGGTGAGTTAAGGTAAGTTTACATTCGAATATATGCCTCTTTCTGTTTTGCAGGGTAGGATCTAGTTGCTTTACATTTTTGAGTCAAGAACATTTTAGGAATAGGTCCTTTTTCGGTTATGCACTTTTGTATCTTTTCCTTTTGTGCACTTTTGTAAACTTTCCTTTTCTTTATTTGAGTCGACCCTAGAAGGTCAAGCTGTCGAGCATATTAATAAGGCTCCTTCCAGCATTGTAGTTCGACAACCTTTTTGATTATTAATAAAGTAGAACTTTTTCCCTACAAGTTTTCTCTCTAAGAATCTTGTGCGCTTAGAACCTAGTTGAGACCAGCCCTCCTAGCTCTAAGTTTGTGATTTATCACGAGGTTCATCACCCCTCGTGTGGTTCACTTCACCCTTCCATCGTTTACCAACCAGAAAACCCCTATCCAGAAGCCTAAGGTTGAGTTTCTCACCTAATCTTCTACAAACAGCCCACGCGCATACATCCTTGAATCAAGGCTTGTATCATTTTGGTATCAGAGCTTAAAGCTCCTAAACCAGGTTGTTTCTATCCTTTTGCTTGTTTTGTTTTGTGTTCTTGCATTAGTTTAAGTCGCATTCAAGAAAAATCAAAAAAATAACCTCAAACTCCAAACCGAGTGCATCTAGCCTCCTACGTGTATCACTAGGGTTTAGATTCACTTTTTGCATTGCATACACGTTTTCCTTTTTGTTTAATTCATATTTCCATTAGTTTTAAGTTAAATTAAAAAGAAAACAAAAAGAAAAGAAAAGAAAATAGGAAAATACACAAAAGAAT
Source organism: Pugionium dolabratum (assembly GCA_018901945.1). Taxonomy (NCBI): domain Eukaryota; kingdom Viridiplantae; phylum Streptophyta; class Magnoliopsida; order Brassicales; family Brassicaceae; genus Pugionium; species Pugionium dolabratum. The sequence continues at coordinate 5,096 of JAEVFF010000279.1, forward strand.
TCGAATTGGACAGCTAGCACAAGTTGTCTAGGAAGTTTCCTTTTTTTCGAATTTCCTTTCCTTAGGATTTTCCTTTTTGCATTTTTTTCAAATCCCATATAAAAAGAAACTCTCCTAATAATTTAGGAGCACCCTAATTGTCTTCTTTCTTTGTAGCACACATGGGAGAAGAGAATAGAGACGCAGCTGAAGCCATGATGGCCATGTTCACCACACTCCAAACACAACTCGCATCCATAGGCGAGAGGTTGGAGCGCGTGGAGAGACCAGTAAGATTCCAGGCCATAAGGCACGTGAGAGCTGAGCAAGACCGTCCTGAGGGTCCTGAGTACCTTAGGACACGGCACGAACAGGAGGAACCCCAGCCAGATGGAGATGAGGACACGCAACCTCATAACTATCACCATAGGCCGAGAGGACCTCCACGGCAACCAGAGGCAGAAGATGATGGCTTTGAGCCATATGGTCTTCACCAGAGACCAAGAATGCCTCCTAGACGTCATGAGGATGGAGATGAACACACCTATAACCGGGTAATTCATCCTGATGTTAAACTAACTCCTCCAAGTTTTGCAGGAAAAGTAGACCCCGAGGCTTACCTAGATTGGGAGAAGCGAATGGATCATATCTTTGATCACTACAACCAACCAGGACCTAGGAGAGTCTCAATGGCAGTAGCACAACTCACGGACAATGCCCTCATCTGGTGGGATCGTGAGGTATCTGACAGAAGGAGGAAGAGAATGAGACCCGTAGACTCATGGGTCGACATGAAAGACCTCATGCGACAAAGGTATGTTCCACCTTACTTTCATAGGGATTTGCAACGACGTTTTCGTACTCTTAAGCAGGGTACCAGATCAGTAGAGGAGTACTATGAAGAGTTCGAGAGGTTAAGGAACAGATTGGAGCTCAATGATGATGAAGAAGCATTGATGGCACAATTCTTGGATGGACTCCAAGAAAGGATCAGCTGCAAGGTGGAAAGGCAAATCTACAACGACTTCAAGGACTTGTTCCACCTATCTGTGCAAGCTGAACAGCACATCAAACGTAAGAGCCAAGACATCCGCAGCAAGCCTAAGACACCTTGGGCACCAAGCAACATGCCTAAGACCGTGGACAAAGGCAAAAGCGTAGAGATCGAGTCAAGGTTCAAGAGCAAGCCTCCTGAACCCACCCGTGACCAGAGAGAGCCTGGTAAGTCTTCTAACCCTCAAAGATCACGTGAAATAACTTGTTTCAAGTGCAGGGGACGTGGACACATCTCAAGGGAGTGCCCAAACAACCGAGTCATGCTGATTACGGAGGCAGGAGATTATGAGTCCCAAGATGAAGAGGAATATGAACCAGAAGAGAATACGGTGACATTGAGTACCCCGATGTGGGGGAAGTGCTGGTCACTAGATGCATTCTCAGTGCGATGGTGGATCCCTCAGAGACCATCCAGAGGGAGAACATCTTCCACAGCCGTTGCACCATCAAGGGCAAGGTATGTAACCTCATCATAGATGGTGGTTCTTGCACTACGTTGCTAGTGCATAATAATGTGATAACTAGGTCTAGGGACAAGGCACCCTCGACCATATAGACTGAGATGGCTCGATGACAAAGTGGAGCTCAAGATCCATGAGCAAGTCACTGTGCCATTCAGTGTGGCAAGTACCAAGACCAAGTCGTGTGCGACGTGGTGCCCATGCAAGCTGGCCATCTTCTGCTAGGAAGACCATGGCAGTTTGACAAAGAGACCAGGCATGATGGCAGAACCAATCTCTACACCTTCGTGCATGACAAGAGAAAGGTCAGCCTAGCTCCTCTTACACCTGCCCAAGTACATGAGCTACAACTCCAAATGAGTAAGGAAAAGAAACTTGTCAAGTCTAACTTTCTTATTCAACCTAGTCATGTCCGGAGAGCTTTAGCCTCGAAGGACTTAATGTTACTAATGGTTTTCAAGGAAGTGTTGAGTATAGAACAGGGACAGGTAGAGCTACCTCATGAAGTAGCAACACTCCTCAACAAATTCCAGGATGTATTTCCAGAGGAGATACCAGCAGGCTTGCCTCCTTTACGTGGCATAGAACACCAGATTGATCTAGTGCCCGGAGCAGCCCTGCCCAACCGGCCAGCCTACCGGATGAGTCCAGAGGAGTCCAAGGAGCTTGAGAAGCAAGTCAAGGAGCTCCTGGAGAAAGGATATGTTCGAGAGAGCCTCAGTCCATGTGCTGTACCAGTGCTACTAGTGCCCAAGAAGGATGGGACTTGGCGCATGTGTGTGGACTGCCGAGCAATCAACAACATCACAGTCAAGTATAGGCATCCAATACCACGACTGGATGACATGCTAGATGAGCTGAGTGGAGCCACGGTCTTCTCCAAGATAGACCTCAAAAGTGGATACCACCAGGTAAGAATGAAGGAAGGTGATGAGTGGAAGACTGCTTTCAAGACAAAGCAAGGGCTCTACGAGTGGACAGTCATGCCATTTGGCTTGACTAATGCCCCAAGCACCTTCATGCGCCTTATGAACCAAGTTCTTAGGGCGTACATCAGTAAGTTCGTAGTAGTTTACTTTGATGACATACTTGTTTATAGTAAGTGCCTACGGGAACACCTCACACATCTTGAGATGGTACTTAAAACCCTTCGACAAGAAGAGCTTTATGCCAATCTCAAGAAGTGCACCTTTTGTACTGATAAGCTTGTCTTTTTAGGTTTTGTTGTAAGTTCACAGGGCCTACAGGTTGATGAAGAGAAGATTCGAGCCATACAAGAATGGCCAACACCAGGAAACATCAGCCAAGTAAGGAGCTTCCACGGACTGGCCAGCTTCTATAGGAGATTCGTGCCCAACTTCAGCAGTATTGCCTCACCACTGACGGCAGTAGTGAAGAAGAACGTGGGATTCAGCTGGGGAGAAGCTCAGGAGAAGGCATTCAAGGCCTTGAAGGACAGCCTTACACACGCACCAGTGCTAGTCCTTCCCGACTTCAACAAGACGTTTGAAGTGGAGTGTGATGCCTCTGGAATAGGCATAGGAGCAGTGCTAACCCAAGGAGGGAGACCAGTGGCATACTTCAGTGAGAAGCTAGGTGGTGCCTCACTGAACTACCCCACTTATGACAAGGAGCTCTATGCCCTTGTCCGAGCATTGGAGACTTGGCAGCATTACTTGCTGTCCAAGGAGTTTGTGATCCACACTGATCACGAGACTCTCAAACACCTCAGAGGGCAAACCAATCTCAAGAGGAGACATGCCAGGTGGATGGAGTTCATAGAGACCTTCCCGTACATCATCAAGTACAAGAAGGGCAAAGACAATGTGGTAGCTGACGCACTATCAAGGAGGTTTGCCTTGATATCAACCATGGAGGCAAAGGTCCTAGGATTCGAGCACATCAAGGATCTATACAAGGATGATCCTGACCTTGCTGAGAGCTACAAGGAGTATAGCACAGGGAGTCATGGCAAATTCTACATCCATGAGGGATTCTTGTTCCGAGAAAGAAGGCTGTGCATACCACAGGGATCACTAAGGGGGCTTATCATCCGAGAAGCTCATGGAGGAGGACTCATGGGCCACTTTGGTGTCGACAAGACTCTAGCAGTGGTCAAGGAGCACTTTTACTGGCCACACATCAAGAGGACAGTAGAAGCACATTGTGCAAGATGCATCACTTGCAAGAAGGCAAAGTCCCGAGTGCAACCTCACTGGTTGTATCTCCCACTGCCCATACCAACACATCCATGGGTGGACATCTCGATGGATTTTGTTCTAGGTCTGCCCAAGATCAACCACAAAGATGCAATCTTTGTAGTGGTGGACAGATTCTTCAAGATGGCACACTTCATTCCATGTGCCAATGTCAATGATGCCACACAAACAGCTGAGCTGTTCTTCAGGGAGATAGTACGGCTTCATGGAGTGCCAAGGACCATCGTATCAGATAGGGACACAAAGTTCCTCAGCCATTTCTGGAGGACCCTTTGGAGAAAACTAGGCACGAAGCTACTCTTCTCAACCACTTGCCATCCTCAAACCGATGGCCAAACTGAAGTTGTCAACAAGACCCTATCAACTCTTCTCAGAACAACACTAGGGAAGAACCTAAAGACTTGGGTGGAGTGCCTGCCATTCATTGAGTTCGCCTACAACCGAGCCGTGCACTCAGTAACCAAGAAGACACCATTTGAAGTGGTATACGGCTTCAACCCTCTCACCCCATTGGAGCAAACACCACTGCCACCAGCTGAGATGACCAACCTCAACGGAGCATCCAAAGTAGAGTTCATAAGGAGGTTACACCAGAAGGTAGCAGAAAACTTGGAGAAGAGGACCGGACAGTACGTGACTCATGCAAACAAAGGAAGAAAGGAGGTGATCTTTCAACCAGGCGATTGGGTGTGGCTACACCTACGGCAGGAGAGGTTCCCAAACCTAAGGAGTTCCCAGCTAGCACCAAGAGGAGATGGACCATTCAGAGTGCTCGAGAGGATCAACAACAACGCCTACCGGATCGAGCTTCCAGGTGAGTTTAATGTGTCCAATACGTTCAATGTTACTGACTTGGCCCTTTTCCATGCAGATGATCCAGTTTTGAGGACAAAACCTACTGAAGAGGGAGGGAATGATGAGGACATCAGGTCGTACATCCAGCCAGGTGACCAGACCGGCCGACCAGGAAGCTTGCCCACGACAGCAGGACCATCTGGCACGCCTGCCGGACAAGACAGTACCGCCGGACCTTCGACCTATAGGACCAGACCGGTCAACATCGCCGGCGGAGAGGCCCAAGCTTCCGGCACACTTGGTGGGGACGTGAATGACACCGCTGGTCCCCCTGATGACACTGCCGACTCCGGGATCAACTTGGCCGGTCTTGAAGTCATTCCGGCCAGTACCGCGCACAATCCAGCCGGTACAGGCCATCCAGCCGAGTACACGCACACTTCCACTTCTACACAAGAGGACTCCGACCAAATGAGCTACCAGCTCCAGGACATGCACTTAGAGGAAGTATCTACACCAGTGGTACCTCCAGGAGCAATGACAAGAAGCAGATCAAGAGCACTCTTCCACAATTTCAGCTTATGGGTCGACAAGCTTCTAGAGGAAGAGCAGCTAAGGACAATGGGCCAGAAGAGCAAATTAGAGTCCAAAGGCTTCTCAATAACACAAGGAACATCAGAGACGTGGGCTTTAGTGGCAAGAGAGGTCAAGGCCCAAAGATATTTAACCCTACTCCAAGTCGAAGACTAGGAGCAAGGCGCGTGCATGCCACAAGGACGGCCACCTTCCATTTCTTGGCCGTGAGGTGAGTTAAGGTAAGTTTACATTCGAATATATGCCTCTTTCTGTTTTGCAGGGTAGGATCTAGTTGCTTTACATTTTTGAGTCAAGAACATTTTAGGAATAGGTCCTTTTTCGGTTATGCACTTTTGTATCTTTTCCTTTTGTGCACTTTTGTAAACTTTCTTTTTCTTTGATTTGAGTCGACCCTAGAAGGTCAAGCTGTCGAGCATATTAATAAGGCTCTTTCCAGCATTGTAGTTCGACAACCTTTTTGATAATTAATAAAGTCGAATTTTCTTTACAAGTTTTCTCTCAAAGAAGCTTGTGCGCTTAGAACCTAGTTGAGACCAGCCCTCCTAGCTCTAAGTTTGTGATTTATCACGAGGTTCATCACCCCTCGTGTGGTTCACTTCACCCTTCCATCGTTTACCAACCAGAAAACCCCTATCCAGAAGCCTAAGGTTGAGTTTCTCACCTAATCTTCTACAAACAGCCCACGCGCATACATCCTTGAATCAAGGCTTGTATCAGGTCTCCTCAGCCAAATATGGTGACTTAACAGGGGTATCAGCTGGCGAGTCTTTGGGGTGAATAGTTCGTACCAGAGGGAACCGAGAAAGACAAAGACGACTTCGAAGTGCTCATTATGCGCGAGAGATCGGAGAAGAGGGCTTTCATGTTGAAAAGAATCAAATGAGATCCAATGGGATGAAAGCGTCCCAACCGAGGCTTATAAAGATGTGAAGCGACATGAAGGTGAAAAAATGTGACTGTTCTCTGACAAGCATAAAGACTTAGCAGTTGAAGGGAGTTCAGAAGACTATTAATAAAACTGATACACAAAAAAAAACGTCAAACACATAAGTGACAGGATATTTGAAATAACAGGAAAAAATAAACAAATAAATAAATAAAGAAATAAATAAATAGATAAATGAAATACAGAAAGTGGGTAACAAGAACATAAGCACACCCAGACTCAAAATACACATAGAGAGGTTTCCAAGGTTGAGATGATCATACCAGAACAGTATCAACAAGTATACAACCAGCAACTGTGTGGATAGGGGCAAACCAAATTTGATTAGAACCATGTTGGACATTGAATCAGACCTCCATCAGCTCACCAGCCGAGTCGAATTAAATGCTAGACTTTCACACCCACATACATTTATCTCATAGCAGACATCGAACTGTAGTTCTCAGCACATAATGCAACTAAAATTTCCTTTGGATGTACAAAGCAGGAAAAGGATTTTAAAATGTATTAGACACCATTTTTGGTGTTCTTCCCTCTTTTTTTCTTTTCCTTTTTGTCTTTCTTTTTTTTTTGGTTTTTTTTGTTTTTTTTTTGCTTTTTTGTAAAAAAAAAACTGATTGAATTGTTGTAGTCAATTCAGAGGTACCTTTACGAGAGAAAGGTACAGTCGGTCATATTGTGACAAATATTCTCAACTCTTTGACCTCCTTCTGATGTTTGAGACAGAGTTCATGAACACTTGAAACAACATGAGAGGCAGATATTCTCCATCATGCTCAAAATTTAGATTTGATAAGGGATGTGTCATGACCATTGATAGCACAAGCTCCTGCCTTAGACCAAACAACTCACACAAAAAATAGTTAGAGTTCACAGACTCATATGAATTTTTGCAAATTGATGAATCTACTAAAATCCAAAGGTTTCGTAAACATATCAACAAGTTGAAAATTTGTGCCCACATGATCAATCTCAATAAGGTTTGTCTCAACTAAATAGTGAATAAAATGTTGTCTGATGTTGATGTGCTTAGTTCAAGAATGTTGGACAGGATTATTAGCAATATTAATAGCACTTTCATTATCACACTAAATCAAGAGGGTATGAGAGGACATATCATAATCAACTGCGATTTGTTTCATCCACATGAGTTGAGTGCAACAACTACCAAGAACAATGTATTCAACTTCAGCGGTTGACAGAGACACGCTTTTTTGTTTTTTATTATGCCAGGAAATGAGATTATTTCTGAGAAAGAAACATGCTCCACTTGTACTCCTGCGACCATCTAAACAACCTGTCCAATCAGCATCACAATATCCAGCTAGATGATTATTGGTATCCTTGCTATACAGCAGGCCAAGATCAACTGTTTCCTTGACATACTTAATGATTCTTTTGATAGCCTGAAGATGAGATAGCTTTGCTTTGTCTTGGTAACATGCACATATGCCCACACTCACACAAATGTCTGGCCAACTAGCTGTAAGATACAATAGGCTTCCTATCATCCCTATGTAAATATTGGAATCAAAATCTTCAAATTGCTCATCACGACTCACCTTACAGTTTACTACCATAGGTGTTTTGGCAGATTTGCTTTCTTCTGACCAAAACCTGGTCACGAAGTTTTTGGCATACGAACTTTTAGAAACAAATATATAGTCACCACTCTGTTGGATATGGAGTCCGAGAAAGTAGTTGAGCTCTCCAACCATAGTCATTTCGAACTCATTTATCTTACATTTGACAAATGCATCAATGAGCCTTTGATGAGTTGCACCAAACACAATATCATCAACATATATCTGTACCACAATAAATCTATTTGAGCTATCGTGTATACACAAGGTCTTGTCGACAGAACCCCGTTGGTATCTTTGATTGGTTAGAAATGAAGTTAGTCATTCGTACCATGCTCGTGGGGCCTGTTTGAAACCATACATGGCTTTCTTCAACTTGTACACGTAATCAGGGTGGTTATTGTGTTCAAAACCTTTGGGTTGTTTGACATAGACTTCTTCCTACAATAATCCATTCAGAAATGCATTTTTAGCATCCATCTGATGTAAGGTGAATCCCATCAGACAAGCCATGCCTATCAAAAACCAGATAGACTCTAATCGAGCAACTGGTGCAAATATTTCATCAAAATCAACACCTTTAACTTGAGAATAACCTTGAGCGACCAATCGAGCCTTGTTTTGAACAACATTTCCATGATCATCTTGCTTATTCTTGAAGATTCACTTGGTTCCAACAACATTAACGTTTGCTAGGCATGGAGTTAGATCCCATACTTGACTGCGATCAAACTGCTCAAGCTCTTCTTGTATGGATTGAATCCAATATTCATCCATTAGAGATTCTTTGTGATTCTTTGGTTCCAATGTCAACACAAAGCATGCAAATTGAACCATTTCTTTGAAATCTATGTGTTTTTTTCCGAGTAACTCTTTCTCTAGTTAGTTTCTCTATCACATCCTTATCTAAGTGATTTTTGTGTATCTGAGGAACACGCTCTTCTCCTGATTCTGAATCTGACGAAGTCCTGACTTCTTCACAATTTTCTTTGTTCACTGCTTCCTCTGCCGTGGCTGGTGTCTTGTCAACCAGTTTCAATATTAGACCTTGTGCAGTCGTATCATTAAACACCACATTTCCGGTTTCTTGAATATACCTCAACCTCTTGTTGTGGACTCTGTAAGGTGTGCTTGTTCCTGAGTAACGTAAGAAAATCTCATCATCACTTCTAAAATCAAAATTTCCCAATTGATCCTTTTCATGTAGAATATAAGACTCACACCCTAACACATGAAAGTAGTCCACAGTAGGAGTCTTTCCTTTCCATAGTTCATAGGGTGTTACTCTCGTGCCTTTTTGATATACACTCTATTGATCACATGGCAAGGTGTGCTGATAGCATCTGCCAAGAAGTGTTTGGTAACTTGATTCCCATGTAACATTTCCCTGGCTATATCTTGTAACGTTCAATTTTTTCTTTCAACTACACCATTCTACTGAGGTATTCTTGGAGCTAAGTATTGATGGAAGATACCTTGTTCACCATAATATGCATCAAACAGTTCATTCTGAAACTCTCTTCCCTGATCACTCCTGATCATTTTAATTGCATATTTTTTCATTCATTGGCTGGAGAGCAAGAACCTTGAAGTTTTTGAAGGTCTCCGTCTTTTCACTGAGAAATCTAACCCATGTATAACTTGTGAAATCATGTACAATAACAAAGATGTATTTCTTACCTGTAATACTCAGCTTCACATAGAGCTTGAGTATTGATGGAAGATACCTTGTTCACCACAAAATGCATCAAACAGTTCATTTTGGAACTCTCTTCCCTGATCACTCCTGATCATTTTAATTACATATTTTTTTCATTCATTAGCTCGAGAGCAAGAATCTTGAAGTTGTTGAAGGTCCCCGTCTTTTCCCTGAGAAACCTAACCCATGTATACCTTGTGAAATCGTCTACAATAACAAAGATGTATTTCTTACCTGCATTACTCAGCTTCACATGGAGCTGACTATTGATGGAAGATACCTTGTTCACCACAAAATGCATCAAACAATTCATTCTGGAAATCTCTTCCCTGATCACTCCTGACCATTTTAATTGCATATTTTTTTCATTCATTAGCTGGAGAGCAAGAACCTTGAAATTGTTGAAGGTCCCCGTCTTTTCCCTGAGAAATATAACCCATGTATACCTTGTGAAATAATCTACAATAACAAAGATGTATTTCTTATGTGCAAAACTTTCAACCTGAATTGGTTCCATCAAATCCATGTGAAGGAGATCCAATGCTTTCTTTGTTTGGATATCCTGAACAGCTTTGTGATGAATTTTTACTTGCTTTCCTTTAGCACATGGTCCACAAACAAATTCAATGTCCAATTTTAACTTGGGAATTCCTCGAATTACTTCATGATCTGATAGTTTCACCAAGGTATGAATATTCATGTGACCGAGTTTTTGATGCCACAACTGAAGATCTCTAGCCTTGCTAGCTATAAGGCACCTTGCCGTAGGTTTTCACACATAGCAGTTATTACCAGATCTTGTACCCTGAACAACTACTGAGTGGGTTCTATGAGTAACTTGACAATATGAGTTGGTGAAGCTTACTGAGTATCCTTCGTCACACAATTGACTGATGTTTATTAAGTTTGCTTTGAGTCCTTCAATAGGATACACATCTTCTAGCTTAGGCAGAGAGTCATCCACCGTATTTCCCTTTCCTTTGATCCTCATTTTGGCTCCATCACTAAAGGTGACTTTTCCTGATGACACTGGTTTGAACTTAACAAGATTATCTTGATTTCCAGTCATGTGTCGAGAACACCCACTGTCAAAGTACCAGGTGGCATCTGTTGTCCTTTGGTAGCCTGCTGTAGTGTATGCAACATAGGTGTAAAGATCCTCCTTATCAACCCAAGCTCTGTTTTTCTGATCTGGCCAAATTCTGTTCACATTCATCAAGGTCCGAATCTTGGTCTTGTATTGATAACAATAGGCTTTAATGTGACTAGTTTTTCCACAAAAGAAACATCATGTTCGCTTGTAGAATTTTAACTGAGAAGGATAGCCTGATAGAGTTTTGTGTCTCTGAAATCTAATTTTGTTAACAATTACATAACTGTTAACTGAGTTTCTATAGTCATGTCTACTTCGTGACTTACTGAACGAAGATAAATTAGTTTGATGGCTCAAATTTCTCCTGTTTTCGACTATGTTTCCAACAGTTAGATCCTTAGCCTTTCTGCTCACCTCATTGATCCTTCTTATTTGATCATTCAATTTTTCTTCTAGTTTGCTAGATTTATGGCGTTCCATTTTTTAGCTTCCTCCTAAGGTTCTGAACTGTCTGCTTCAGTTCTTCCTTTTCTTTGAGTAGGGCTTCCATTTCGAGAACCAAGTCCTTGTTTTCTTGACACATCTGGACATAATATTTACAAAAGATCTGGTTTTCCTCATACACAGATCATTTGAATTCGTCACCCTTATCATTGTCATCATCACCTTCATCAATAAATCCAAGATATGCACTGAAGTTCAACATATCCCCATCATCATCACTGTCATCCTCATTAGAATCAGAATTATCATGGCTCATAAATGAATTTTCCTTTCGTCTGGTCATTCCTACATATTCTGTTTTGTCATTACCAAAACCTTTATATTCATTGCATTTGATGCTTTCTCGTTTCGTGGCAGTTGGGCAGTCAGCTTTATAGTGACCAATACTTCGCACTCGTGACACTTTACCTCATACTTTCTTAAATTCTTGTCTGGTTTGAAATCATGTGCTCCTTTGACAAAATTTCCCTTTTGGTTGGTCTCTCTCCCACCTTTTAAAGTACCGCCTAACGATTAACCCAATTTTGTTTTCAAGACTTTCTACCTGATCTTTGTCTTGATTCGCTGCCAAGGCTATTCTTTTGCCTTTTGAGTAACTTTTCTTGTTCTGCTCCAACTCGTAAGCATACATCATACCAACAACTTGATCGAATTTCATTTCATCAGAGTTAGAGATACCTCTATTGCAGATTGGTGGACTTGAAACTTGTCAAGAAGGCACCTCGGAAATTTCTTGACCAAGTTTTTATCCTTATACTTCTTACCAAGGACAATGGCCTCATTAGCAATCGAGCTGATTTTCCCACTGAATACCTCAATCGGCTCGTCATCATCCAATGTAAGAGTTTTAAACTGTGAGGCTAACATGTCAATACGAGTTTTTCGAACATTGCTTGTACCTTTATAAGATGTCTAAAGAGAATCTCATGCTTCTTTTGCAGTGGAGCAGCCTTGAACTCATTTGAACGTGTCTTTTGTTAGGGATGTTCAAATTACCGACAACGTCTTAGAGTTGTACTTAGACATTGGTTTTTCTTCAGCTGTCCAATCTCTTTTAGGCTTTGGCACCAAAATACCTTCCTCTATTTTCATTATAGGTTCTGTTCGTCCAAGCATTTTCATCAATTCCCTTGATTAGTGCCTTGATATGTACCTTCCACCATCCGAAATTCTCCTCTTCTAACAGCAGAGGTTTTATCGAACCAAAGTGTTACGAGTTTTCCATACTTTATCCCTAAACCTCACTTGTTTTTTAATTAAAGAATTAGGAGTTCTTACCAGATGGAGGCTTTGATACCAATTGAAAGTGTGAAATACTCGCAAATCCAAATCATCAAAAGATATTTTTTATTCACTAGAATCTTCTTGAGTTAATTATTACAAATTACATTCAATGTTGGGTCTTATGAAATTCTATCCCTATAGAATTAGGAGCAATTCTACCCCAATTCTACCCAAGAATATCCTAAGCTCTCTTGTTTTGATCACTTTCAGAATAGACCCTTCGTCTAAGTGACTCAAATTTGTCTCTCTCTAAAATCTCTCTCAAGACAAAAAGTTCAAGAAGTTCTCTAACTCTCTTGACGCTTTTTTCTTGGATGTCTAGGTCAATTGCTCCAAAACTTCTTTTATAGGCGAATCCAAAATCCTTGGTTGGAAACTTCTCATTTTTGTTGTTAATAGGAAGTTTTCTGGATCACGCTTGATCATGTTTCTATTTTGCTTGATTCCTCTGATGTTATTTCCATTTTGTGGATTCTTTTTATGTTGTTTCCTTTTTGCCGCTGTCTACACAGCTGTTTCCATTTTTTAGCATCTTCATCTTCATAGTGGATACGTAATGGATATTGGGCTGGAGCACTGGGCAAGGTCTCATTTTAATGGACTGCAATACAACATAATGACAAGCAACGTCGCAGAATCCTTGAATATAGTTCTGAGTAAAGCATGTGGTTTCCCGATAATACCTCTCATCGAATATATAAGGTCAACACTTACACGTTGGTTCAGTAAGAGGCAAGAAAGGTAATCATCCATTACCAGCCTACTTACCCCAAAGGTTAAAGAAATACTTGGAAAAAATTTTGAAGTATCAACGGGTTTCGAAATACATCGTATAAATAAAAATGAATTTGAGATACGTACCAAACTCGGTGGTTCATACCACATGGATCTTTTGGAAAAGTCAGGTTCTTGCTGTGAGTTTTAGATTCTGAGAATTATTTGCCCTCATGCAGTTGATGATGTAGTGCATACGAAGATAAAGGTTGATACACTTGTGTGCACCGAGTTCACCTCAGGTTTTTGGAAGATGGCTTACAACAACAGTGTATATCCAGTGCCTGAGATGATAACACACCTATGATGAATGACCCACAGATGAAGATCAATTTTCTTTCACCAGCAACAAGGCGACCACCTGGACGACCACGCAAACAAAGGATATTCTCGAGAGGAGAATTTAGAGTAAGTTTTACACGATACTTTTATTATTTACAGATATCTGTGATCATAACAGGTACTGATGTGATCGCATAAGTATCATAATAGTTATCCAAAATTTTTATTTAGGAATTTCAGGGAGGAGTCGGAAGACGACTAACGATATGTGGTAGGTACGGGGGATTCGGTCATAACCGAGCCACTTGTAAAATGCCTATATGAAGTGGCTAAGTGATTGGAAGAGCAAATGGGCATGAGATGTTATAAATATTTTGGGTACGTATGTTATTGCATTATTTTGCTGTTGTTTTATATTAACGTAAAATGTAACTTGTTAGCCGTAATATATTTTGTAATGCCCTGGACAAATAAATTATCATTGCACTTCCATATCAAAATTCGACACCAAAAAGAAGTACTCTAATTCGAAAGCAAATATGAGTTTTTTCTCTAACACTGTTGATTGGAACACAAACAACTTCCATAAGATATGGAAATGGTACATATAAAAACCGATGAACTATTTTTGCAGACATAAAATAGATAAAGTTACCGGATATAACAACTAGTAAACAATAATTCTGGTGCTAACAGTTATCACATAACATACCCGAATAAATATATAAGTAGCAGACATACAAAATGTGACTAATCCAAATAGTTTTACACGCAATATGGTACAAACAGTAAAAAGAGTCCGGAAATGTGAATTAAGCGTACAACAGTTTAAGTTATGGAATGTCAATGGTATCGACAAACTCCTCAAAAAACATAATAGCAACCTTTTGGGATTCGGATGTTATGGAATCAGGTTTGATGTTTTTACATTCATCAAACCCACTTACTGAATGAGCTTGCATCAACAGTAATAACATGACTACTGAATCAACATAGATACCATTCTGTGGTATGCATTTGGGCCTCACAATAGCATATGCCTTAGTGTGTGACAGCAAGTTTTTGAAAGGAGTCCTCTTCAACAGGTAAGAAATCATCTGAGCTATCGAGATAAGATCTTTCTTAAATAAACTATTCGAACGGAAAGAGATATTACAGTCAAGTACGTACAGCGTGTTGACAGATGAGTCGACATACACACCAACCCAATGTTTTTTATCAAGGTTGAAAGGGAAACACAGCCTCGGGGGAGCATTTGGATTGCTCTCCAACCTGAAATATACGAATAGGTCATCATCAAACATAAAGCATGCCCTGTCTTTGGCTGCAACCCGCGCGAAGTTGGAGTGGTGTTTCATAAGCAGCGAAACAAAGGTGGTGTCCAAGAATAACATAGTGTGTCCTGGACTTTGCTCTCTATTGTACATTAGCTGAGTCAAATGCATTAGAGCATCAAACATCTAGATAAATTGCAACAAAATGGTTAGATGACACATAAGGTAACAAAACAATTGCATTCCTACATTGTAATAATACTTACTTTGGGAGACATTAGTTTCATTCTCGCAGCTATGTCGGTTACGTCTCTATTGTTAACTGTGATGCCTTTGGGCAAATAAATTGCACTACAACAGAATAGAAATAGTTACAACTTATAAATTTCTAGTAGAATGAAAGTTAACAGCAATATCCAAAAATCAAGCATAAACAATGTTAACCGTAATTGCATAGACTTGAAGGTAATTTAAAAAATATCATATAAATTTACAATTTCTTCTTGAGTAAACTATGAAGCTTGACAAATTTGGTTGCATAATCAAGATCATGATCATATCCATGGAGGAGCGGATGTGGTTCTTGATGCACTGCAATCAGCCGTTTATCACATTCAAAATCCGTGAGCACATTCGGTGTTGTCCTTTGCCTTTTGCTTTTCTGAATCTCCTGATCCTCCTCGTTTGTGGTATCATCTTCGTTATCATCTTCCTTATCATCTTCCTTATCATCTTCATTACCGTCAACGTTATCGGCAGCAGATGTTTGAGGTTGATCTCCTAATGTATCACTACCATCACCATTATTAACATCATCCTGCGAAAGGCCAAGCGAGAACGATGGTATCGAAGATAGAAAAGCCGAATCTTTGATCACAGTGGGTTTAGGACGCTGTTTCACATTATTAGTTACAGCCAAAATTATAATTTACATGTCAATAGTGAAAAATATGGCATTCGTAGAACATACCAAATCATTTTCATCTCCAGCAACATGAATTTCCTCTGTAGGTAAATTTTCTGTTACAGTCTTGAGATCGTTGGAAGGATTGCTGGCATTCATGTCAGTTAGCAGTGTTCACTTCTTCATCATTATCGCCGTGGACCTGGAAATTGACATAGATCCAATGTCGGAAATCTACATTGGTAATGATTAAGTTATCCGGCATTACGTTCAATTACAGTAATAACACTTTGCTAACAAATAAGGTAGTCTATTATCATTATGTATAAAGTAGTGAAATTGATATCTATGACATAAAACAAAGCATATTTAAAAGGGTGCAAAAAATTATAACGACATACCTCATTCAATACAGCTTGATTAAATGAACAAGCACAACATTAATTGCATCGGATGCATCCGATTCTACCCCCGTTATATCAATAGTGGGGTCCTTACCAGAAAATTTTTCTCTTTCTTTTCCATTTCCTTCTTCTCCATCTCTTCACTCTGCAACTTATTCAGCTCATCCTCCGTTGTTCCTCCAGAAAACATGGTTTTCTCGAATTCAAAATTCTCCGAAATCAACTTCAACATGTTGTTGACCTTCTCATCGTCCTCATCATCGGACTAAACCAATTCGTCCTCGTTGATTGTCGTACCACCATATTTCGGTATAATGCTCATCACTACAACCTACATATAACAACATAGATAACCCATCGGAGTAGCATTTGATAACATATGTACAACAAAAAATATAAGTGAATCACCATAAAGATGAAGCTTAATATCATTGAAACATCAAAAATATCAGTGAATGTTCAGAAATATCAAAAACACATCATGAGCATCAACAAAATATGTATTGTAATAAATTACCTCTCCCAAACGAAATCATCGTGAAAATTTGGGAAGTGAATAAATATCACTAATAAACACAAAATAGAAAAAAGATGGATTGCTATCGATTATATTGAATATAGTCAATATTCGGATAAAAGAAATTGTAGTGGTTAAAAAAGACATATCAGCTACCAATGGAATGTTTACATTAGTAACATAGGAATTATCATGTACATCATATATTTAGGACATATTGTTGGCTAATAAGAGGACATTGTAATAGAACAAAAAAAATCAAATCAGAACTCAGAGAATAGCAACTATGTATGTAAGAACCTATAATATGGAGCCTTTCCATGTAATCATTTACTTAGCAAGAATTTTATCCATTAACATATACTAAAAACATAACTTACAATACGATTACGTCACTACCAAAACCTGAAGATAAAAAATTATAGTGGGGATAAACATAAGAAAAGATTTAGGAAAAATACCTGAAATTCCTCATCGAGCAACCTCGCATGTCCAGGACTAAGTTCAATTTTCTACTTTTTCAAAAATGATGAATCATCACGCGTTTTATCACCTTGTTCTTTGGTATCATCTTCCGTATCGGACGATGAAGAAGAGTCATTGACCTGCTCAATATCCAGTAATGATGGAATTGCTTCAACTATGAGGAATTGGATTGAGTGAACAAAACCCTGAATATCAATTGATGTTTGGGATAAAGCAAGAACATCCTTTTTCTTTACACTCAAAACCACCAATTCAAAAGCAGTCCTTCCCCACGGGTAAGCAAAAAACGCATCTAAATCTCGCATGAGTTCTACATGGCTTTTGTCAATCTTTGAAATGTGAGATGTAGGAACCAAAACCGATGCCGTGAAAGCAAGACAAGCAAACTTGATCCTTTCCTCTTTATCGGCTACAATTTTCTTTTTCGACATCTTTATCGTGAGATCAACAGAGGATGATTGCAGATTACCGAAAAGTGTAGGCTAGTACGACTTCGTTATTATCGGATGCTTCTTCTTTCCCTTGCTACGACTTGGAAATTTTCCACAAGGAACACCGGTTATGATTGTAAACTCTCTTAGCGAGAATCTGATTGGTTTACCCGCAAACAGAAACTATAACTCATGTGGTTTTGAAGTTTTAAGCTGTGGGAGTGATCATGAAATGACCAAACTTCCAGAATATGATGGTTTCTCATTTGTTGCAATAACTTTCCCAAAAGCAGAATTCATAAAAAATTCAACTTCATTCTCTTCAAGAACATTCAAAATAGAACTGATTCTTTTTGTCTTGTGATAGGAATTGACACGCTCGCTGGAAGATTCTTCTGCGGTGGCAAACATCCTTTCCGACAGAGGAGTGAGTGAATCCTAAACATGCAGGAGGAAGGAATTAATTGTATGCATAAAACCCAAATCGTATTGAAAAATAGACGCAATAAAACTCGGAAATCTTACCATTTTGACATCGTTCATAGTCTTTCTTTTTAACACTGTGATTTTACACTATTTAAGTGAATAGTGCAAGCATTGTTAAAAATGGGTATTTATCCTGCATAATCGACGGTTACAGTTTTCAGGGATGCGAGATTCACGGAGTAATCACGAGTGTTGAGAAGTTAGTTTGGAATCAGAGGATATACCGTAGTAGGTGGGAGTGGTACTGTTCACGTGAACAATACGGGGTGCAGAGAAATTTGAAGTTTACCGGAAAATAAGATCTGTAGCGGAACTGTAAACACGAGTAGTCGGAAATCGCCATT
Source organism: Pugionium dolabratum (assembly GCA_018901945.1). NCBI lineage: Eukaryota > Viridiplantae > Streptophyta > Magnoliopsida > Brassicales > Brassicaceae > Pugionium > Pugionium dolabratum. The sequence continues at coordinate 23,214 of JAEVFF010000279.1, forward strand.
TGCGAAAACAAAATAGAAGTTGTTTCGGTAGTGAATGAGAGAAAAAGAAATGGAGAAATAAAATTGGAGCAATATTTTCTCAAAAAATTTTGCTTCTTCCCCTCTCTTATCATTAAAGCAAATAAAATCAGTCTGACACATATCTGCAAAAGTCTGCAAATTTTATTTTGCAAATCACTGCTACATGCTTAGGTAAATAAAAATAATATCGGTTTAACATTTTTTGTATAGTGGCACAAACAGTGTTTGGTTAAATCGAAAATTATGAGATTATTTTGGCTAGGGTACAAATACTCTAAATTAAATTGAAAACGCATAACAACAAAGCTGACCCATCACTTTCAAAGTCAACTTGTATCATCAATTTGGGTTACGACAACTCTGTCTAATAACTAATTAACGTCTTTGCAAAGGAGGGGATTTGATCCCAAATGTATAAATTCTAGTCTTAATATAGACTTATGAATGTCACTGAACTATGAACACTTTTACCATGACTAGCGATGTTAATATGGTTTTTCAACCCAGCTGCTTAAGTTAACCCTAAATTAATCTAATTCTATATTAGTCTTAATCCTGTTTAGTTCATTAGAATTTAAAAAATACCATGCTCTTCGTACAAATAGTTTACTATGATCTCATGTACTTGTAATAATTTCTTGTCTGCTTACGGAAGAAGAGCTTCTTAATCAATCATGAGCTCCTTTAAACAATTTCTTTTGCATATTTTTTAAAAGGCTTACGAAGTTGTATAGTGAAATGAAAATCTTCGTACAAAACTTTTACGAGTCTATTTTATTATTCAGAACAGCTCTTCGACCTCAGATTCTATCTCTAGATCAAATTTAGCTTCAAAATCTACATCTTAACAATCAAAAGGGAATTCTTTATTAGGAACCAAGTTAACTAACGAGAGACTTCCGCTTTTCATAAATTCCCTCATGTGGATCTTTTTCTAAAGTCCTAGCTAAATTATTGATATAAAATGTGAGACTGAAGAAATACCGCTTTGATATTTCATTCCTATGATCATATGAATCACAAATATGCTATTCATCACATAACAAACGTTTGTGATGTCTACTTCGTGTTGCTCAATGCAAATCTCTTGCATTCTTAGATATTCCTCTACTTTACCAACCATCTTTTTTCTTTGGTATCCAACTCAGATTATTGTCATCCTTTTGACTATTTGGTCTATCCAAGCATCGCATATTTTTGTATGACTCGGTGGTGGTTGTAGTGGGTAATCGAAGTAGTCTTCATAGAAGTATTTAGGAACCATTCTTTAACAGACATCGATCACTATCATAACCAAAACTTGGCATCGATGGTTGGTCATTAAAGTCGAAATGGCTTGGTGTGAATCTAGAGACGTTGCTCTAAACTTACAAGCTGTGGAATGGAGCCTACTAGTATGCCCATTAAAATAGACATTCTCCACTATTTTGGGTGAAATACCTAAAGCAAAAAAAAATGTAAAACCAAAATAGCAAAAAATAAAAACGAATTTAGATTAGAATTCTAGAGCGAAAACTAAAGATGTTAAAATGGATATATTCCATTTATATCGACCCCATTTATATCCACCACATTTATACCCACTCATACTAAACTCATGCAATTTAAAACTCAAACCTTATAAAGCTCATGTAGTTTAAAGATATAATAGGATTATCCAACCATCCAATTTAAAACTCAAATCTTATAAATCCCATGTAGTACCCATTATAGCTATTTATAATTTTACTTCCTAAAACGTATTGAAACCCATTTAAACATATTTAATCTATTTAAATTGTATTTGTGTTTTTTTCTTTATATTATTTTACAAACATTATTTTTCAATAAAATAATATTATAATTTTTTCTTAGAATAGATAATAATTTCATGTATTTTTTATACAAAAACATTTTATAAAATATATTAACATATTACTAAAAACCGAAACATTGAAAAAATTTCAAATATCTCATGAGAAATTTGAGCTTTCTGATCTTAAATAATTATTATAAATGGTACAATTTTATCTTCATATTCTCCAAAACTATACAACCAATTAAGCGTGCAAAGTAAAACTTGAACGTTTTTGAGAAGTAGCCAATTTCTGTATGACGGGAACACTCGAGCTCCAATGCTGGAAGCCGATTCGAATGCTACTATATAGTTATTGGGATAGTGAGCACATCACGTGCCATAGATGCTAAATCATCTAGTCCATGTTGGTTATCCCTCCAATATTTCAAAACATCTAAATCTGGAAATGACTTCCTCTCTAGACTTGATTTGTCCAAATAGACATATAAATGTGCCTTTTTCTTGTCTGCACTAACTTCGATGCTTCTTTCCGGTTCGAAAAGATCCTATAATAAAAATTTAAATGTGTACAAAAACTACGATTATAAAATTATAATATTGTATGGAAAATCCCTTACATTTTCTAAATAATCTCTAATAACTTTCCCAAAACATTGTTTGATAATCTTTATAAAGCATAGTTAAAATGTTCCTATGTTTTTTGGTTTTTGGTTTGGAAGTAGTAGAATCTACGGTCTCATAAGTTTTTTCAAGCATTTATAATTTTATCTTTGGATCTAAAATTGCTCCCACAACCAATATAAGACTAAAATCCTCCTAATACTTAGTAAATTTAACCTGCATATCCTTAGCCATTTTTTCATATCCAACATCGTCAAAAAGGACAATTCAACAAGAGCTCAATTCTCCATACTTGTGGGAAGTACACACTAGATGTGGCATATTTCGAATCTGTAAAGTGAGTAGTAATGACACTAAAAGGCTTCAACAACTCACAATTTTTTCTCTGCGGTTCCACTCAACTTCCGATGGTAGTGATATATAATTGTTTCAAAAGACTCCATGCTCTTAAATGCTTTCCTAAACCCAAAACTCTAACAAACATTTCATATGTCGAGTTCTATCGGGTAAGAACATCTAGTGATAGGATAGATCCATTCTTAATCCCTACTCTCTCTATAGAAACTGCAAACGATTGGATTCTTATTTGTGATTCTTTTACATATCTAACACTTTCCCGAATGTCATTTCAGTCTCAGCATTTTTTCCATTCATTTCTATTAACTCAATTTGAGCATTGAGAATTACCATAGTCTCTAAAAATTCAAAATCCATGCTGCAAATAAAAGAAAAATATGAAGACCAGACGAAAGTAAATATAAAAAAATACTATACTAGAAATCAAATGCTATTTTCAACATTTATGCACATAGAGAGAATACCACCTTCATGTCCAATTGCAATGTTGTATAAAAACTAAAACTTGTAGGATTATCGCACTAGTTAATGCAAGAACCCAACAACAAATACATATATAAAACTCAAATGTTTAAAAATTCAGATTCAATATCATGAGAGAGAGGATATTCAATATCTTAGTACTAAATCAAGAGAGACCAATTTTTTAAACATTCTCAAGCTGCTGCTTGTATTGAATTTCTCGGTTTAATACAAATAAAATTTATCATAACATGCTTCAACACCATCAAATATAACAATGGATTTTCATAATCTAAATAATCACAGTTATCTATTTCTGCCCACCAAAATTTGCTCTACCTAACAAAGTCAAAACTGAAGCTATTACCAATTTACATTTTCTATTACCGATTACCATTCCTCTTTTCTTCTCATAATCTAAAAGTGAAAGCTATTAAGAGAAAAAAAGAGCTATGCCAAACATGTTACAGGTAAAACCAAAAGGAATGTGATTCACCGAACACTCAAACAACGTGACATTCAATCAATTATTAAATGAAATTTATGGATTTTGTATTCAATTGACTTGGGACAATATGAGAATTTCCTTTGGCCCAGTTGCGGGAAGGAAAATAATATAAGAAGGATCTGGCTAATTTGAGGATGGGGAATTAGCACATATCAGCACAAATTGTGAGCAAAACTATTATAAAAGCAAATAGTGGATTATAAAATAAGCACAAGTTGTGAACTAGTATACTTTGTTTCAATAGTATATTATAAAAACAAATAGTAATTGTTTTAGACCTCCTTCTCAGTTGTTTGCTTCTAGGCCATGTGGCTTTTTGGTCCATGCTCGGCACCGATGGTCTCATCATTCCCTCCCTCTGTAGAAGGTTTTGTCATCAAAGCTGGATCTCTTGCATCATAAGGAGAGATTTCAGCCTCCCTTTGTAGAAGGTTTTGTCTTCAAAACTATGGTTCTTGGTATGCTATGTCGTCGAACCACTTCCTTAAAGAATATGTCATCTATTTGGGTGGCATCATGTATCTTCTCATACGGTATGAAGTGTGCCATTGGGAGAACCGATCTACCACAACAAAGATTTCATCCTTGTGTCAACTCTTGGGGGACTATAGGACAAAATCAATGGAAATATCTATCCAATGGGCGCTAGGTATATGTAAAGACAAATATAAACCATGAAAAAATAACCTGGATTTTGCTTTGTGACATGTGATGTACCGAGCATAAAACTTCTCCACATCTTTTTTGAGGTGAGGTCAATCAAAATGGTCCATCACCACGACCAATGTGTTTTCGACACCAAAGTTTCCCATTAGACCTCCTCCATGTAAACCAAGCACCAACTCCTTGGGACAAACACAACCTTTTATCCTTGAACAAGTAATTGTCTTGGATGTATAAGGACCCATATGCTCTCTTGCCACACACTTTGTACCACTCACCAAGCTCCGGATTAGTAGGGTAGAGCTATTTGATGTGCTCAAGTTCTAAGATCTTGGCTTCTATTGTGGCAATAAATGCATGCTCCGTGATAAGGCATTGACTACTATGTTGATCACGTAACAAAACATCAAAATAAACTCCAAACACTTAGCATCCCTCCTGTTGAATGATGGTTGCCCTCTAAAATGTTTTAGATTTCATGATCCGTGTGTACGATAAACTCTTTTGATAGGAGGTAATGTTGCCATGTTTCTAGACTTCTCACCAGGGCATATATCTCCTTGTCATGGTGGGGTAATTGAGGATGGCTCCACTCAACTTCTCACTGAAAAAAAGCTACTAGATCAATACCCAATCCAGACGTATCACACTCCACCTCTAATATTTCTTCAAAATCAAGAAGTGTTAATGCTAGAGCTTGGGTCAGCCGGTCTCTCAAGGCATTGAAGGCATTTTTTTGGGTATCTCCCCATGTGAATGTCACGTTCTTCTTGTGTCTTCTCGTGCTCTTAAGTTCGAGGGGCTCGACGATTCTGCATCGGAGGAGCATAGAGGGTTGGACTGTTTTTCCTGTACCATTAGGGGAATGCTTCTCTTGATGTTGGTCATTTCCAATTTGTTCCTCTCTTGATGTATAAGTCTCATTGGTCCCTAAAATATGTGACTCATCAACAATCTTGCTTGATGTTTTTCTTTGTCGCCCATCTTTTAGTAGGATCATCTGTAATTATTTGTGTTGTAGCATCTTTGGTAAGTTGTCGGGAGTTTCTTCACTTTTTTCTCAGTTTGTAGCTAGTAAGGCTGTGAATCTTTATTCCGTTGCACTATGTACTAGTTGATATTGACAAGATGTTAGTAGAATGAGCAACCAGTGCTTAGCCTTCAGGTCATTTGTAGCTCAGTTTCGGCTCTAGATCTTGTGTTAGTTTCATATTTTTCACGTTATTCTCTCTTGAGATTGGTCATTGATAGCAGACATTGAAACTTCTTCGAATGACGGTTCTATTTCAGATTTCTAGTGAAAGAGTTTCCATCTACCATTGTGAGCATTGCAAAGTAGTGCTCGTCCAATGGTTGTTTATCCGGGATTTGGTTCTCTCCGAATCTCTTCAGTCTTATCACTGCAACATGAAGTCGTGAGATTCTTATTTTACAGCTGTAGTTACACTAGTTTTTTAGTTTTTGTTTTCATGTTTTTATTATTTTGTATGAGACCAAATAGATGAGTTTTAATCTAATTCTGACATGGATTCGGACGAGGAGTCGACTGAGATTGTAGACCTACCCATCATTAGCCCAGGATATGTGAAGGGGTTTGATAGAAAATGTGAGATACCGGTTATATAGTTATTTCTGCCATCTCAAAGGTTATATAACAAATATATATTTTATGCTATATTTATACCAAGTGTTACTTAAACGAAGGATTACTGTCTAAATCCTAACGTATGGGTTACTGAAACCATTATATTTTTATGTTTATCATTTCAGGTAATAGTGCAACCGATTATCTATGAAGATGATGACATAAATTTTACATAAATTGACAAATAAGAGCTTGAGTGGTCTGATAATGAATAGGATGAGAAAGTGTCGAACATCGTTAGACTAATTTTTGAGGATTTTAAGTTTAAAAATTATATGTTCCGTGTGGTATTACTGAAATTGAACTTGCTACTATGAAGTAGGAGAAACTAAAGAAAACTTTTGGGAAACAAAATGATACCGACAGAGCTACGGAAGTAGGGGAAATATCTGTCGGTCTCCAACCCACTACTCATCAAATTGTTTCATTAGTTATTGAGAAAATAAAAGAAACATTTGTGTCGATGTAAAGATCAATAATTGATGTGCTAGACAGCAAAATTACCAATATGTACGATGTTGTTATCTTTAGCATTACGGAGTTTTTGGACACATCAGTCAACAACGATACGTGCGAGTGTCACTTCATGGGAATGCCAGCGGAATTCAAACAAACCTGGCTGCAACAAGGGAGAATTCTCAAAGTGCATCTAACCACCGACATCATAATAAGATACCAAGTTCACATAAAAATGTTGTCTATAATCTTTGGTGTTATTGAAGAGTTACAATAACAAACAGCATATTACATTGTAATTACCATTTAAGTCACCACCATATAAACATACTAATTTTACTGAAGTGATAAGACGCAGTCGCTATATTTGAAAGTGTGATTACAGGGACATGAGGGGACATACGTTGTTGGCAACTTCAGAAGCTATCATAATCACGCCCTAGCTGAAAAAATCGATTGGGGACAAGTCGGTCAACGAGATTTTTTTGAATTATTGATGAACTTAATCCATGCCCACGTAAATTACATTTTATACGATTAATAATTTTCCTGCAAAACACCCCTACTAATATTGTTTGATGGATTGAAAATGAATTTGAAATGCAATTTTGTAGCCGTTAAAGTTAGTGCATGAAGGGAATATTGATGCTAACTGGCCGTTAAAGTTAGTGCATGAAGGGAATATTGATGCTAACGGTCGAAATAAATTAAAGAAATGCAACAAAGAAAATACAAACGAAAAGAAATCACAACAACAAATAAAAATGAAAAGTTCATAAACTATAAAAAGGAAAGTTCATAATGTTATGTGATTTCTCAATCAATGCTCGACCATATTCCCAATGAATGGAGTTGTTGCTTGTATTTGGTAGCTACCATGCTCATCTACAGCGCATGCATGGTCTATTCTTACATATCTAATCCGATACCTGCATACTAACAACAATTTTATATAAATGAATTATCTTTATTCATATGTTTTTAATATTTTTAGCATACCAATAAAATGCAACAATAAAATGATAGAAAGTAGAATACGATCACATTCGTTATCGCCATATAAGTTGAATTTCATTGCTCCCCCGACTAATGGTCAAACCAAGAAAAGGCTCACTTGAACCACCTTCATCCACCAAATTTCTCTTTCCTTTTTCATCAAAACCTTAAATAATAGGTAATGATGAATGAACAACATCCTTTTGATGTGTACCGTCTGCCACGATACACAGTAAATTAGAAATTATATCGATAACAATGAATTTACTATTTAAATATAGTATTACACGCAAATACATATGTGACATTACATACACTAACCTTCATCATCACCGAAATTGAAAAGCACCAGTGGCAGTTTATATGGATTACCATGTGTCACAGTCTCTTTTTGAACCTCTGTAAGAAAAAGCATATCTAAGTCCTCAACCATAGTTGCAAAAGTCTCGCCAACTAGTACGTTTCTAGAAATTCCTGTCAAATAAATATCACTTTATTTTCATTGCTAAAAAAGTCTTGTACACCTCCAAGATTACAATTACCATTCTAATAAGTTTGGTATATCTCTATTGTTGGAGTTGTCTTCATAATCTCAACGGGTTTTTCACAGGTTGGTTAAAGTTGGTGAAAGACACTGAATGAAATAGAGACTCTCAGAGTTGTAAAAAGAAAACAGAAGATAGAAAACCTCCAAGTCAGAGGGAGGGTTCTATTAATGAGCAGAATAAAATGTTCGCAGGACACCCTGTTTCTGCAACATTTTATCATGTTCTCGGGATGTATTCAGTTCCTATACTGTTGGTGCTTCTTCCAAGACGGCAAGACGACTTTCGGCCAAACGGACAGCAGCACAACAAAGGATTCAGAGGATGATTCCCAAGGGCAAAGAGAGAGGCAAAGCGTGCAAACTCTTGAGCTCTATAAGGCTCTGTTTTCTGTTATTTTTACAGTACGTTTTTGAGAGAGGGAGTGAGAGAGATAGAAGACGAATTTGTCTAAGTTATTCTCACTTGTAAGAAACAGTTTTCTAGTGGATTCCGGAAACACTTTTCCGGTGAGACGTAGACTTAGCCACATTGGTTAAGTCGAACTCGTAAATTGGCTTGTGTTCATTTTCTTTTACGTTTACAAACACAAACTCAACTAAAGAACATTCTAAAGTGAACTTCTAAAACTCAACATTTGGTATCAGAGCCATCTGGTTAAAAGGTGAGGACAAGTTGCACTGAGGGAAAATGACTTCAGGGCGAGTAGAGCTTGAGAAGTTTGACGGTAAGGGGGACTACATGCTGTGGAAAGAAAAAACATTAGCACACTTAGAAATTTTGGGTCTCCTGGAAGGAATAGAAGAAACAAAGGAAGTTGAGAAGCTAGCCAGAGCTGGAAGCGTAATAGAAGGAGAAGAATCCACTACTCCAAGTCCAGAAAAGGAAAAGGAGGATGCTGTGAGGTCGTTGCAGCTGGAAGAAAAAAGAAGAAAGGCAAGATCCACCATCATTCTAAGTGTTGGGGATCATGTTCTGAGAAAGATTATTAAGGAGAAGACTGCAGCTGGTATGCTGAGACTCTTAGACCAGTTATACATGTCTCAAGCCCTTCCAAATAGAATCTACTTGAAACAAAAGCTTTATAGTTTCAAGATACCGGATTCTGGTTCGATAGAAGAGGGCACAGATGAGTTGCTAAAGTTGATAGCAGATCTGGAGCATGTAAAGGTCTCAATACCAGACGAGGATCAAGCCATTATACTCCTAATGTCTTTACCAAACTCATTTGATCATCTGAAGGATACTCTGAAATACAGTAAGGATTCTTTGACCTTAGATGATGTTATTGGAGCTATATATTCAAAGCAACTGGATATTGGTCAAAGCTCCAAAAGAAACAAAAACGTAGCTGAAAGTCTGTTTGTAAAAGACAACAGAGGAAGAACAGAAAAGAAAAACAAGTCCACTGAAAACACCAAGGCAAGAAACAGGTCTAAGTCAAAGGACAAGACAAAAAGAGAATGTTGGATCTGTGGGAAAGAAGGACACTACAAGAAGTAGTGTCAAGTCTGGAAAGAGAGAAACAAGAGGGATTTCTCTTCAGAAAGGGGGGAATCCTCAAATGTCATGAATCAAGTAAATGATGTGGCTGCCTTAATGGTTTCAGAGGCTTTGTTTTCTGTCTCAGAAGATTTTCAGGAAGCTTGGGTTATGGACACTGGTTGTTCATTCCATATGACACCAAGGAGAGATTGGTTTCTTAAACTGGATGAAGCTAACACTGGAGAGGTGAGGATGGCAAATGATACTTTCTCAGAAGTGAAAGGGGTAGGAAGCATCAGAATCAAAAATGCAGATGGAACTACTGTGCTTCTAACAAATGTCAGGTACGTACCTTCTATGTCTAAAAATCTCATTTCACTGGGTACTCTAGAAGACTTAGGATGTTGGTTTCAGTCAAGAAACGGAACTCTAAGAGTAAATAGAGGCTGTATAACTCTTCTAAAAGGTCAAAAGATCAACACTTTGTACGTTTTAGAAGGGACAGTTATCACAGGAGAATCTAATGCAGTAGACAAGTTTGTGGATGAGACTAGACTGTGGCATAGAAGGTTAGGACATGTAGGACAGAAGGGGATGCAGGCCTTGGTTAAGAAAGGATACCTTGACAAGAATAAAGTCTCTAATCTAGAATTCTGCGAAAGTTGTGTCTATGGGAAAGCACACCGTGTGTCTTTTGGGCAATCTAAACTCTCTACCAAAGGAAAACTGGACTACGTCCACTCTGATCTCTGGGGATCACCTAATGTCCCATTGTCTCTCGGTAAGTGTCAGTATTTTATATCTTTCATTGATGACTTCTCAAGAAGAACATGGATCTATTTTCTGAAAAGGAAAGATGAAGCCTTTGAGAAGTTTGTTGAGTGGAAAAGAATGGTTGAAAATCAGGAAGGTAGAAAGGTAAAAATACTCAGGACAGATAATGGGTTAGAGTATTGCAATAGGGAGTTTGAAGACTTCTGTAAACAAGAAGGAGTTGTGAGGCACAAAACGTGTTCATATACTCCACAACAGAATGGAGTTGCAGAGAGGCTGAACAGAACAGTCATGGAGAAAGTGAGAAGTATTTTGGTTGAATCTGGACTACCAAAGTCGTTCTGGGCAGAAGCAGCAAGTACTGCAACCTACCAAATGAATCACACACCTTCTTCTGCAATAGGCTATGAAGTTCCAGAAGAAATTTGGTTGGAAACCAAACCCAAGTATGAGAATTTAAAGGTATTTGGTTCAGTAGCTTATGTGCACTGTGATCAAGGAAAACTTAATCCAAGAGCCAAGAAAGCTATCTTCATAGGGTACCCACCAGGAGTAAAAGGGCACAAATTCTGGCTAATTCAAGATAGGAAATGCGTAATTAGCAGAGATGCCATATTCCAGGAAGAAATGATGTACAAGCAGTTGGAAGAAGTCTCAGAATCTGAAATTGAGAAAGATGTCACAATGCTTGATATAGTTGGTAATGAAAGTGACCTGATTCAGAGTGAAACAGTCAATCTGCCTGCAGACTCCGAAAAACAGCAAGATAGAAGCCCCAGTAAAGAAAGATCAGAATCTGAAAATGATGAGTTGACAGAATCAGATGAGGAAGCAGATCATTCAGATCATCTGAGCAGTTATCTACTTGCTAGAGATAGGACTAGAAGAACAATAAAACCACCACTGAAATATCATGATTCAAATTCAGTGGGCTTTGCTCTTCTAGCAACAGAAGATGGAGGGTATCCAGAACCAAGTTGTTATCAAGAGGCTAAGTTAGATAAAGACTGGGAAAGATGGAAGACTGCAATGGATGAAGAAATGCAATCTCAAATCAAGAACCAGACATTTGAGCTCATAAAAAGGCCTGAAAATCAGAAAGTAATTGGTTGTAAGTGGGTCTACAAAAGGAAGCAGGGAACAGAAGAGCATAGTGAGCCTAGATTCAAGGCAAGGTTAGTTGCAAAAGGGTATTCACAGAGAGAGGGGATTGACTACCAAGAGATATTATCTCCAGTAGTCAAACATGTTTCAATCAGACTTATTCTAGTATATGTAGTTGAAGATGACATGGAGTTGCATCAGATGGATGTTAAAACGGCTTTCCTTCATGGAAATTTAGAAGAAAACATTCTAATGGAGCAGCTTGAAGGTTATGAAACTGAGCTAGGATCAAGCTATGTTTATCTTCTCAAAAAATCACTCTATGGATTGAAACATTCCCCAAGGCAATGGAACCAGAAGTTCGACTCATTCATGCTCAGAATTGGTTACAGTAGAAGCAGGTATGACCCCTGCATCTATTTTCAAAGACTAAATGAATCATCATACATCTACTTGCTCTTGTATGTGGATGACATACTTATAGCTTGTAAGGACAGTGGAAGGATACGAGTGTTAAAGAACCTTCTGAAATCAGAATTTGAAATGAAGGATATGGGTGAAGCAAGGAGAATCGTAGGTATGGAAATCAGCAGAGATAGGAACTCTGGAGTGTTAGAGCTGTCTCAGAAGGATTATCTAAGGAAAGTGCTTAAAACATTCAGTATGGAGGAATCAAAAGGAGTGTCAACACCCATTGGAGTACATTTCAAACTGAAATCAGCAACAGAAAATGAACTGGAACTTCAAGCAGAATACATGAAGACTATTCCATATGCAAATGCAGTAGGTTCTATCATGTATTCTATGCTTGGTACAAGAGTAGACTTAGCATACCCTGTTGGAATGATAAGTAGGTTCATGGGAAAGCCAATCAAGGAGCATTGGCAAGCAGTCAAGTGGGTACTGAGGTACATAAAACACACAAAGGATATGAGGCTGTGTTTCAGGAAGCAAGAGAAGTTTGAGATAAGAGGATACTGTGACTCGGATTATGCTTCAGATAGGGATAAAAGGAGATCTATCACTAGCTATGTGTTCACTGCAGGAGGAACTGCAATCAGTTGGAAATCAGGACTCCAAAAGGTTGTAGCCCTGTCTACTACAGAGGCTGAATACATGGCCATGACAGAAGCTATCAAGGAGAGCATTTGGTTAAACGGTTTGAATGCAGAATTGGGCAGAAAACAAGAAGTGCAGGAGATTTATAGCGACTCTCAGAGTGCTATTACTCTTGCTAAGAACTCAGTCCATCACGAAAGAACCAAGCACATCGACGTGAGAATGCATTTCATCAGAGAATTGATAGCAGAAAGAAGAGTTGTAGTGGTTAAAA